>OX608079.1:85474839-85948176 GCA_951509765.1 Sphenella marginata | reverse complement strand
TTATCGATTTCCAAAACCATCTCTATTTTTTGCTTCTCCTTACCAATACCAACGCATAGTTTTGGGATATATTTCCCAAACAAAAATCGTTCTCTTTTTTCGCTATTGCAATTCCCATGAGAGTGAATGAAATAGCAACATTTTCATAATTGCAAAACAAAAGGAATTTAAACAGCTGATTTCATAAATTAAATTTTCTGTCAAAATCAATTTCAATTTTTTTTGGTGTTTGGTTAAAAATATATACATATTTCATTGAAAATCAAGGTAAGTACAATAATTTTAAGCTTTTTTAATACAAAATATTAATATTTATAATGCATTGTATGTTTTCACAGGCGTATCTTCGTTATGGACTGCTGTTCCGCCGATAATTGAATGATTTTGGGGTTCTTTCCGGTCGGCCCACAAGAACGCAAATTTAGCCGTCGAATTTTGAAGTGCGTAAAATGAATTTAGTGTAGTGTGCCTGACCAAGATCAGGACATGGTTATGATGTCACCACATTATACAAATGTACATGCGCTTTGTGCATTTGTTTGTTATGTTTTGTGGCAAAAGTGAATTAAGTGTAGTTTACCTGACTAAGATCTGGAATATGTTAGGGTGTCATCAAAATATACAAATGGACATGCGCTTGTGCATTTGCATAACTTGGTTGTGGCAAAAGTGAATTAAGTGTAGTTTACCTGACCAAGATCAGGAGTATGTTAGGGTGTCATAAAAATATACAAATGGACATGCGCTTGTGCATTTGCATAACTTGGTTGTGGCAAAAGTGAATAAGTGTAGTTTACCTGACCAAGATCAGGGGCATGTCATGTTATTTGAATGATTATTTAATATTTGTTCATTTCTTACAGGTATCCAATCTTAAGGCAACGCGAAGCCTGCGAATATATACATATATCTATGTATCTTTTAATAATGTATTCTCAATTTTATCAATTTTGTAAACACATATGTGTAATAGAACAAAATCCATGGATTTTTTTCAAGTTGTAAAAAAGTTACATTTTTCTTAAAGATTTAATTTTGTAATTGTATAGTTGTTTAGGCATCAAAAGAAAGGTTATTAAATTACTCTTTCATTTGATTCTATTTTTTGTTGAAATCTGCTTAATAATTTTGCAACAAATAAAACAGCATGTATTTAATTATATGTATGTCTATAACTTTAAGTAAATTTTGTATTATATTTCCTAAAATTAAAGTATATATTTTCATTAAAACGTATTTTATAAAATATAAATCGTTTTGAAATTATTTTGATTTTTTGGGCCGTTTCCATATTTTTGGGGTATTTTTTTTGGGCATTTTCCCTTAAAATTGGGTATTTTTTAGGCATACCAGATTTCCGATCTGGCAACTCTATGAAAATGCAACCTTTTGTTTTGGGAAATTTTTATATTTAGAACGGCGCAGCTATGTTTTTTCTTATGGAATTTCCTAATGAGTGCGATGGTGATGCAAGGTCACACGTACACGAAATTTACATGGGGAATGTGGATAATATCTGCACGCGGCCCATAGAAAACTATCCACTTTTTTATCCTCATTTGTGGATAGCGCGACCTATGTTTTATCCATTTTTTTATCTGCGTATGGTTGGTAGGGTGGTTGGTAGGGTAAATAAAAATGAATGTGTGTCTGTGTGTCCTTTATAGGCGTCCAAAGAACTCAACCGATTTTTATGAAATTTTCACAGTATATTCTTGGGATCACGAGTTACAGCATAGGCTATATATATTTTTGGAAAAGTGGGCGGTGCCACGCCCCCAGGCTATATAAAAATTCAAATTGTCATAGCTATGAATTTCAAATCGTCATAACTATGAACATATTTGGTCTAAATAGATGATTTTTAGATATGTGTGTCCTTTGGTCAAGATTTATACATTTTTCGAAAAGTGGGCGGTGCCACGCCCCCATTTTTTGTGTTTTGTTTGTACTTCAATACTATCCAAAGTTTATGGTCGATCTCTTTTAAACTCTGCAATTTGATTTAGAAGATTGGTGTGTAGGATTTGGGTCGTATACATTTTTGGAAAAGTGGGCGGTGCCACGCCCCCAGGCTATATAAAATTTCAAATCGTCCTAGCTATGAACATATTTGTTCTAAATTGATGATTTTTAGATATGTGTGTCCTTTGGTCAAGATTTATACATTTTTCGAAAAGTGGGCGGTGCCACGCCCCCATTTTTTGTGTTTTGTTTGTACTTCAATAATATCCAAAGTTTATGGTCGATCTCTTTTAAACTCTGCAATTTGATTTACAAGATTGGTGTGTAGGATTTAGGTCGTGGGCGGTGCCACGCCCCCAGGCTATATAAAATTTCAAATCGTCCTAACTATGAACATATTTGGTCTAAATTGATGATTTGGGATATGTGTGTCCTTTGGTCAAGATTTATACAATTTTCGAAAAGTGGGCGGTGCCACGCCCCCATTTTTTGTGTTTTGTTTGTACTTCAATAATATCCAAAGTTTATGGTCGATCTCTTTTAAACTCTGCAATTTGATTTACAAGATTGGTGTGTAGGATTTAGGTCGTGGGCGGTGCCACGCCCCCAGGCTATATAAAATTTCAAATCGTCCTAACTATGAACATATTTGGTCTAAATTGATGATTTGGGATATGTGTGTCCTTTGGTCAAGATTTATACAATTTTCGAAAAGTGGGCGGTGCCACGCCCCCATTTTTTGTGTTTTGGTTGTAATTCAAAAATATCCAAAGTTTATGGTCGATCTCTTTTAAACTCTCCAGTTTGATTTAGAAGATTGTTGTGTAGGATTTAGGTAGTATTACTTTTTGGAAAAGTGGGCATTTCCAAGCCGACAACCTAAGTTATATTTCAATTCGTTATATCTGTGATTGTATTTGCTTTAAATTGGTGAAATTTAATCTTAATGAATACAACTTTTTTTTTTTTGTTATTGCAATTTATATATATACGGAGTATTAAAGGATTTCCATAAAGTCATAATATTAGCGTTAAGTGATCCGTGTGTACAGCAATGTTTTAGGACAGTCTTAATATAAAAGGGTAGAACTAAATAAATACTAACTATACATCTGCTCAGCAGCGCATAACGGTTTTTGTCATACTCATTGAGTTCAAAAGATCCGTTTTTTATCGAATACACACAAAAAGAAATTCTTTTGTCTCCGCAGCTAAGAATTAACGGGAACGGGTGGTAGACATGGGTAATTGTTATATTTATTGAAAAGATTGAAAAGAAAGGGGCAGCGCCAACACTTAAAGAAATTTGCAATAAAATAACCATTTTACTCAAGGACACACTTAACTAATTATGACAAAGTGGGCAGTTCATTGCGATCAATTTAACTCTTCAAGATTTGAGAGGTAATGCACAACTATTTGGAGGAGCTCTTATTTTATTGGCCGGCGATTTCCGGCAAACTCTCCCTGTAATACCAAAATCAACACCTGCTGATGAACTGAATGGTTGCCACCTTTGGCGGCACGTCCAAAAATTAACCTTGACCATTAACATGCGGGTTCGCCTTCAAGGAGATGCTTCAGCTGAAACTTTTTCGAAACAACTGCTAAGTATTGGTAACGGTCAAGATGAATGTGATACAGAGTCCAGGGGTATTTCATTTCCGCCAGGTTTTTGTGCCCACATTTCCTCAATTGACGAGTTAATTAAAAACGTTTTTCCTCATATTGAAGTAAGTTTCAAAAACCATCAATGGTTTTGCGAGCCCGCTATTTTGGCTGCGAAAAACAACGACGTCAACGCAATCAACAACTTGATATAAGGGCAGATTTCTGGCCAGTGTATGACATACAAATCGGTGGACACTGTTATGAATTCAGACGAGGCTGTTAACTACCCAATCGAGTTCCTGAATTCACTAGATCTTCATGGGATGCCCCCACACATATTATTGTTGAAAACAGGTTCACCTATAATTCTTCTACGAAATATAAATCCACCACAATTAAGCAATGGAACGAGGCTTGCTGTGAAGAGGTTGATGCCCAATGTAATTGAAGCGACTATTCTCAACGGAAAATCAAGAGGAGAAGATGTTCTGATTCCGAGAATCCCAATTATTTCCAGTGATATGCCATTTGAATTTAAACGTTTACAGTTTCCCGTTCATCTAGCGTATTCAATGACAATAAATAAAGCACAAGGACAATCGCTTAAGGTCTGTGGACTAAACCTCGAAAATCCATGTTTCTCACATGGTCAGCTATAGATATGTGGCATGTTCACGAGTCGGGCATCCAAAAAATTTATTTGTTCATACCAAAGACGGGAAAACCAGAAATATTGTATATCTTAAAGCACTGAAATAAATGAAATGTTAAGAATTGATGCAAAAATATTTTAAAATTTATTTCTATTGAAGTCACTGGTCAGGCAGAACAACGTCTGCCGGGTCTGCTAGTCTTATATATAAAATTCTCGTGTCACAGTTTTTGAAACCATACTCCTCCGAAACGGCTTGACCGATTCTCATGAAATTTTGTGGGCATATTGAGTAGGTATGAGAATCGACCAACATCTATTTTACAAGACCATATGCGACCCGTTTTCCGAGATATCGCCCAAAATGTGGACCAGGGGTGACCCTAGAAGGTGTTTATACTATATGGGTATCGGATAAAAGGTGTTGATGAGTGTTTAAAAAAGAGGTAATTTCCAGGACACTATGCTACCCCGTTTACGAGATATCACCAAAAATGTGGGCCAGGTGTGACCCCAGACGGGTTTTCTACAATATGGGTATCAAATAAGAGGCGTTGATGAGTATTTAAAAATGAGGTGATTTTTAAGACCCTATGCGACCTGTTTTCCGAGATATCGCCAAAAATTTTTAGTAATGTAATCACTTTTCATTACCGGACGATAACTGATCAATCGTTTTTTAATTAGTTATCCTCGCCAGATGTCCACAGGTGTCACTTCTGACCCAGTAAACAGCACGGAGTAGGGATGAGAACGAAGCCGGTCTCCTCTTTCTCTCACACAATAAGACTTCTCTCACTCCCTACACAGCTGCAAGCCATGTTGTTTATGCATCAAGTGTAGTAAGGTTGACAATTATTATTTTGCTATCTCAGTGTAACTCTCATATTAACTATTAATCATTGCTATTCTATCAATAATAATAAAATTATCATCAATAATAATAAAATGATAAATTTTGAGTGTATTTTGCACGATTAATTAATCAAGTGATTTTCATAACCTAAAAAGTACTCAACACGTGGCATCCAATAACAACGGATTTTGTGTTTTAAGTACACTTTTTTTTATTTATATCGAAAATGTTGTTGGAAACGGTCATAAAAGATTCGGTGGAATTTAATCTATGTATAAAAAAGGATGTGTGTATGTATGTTATAGACTCCGGAACTACACACAAAAAAAAAGAGAGGTAAATCTAACCGAAAACGACGATTAAAATCGCAGTGATCGAAAAAAATGGTAAATATAACCGACTAAAAATTGTTATTATAATAGTTCGTGAAAATAGTTCGTGTACCATGAAAAATAGTTAAGTTACCATGCAAAATAGTTCGTGTACCATGAAAAATTGTTTTTTTACCATGAAAATAGTGTTTTTACCATGCAAAATAGTTTTGTTACCATGAAAATTGTTTTTTGACCATGAAAATAGTTTTTTTTACCATTAAAATTGTTTTTTTTACAATAAAAAATTGTTTGGGTACCTCCAAAAATTGTTCCTGTACTATTTTTTATGGTTACTTTGCTAAAATAAAAAGCTGTTGATTTTTGATTTTTGAATAAAAGTACTATAATTATTATTTTTATTCAATATTTTACATCAAATATTTTACATTTGTACACAAGTAATATAAATAAAGAGGCGGAAGAAATAATAGGGACAAAATTGAAAATGGTCTTACATGCTCTAGCTCCAATCGTTTCGTTCTTAAACAAATCAGACTCCGTTAGATACTTTAAATTTTCCAGCGTTATGGCTTGAGCTGGAATTGCACAAAATATAGTAAAAAGTAAAACAATTAAATATTTGCAAATTACCTTTTAGTTCAGCAATTTTTTGTGGGAATCCCCACTCCAAAATCAGTTTACAAAATTCCGTATCTTCTTTATCAGAATTGTCAAGATCATCGGCCTGCACAGCACTCAATATATTTATCGAAAACAATTCACTATTTTTGAGACTCATTGCAATATAATTTTTTGGATAAATAAATAAAATCTCACATTAAACAACCTACGCAATAACACCATTCACGAAATGTTTGCAACTGAATAACAATTAACAAGCTGTCAAATATTGCAGAAAGCGTCATAACGGTACTCTCATCGATAACTGATAATTTCGGTTAGATAAACCACCAAAATAGTAAGGTTACCATATTTATTGGTTAGTTTTACTATTTTCGTGGTTGACAATGGTAAAATTACTATTCTACCGATTAGTTTAACTATTTTTGTGGGTTAAACATTTTTAAAATTAATTTAACAATTTTTTGGCGGTTAGATCAACTACCAAAATAGTAAAGTTACCGTTTTTTATTGGTTAGTTCTACTTTTTTCGTGGTTGAAAATAGTAGCTCTACTATTCCACTGATTAGATTAACTATTTTTGCGGATAAAAATTTCCTAATTCGTTTAACAATTTTTTGCCGATTATATTGACCACGAAAATAGTAAATTCACCATTTTTTATGGCTAGTTTTACTATTTTCGCTGTTGACAATTGTAACTTTACTATTCCACCAATTAGTTTAACTATTTCTGTGGTTGCAAGTTTCAAAACTCGTCTAACAATTTTTTGTCGGTTATACTAACCACCAAAATAGTAAAGTTACAGTTTATTTGGTTAGTTTTACTATTTTTGTAGTTAAAAATTGTAACTTTACTATTCCACCGATTAGGTTAACTATTTTTGTGGTTAACATTTTCCGAATTCGCTTTACAATTTTTCATCGATTAGATTAACCACGTGAATTGTACTTGTTGTTTGTGTTTTCAATGTAAAATAAAAAATAGTTTATTAACAACCTTTTTCGGTTCGATTAACCTATCTTTTTTCGCTCTGTGTACCACGTCGATTTTGTTCATATTTACAGGATAGCTCAGTAGGAATCCGGAGAGTGTTTATGTAAAGTTTTATTCCGGGAAGTGGACCAAGGACCGAAATATTCTAAACTTTTTTATTTATACTACGATTTTCTTCAAATTTGGTACAAGGGTACCACTTTACTTTGTTAAAATATAGGATAACTTTTTTCCGGGAAGTGGACCAGGGACCGAATTATTCCAAACTTTTTTATTTATCTTGCGATTTTTTCCCTAAATTTGGGCAGAACAACGTCTGCCGGGTCCTTCTAGTATACTTATATAATAGACCTTTCTAAAAAAAATTTTTATTTTTCAAAATCGCTTGAAGTGTTTTTTCAGTTTAAAATTGTATTTTGAAAAAAAAAAAACAAAGCCCTTCCGTAGTAATCAAACTTTAAAAGTACCTGTTATCGTCATTTTTCGAATATTTCGATACCTTGCCACTCTCACAACTTTTCGGAAATGCAATTTCTAAAAATGAGGATGTATTTAGGTCAGTAAAATGTGCCTCTATGCAAAATTTCATCAAATTCTGAGGGGGTCGGGTTCAATGCATATTGGGTTTGATATGAAATTCATCATATGCCTCTTGTTCATATGTGGGGCGATTACAATAATTAATGTACCTTATCATACTACAATTAAATGGGTTACAAAGCTGTATTTCAGTATTTCTGGTTAAAATATAGGGGCAGTGAAATAACGCCAGGGGAACTAACTCCCGTGGTCTTATTTCTGAGGATGTCGTACCTTTGTTGTGAAGGTGATTCCATCTCCCAAACAGAGAGATCGACCCAGGCCACATTCATACAAATGTATATCCATATGTGTCTGTGTTTCAGGATTTAGAGTTGTCTGACTGTTGATTTGTCGACATTTTGACTTGTCTTTGACTGTCCACGATACCGCAACCTGTGGCCGTTATTTCCTCTTACTCGTATTTTAATTTAACTGTGTGTACGGGCCATTGTGTTTACATGTGTGGATATTAGGTCTTGGTCGGGTTACCGAAGTCATTGCTATGATTCACCCGGAATCGCACACATGATCTCGTTTTGCGCTTTAATCCTAAAAATAATGAAGTTATAATAAAAGCTCTTACCTTTTCCCACAGCAAACAAATAAAATAAAATCGCATATTAATATTTTTATGATATATTTTCTTTAAATAATGTAACATCGTTTTATTCTCACGCAAAGAACTATGTATGTATTTCAGTAATATTATAGTTTTATCATGAATATACTTCTTTTTATAATTATTTATTTATTTCTATTATTATATTATTTTATTTAGTATTCTGATTGTTGTTATAGTAATTATTATTATTATATTCACTATTCTTACTATTACTTTTGCATTTGTTTATTTTTATAGTATTATTTTTAAGTTTTATGTTTTTATAAATAAATAATAGCTCACATCACTTAGATATTTAATTAATTCAACTTATTGATGTTATATCTTATCAATGCTAGGTTTTTTTGTTTGTTTTTGTGATTATATATGATATCTTGCATTCAACATATGTATGTATGTATGTATGAATGCGTTTCGTATTCGTTTTCGCTTTCTTTTGAATATTTTTTGTTTTATTTTTATCTTTTTTTACACACACATATAATGCAGTTTAGTTTTTAAAGTTCCTCATGTGTTACGGTTCATTTTATTTTAACTTATTTTTATCTGTATAATATTTCTACATATACGTATGGGTATATTTAATACAATAAGTATGTATGTATTTAGTATTGTATATGCGTCAATAATTTAAACTATTTCTGTACGCAATAAATGTTTTGTTGTTGTAACTATGCATGAATATGTGCTGCTTTTTGTTGCTTTAGCTATTATTTTATTCACTTAATTTAATTTGCTCTCCATGAAATAATACATTACAAATATGTATGTAGGTATATTTTCTGTAACTGTGTTAGTTAGCATTTGTTATTTTACTGTTATTTATATTTAGCATAACATTCTTCGATAACAATACTTCTGCTAGATCATCAATTCTTCAATTAGTGGCAGTGGTAGACCAGAGTAAGTATGTTTCACATGATTTTATGTATGTAATTATGACATGTTTTTTCGCTTTTCTTGCTCTCAGCTATTCACTAAACATTTTGTTTTAAACATCCTTCGCTTCTTTAGTTTCTACTACTTTTTTATATTTTTTACAGATTGATTAAATCCGCTTTTCGATCCTTTGCCTCGAGAAATGATTTACATTTGTATGTAGTGAGTTTCTTTTAGTTTAAATCTACATACATATTTCCTTTTTTAAATTTTTCATGATATATAATGTTTTATTGCTGTTTATTTTTGCTATTTGTTTCATCATCAAAATGCATATTCTATCGCTGCTTATATAATCGTTCATTCATTTAGCTATATTTTCTTTGAGGAAGTATGCATGTAAAGTATGTACGTAAGTAAGTGGGTTTGTATTGTATTAGTATTGTTGAATTTAAATAAATATTATACATATATGTTCAAGCTACAATATTCCAACCTAAATCGAAGCAAAAACTAAGAAATTTTTAGTATTTAAAGCCAAGCACATTTTGTTGGGACTCGAATAAAGTTTTACTATGTATTTTTTATTTTAATATGTTTTTTTTTTATAAAAGCTTAATTACTACTAGGGTCTATCTCTGAAAATAGTAGGTATAAAGTGAGACAAGTAAACAAGTGCTTGTGGAAAATGGAAAATGCAAAAGATTTAAATAATCTCTAACAATAGATGCCTAGGTTATATTGGAATAGTGGAAGAAGTAAATTAAGTTTTCTAAAAAATTAAATTCTTCGGCTAAAAACTGCGCCAAGGAAGAATGTCCATGCGATACCTTAAAATAATGGCTTAATAAAGCGAAATAAAATGTAGAGGGTAAAGAACTAAGTTGTGCTGTTTCAGCATTTTTATGAAGCTTATAAAAATTCCATATATTATGTACGAGTACGTTATGATTTTAAACTACGCCTTGAAAAAGCCAGGTGAAAACTACAAAAACTAAAGGAGTTTATTAAATTTTTTTGTGTTAATTTTTCCAAAAAAGTCATTTTACTGTTTGAACCTTTATCTGCGTCGATTCTGCTGCAAAATTTGTGGATACATAAAATATCAAAAAAAAAAAAAAATAGACTGGCCTCGTTCGGTTGGAAATTTGAAAAATGGTGTGAGTTTTCTAGGAATACAAACGGTTCGGTGTGACTTTTTTGCTTTCGGCACGACCTTTATAAAATCATTTAAAAATATAACTGGCTTTATCCGTGAGAACGCGAAAAAAACTATAAAAAAGTATAAAGAAAATCATTAAAAGGAATGATTGAGATTGTGATAATTTCCATTGTTATTTTTGTAAAACACGTGGTCTCACTGTAAATTATTTTTCACAAAACGAAGTCTTCGCACTTAAGCTCAGCAATACTCGTAGGACGTAAATATTTACTGGATATACATACATATTTAAAATGCAATAAGACCGATCTTCATAAAAGTATTCAGTCTTGTTTGTTAGGTTTGTGTTAAGTTTAAATGGGATTGTTTGTTGCAGTATACCTGAATCTAGTTGGGGGGATGTGCGTGTTTTATAGACGAATGAATGAGCAGCAAAATTATTGCATACAATGGTGCTTAGCATAGTAGTATTATTTTTTTACAGATTCAAAATTACCAGGTTGTTTTGAAATAAATAGCTAATATTTAATTACGATAGACCTGAGCATTTTATCGTCCAACTTTTTCTGCCTTTTCATTTTTCTTGTATATTTTCCGACATTTGTTTCATCCGTATACATATGTAGCTTTTACCTTGTATGGGTAAATGTGCGATAATATGTGTGAGAGCACTGGAAACATCGTCTCTAACATTCATACAGGAGGACAGTACAAAAGCTCGTAGAACAGCAAACCTAAAATATCGCTGGTTTGATAGACCTTTTAGTAAATTTTGTAGTGTTTCGAACAAAACAAAGAGTGGTGCTGTTAGAAACTCAGAACGGTTTCATACGAATACATGCGGATGTGCTTTTTTCAATGTCTTTTTTTGTCTGCTTACATTAAATTGCTTGTTTTTATTAAATAAAACGTCTTTGAGTACTAGGCTGCCTACCATTTTTCTTAAATGTATCCATTCTCGCCTACAACATGAAAATCCAAAAGTGCGATGTAACACCTTCAAATCTTGCATGTTCTTATACTTTTTAAGTATGTATATTTTAAATTTATTTTTTCGTAAAATTGTTTAATATTTTAAATTAAATTAGATTTACTTTTTCCAAAAAAAAAGCTTTTTCTTATTTTTATTTTTTGACATAGAAATGCATTTCATAAGAATAGTTCCTTTTAACATCTTTCATATCAATTTCATAGAATACATAACGAAGCACAAGGGGCAAAACATTTTATATTAATTTTATTCTAGGCAACATAATATAACCAGACCTAGCTCCAATATTTGTTTATAACAATTAAACATAAAATACTTATTTAGACTACATAAGCTAGGCACATTTAATACACACATAATTCACAATAAATAAACATATTGTTATATACTTATGCTGGACTGATTTGAAAGCTAGATTTTTTCTAGAAACACTTCCCTCACTCCAATAATAATAGTCCGATCGAAATTCAATATAGGCAGTCAAACCATTCAAACTTTGAACTTTTGTGGTATCAGCAGAAACGTGCCCTTGAAATCAAAGTCTTGGTGCAAATAGAAGTTAAATTCTAGAGCCAGTTCAAACTTACTTGGAATTGAGTTCAAATAGTACGTTTTTAAACATTTTTCTTAGACCATGAAAAGTCTAACTGAATAAAATGGCACTTGGAAGTCGCTGGATGGACTTTAATCGCTTAAGAGGCTTATTCCCTAGCCATACTGAAACCTCAATGCAAAAAATAACTGGTTTATCTTAAAGAGTGCTGAAGAAAACCTTTAGGGAAGAAGGGTTCTAATATTGTAGTTATTCGTTTGTGATATTTATTCACGATTTTAAAATTATGGCCGACTAGAAACGCTATTTACGGATACAAATTTGTGAAGTAAGCCAATTTTTCTGAAAGTCATGTATTTTAAACATATCTTCGAAGCTTCATGAGCTCACGGCCACTAATAATAATTTATTGAAATGATTTTTAAATATTTTTAAGCTCTTCGTCGCAGTCAGATAGCGTTTTAGAATAATGTTGTTGGGCATTCCATTAAAAACTATCAGCAGAAAAAAGTTTTTCATACTAAAACATGATCTGGCCGCAATAAAAGAGTCAAAAATATTTAAAAATTTGCGAATAATTTTTAGAAAAAATAAATATGCCAAAAAACTAAATGCGGTTTGGTATAAGATACCATCATTTGACTGCGGTTAGGGGTTTAGAATATGCTCTTTGTAGACGAGCACAAAGGTAATGACGTGCAACTCGCTGATTGATCTACGTATGCGACGCCTCTCACCTCTTATTATCAATCTTCCCTTTCCTTTCGGAAGGAGGTATGCCATGGCCTAGAAGGTTACACTGGTCATAGCAAATCGCAACCACGACAGTACCGAAAGTGAGTAAAAAGGCGTGACGGATTCCTATCCGGCCAAGGATTATCAATTCGACAACACTTTCCAAAATCTTGGAGGAGTGGTTTTGTTGTTAACACAAAAACAACATACAGCTTCGAAAGTAAGCTTATAACTATAATATTCAAAATAAATCGGCTCATTTGTCATTTGTTTGTTATTGTTGTCAACTAATTACATATTCAAACGAAAGAAATTGAAACTTTGAGAAAAGTGTGACACTTCAAATATTTTTAGTCTTATGGAAATACTTTTTTACGTTTAACTTTTCCTATTTATTGTTCATAACTTTGGTCATATTTTAAATATTGTGCAATCATTCTGCAGCTGTAGGTTTGTTCCATGCAGGTTTATTTATTTCTCTACATACCAACACACACTTCGTAAATTTTTGTTTTTCTATTTATTTTAGTTTAATTTAATGCACACACAATATTCCTTCATATCTATACATACATATGTATGTAAATTATTATACTGTAATCTTTTAGTTATGAAAAATAATACAATTTTCGTTCTAATTTTATAATTTTTGAGATTTAATTTTAATTTAGTTTTGAATTTATTGTATTTTCAACTATTGATTACGTCGATAACATTGGTTGATGATTTATATGTATATATTTATGTACGTATGTATGTCTATATTATCAATTTGTTTAGTATCATACTATTCAAAACTATATATTGATAAATGTAAGATATGACACAGTGATATTTGAATAATAAATGTATGTATGTTTGTTTGTAGTAAAGTATTTTATTAAGCAAAGCCCAGAACAACATCCATATGTTTGGTTTTTATATTTTTAAGTAGTTTGTATAATAACAAATGTCAACAAACTCGCATCGAAACTGTTACAAATTTTATTAGAGTTTCCAGATAAATAGGTCTCTTAAAACCAAAAAAAAAAATTCAGAAAATAAGTGCAGTTCTAATCCGTATGTTTATAATATTCATAAACGTTCACTGCTAAGCGTTATAACCTTTTCAGCCCACAGCACACAGCACTCAGCATTTAGGGTCGCGCTTTGCAACTACTATATCAACCTTGTTCCAACACCACCACTACCACCAATCGTCAAGTAAAGCCCTTGAAATGCCTTCTTTAACCACAACAAAATTAAAATCATTTGAAATTTAGCTATATATGTATGACTAGATGTATGTATATGCAAGTATGTACACACATATCTATCTATGTACTTTTTGCTATATGTTTGTGTATTATTTCATTTAACTATGCAAGCGTTCTAGTATGTGTGATAATTCTTTGGGACCTATTCTATTCAATTGCGACCTAATTAAAAAAATTCGTCTATTTGGAAATATGGACCTAAGCAATGTACGGTAAGATGGATGTATGAATTTGGGTTTTTGTTTCATTTATTATGGCAGCTGCTTTACCCGTTTTTGCAACATTGTTTTTAATTTTTTTTTTTTTTATTATTTATTCTGACACTCAAGTTATTTTAGAAATTCAATGCACATTATTTTCAGCTCCTCTATATGTTTATAATATCCTACAAAGTATATCATTCATAATATTTTTGGTTTAGTTTGCCTTATCAATTTATCTCATGGATTCTATCCCTTATTCTATAAACATTTGCGTCTATCATTCTAATGTCATGTTCATGCTGAAATTAAAATGAAGCATTTTGCATTTTCGGACATTGGTGGCGCATTTAGCAAGCTCAAGACATGATTTTGTTTTCAAATATTTTTTTGAGGTTATGCCACTTTTGCAAAAATGTACAATTTTTTTTTTATAAAATCTTTTAATGAATACCATTCACAAACATCAGATTAACTTATTGATTGACTTATTTTATCAATATCAAACAAGAAGCGCGCTTAACAACAAATTGAAAATCAGAATAAATTTGCTGAATCTCTGCTCAAGGCAGGGAATGAGAGAATGCCAAGAAAAAACTGCCAATATTGCCACTCTTTGAATTCGAAACGCGATTACAAGGTTGATTTCTGCATTAATAATGCGAATGCAAAAATAAAGTTGCATTTATTTGTCAAAATTGGTTAATGCGACAATAAATGCAAAAAGGCGAGGTAAATGCAAAATGCAGGTTCAGCATGAACGGCACATAAGATGAACAAATAATAAGCCATCTAATAAGTAAGTAAGTAGTAGCAATAAGTAATGACATTACGGCACACGGGGTATCATATATTGTAAACATGTGTGATTTACCTATACATAAATAAGTATCCTAAATAAATATCCTACAATACTTATTACTTATCTAACAAAATTTATTTTCATATGGTGCCTAATGCCCCTAAAAAAATTTACTTTTAAGTAAAAACGAAACGAATTATCTGCATTAACTCTAACGATCTACATATATATAAAACAGAATTTGTGCACCGAGGTTGAAAAAAGTGTTCAATCAGTGCACGAAATTTATTAAATTAACATTAATAATTTATTTCCAATTTTCTTTTTATCAGTAAAAACAGCTTAAATCATAATGAAAAAATTAGTCAATTTTTGTTGTATATACATAAATACAACACAGACTGATTCTTAAAAGTCTGTGCACTGAAAGTAACTCACAAGCTATAAATGATTTGTATAACGTGCTCTTTGCTATGTGAAACACTTTGCTCCTCTCATACCAACTATAGTAAGTGATACATATTTCTTGAAAGGAACAAAGTCAGATGTGGTTTCACAAAATATAAAGAAGGTGGTCGTTACCAATGCCAGTTTTTGTTGATATTAGCCTTTTTTTCTATTCGCTTAATATTTGTATGGCCCGCTAAGCGCACAACTTTATCTGCAACTATAAGACCAATAACTGTTTGGATTTAATTCACCATAATTTATGACTCTCAAATATGCATAGAATAGACGAAATTTAAATTCAAGTTAAAAGTATACCAAATAATGCATGTATAAATACTTAAAGATCTAGAAAAGAATTTCCTTAATTTGTATAATTGAGAGGGAAAAAATACGATTTTTCTAAAGAGCAGATTCCTTAGGACAAATTAACAATTAAAATCACATTTTATAATTTATGTACACTATTTAACAATTGCAATAATAGAAATCCTATATGTAGATGTATGTATGTATGTATATATGCTTTCATAATGTGTAAATAATGGTAAATACGTTATGTATTTATGACTTTTTTTTGGTGTATATGAAGTTATGCTCTGGTTAAAATCAATAATACAACTACGAATTAAATAATTGATTCCAATTTCATCGCTATGCGAATAGCAAAGTGTTTTTGTTTTTTGGTTTTGGTATAGGTATTTAGGCAATTTAATACACTTATCAATGCAATTTTTTATATCCTACGTATGTACTATATTCTTTTTTTATTTTTATTTTTATGTTTTTTTTTTTTTGTTTCTTTGTTTAATGCATACTTCGTTTTTATTTTTGGTGTTTAATTTCAAAATATTTTAGTAGGTAGTTGTACTGTTATAATGGTCAGTAATGATAAGTTTTTAATATACATTATGTAATTTCAGTTAAAATGGCGTTCATATTTCAAATAACTCACGAAAATTTGTTCTAAAATAAAAACGTTTTTATGTAATGCATATATGTAGTTGTTTCTATGAAACCAATTTTATCTGTTTGTTCGTTCATTGTAAATTCAGCTTTAAGCAAAACAAATTGTTAATATTGCTTAAGTCTTGAACGCATTTGCATTTATTTCATTTACTTTTTTTAATTTTTTATTAATTTCGCCAAGTACTTTTAGTTGTACTTCAAGAATTCAGCACGTAAAGTAAGCATATTTTGTTTTCATTATGGCTACATTAGTGATGCAAAGTAAATTTCTGAAAGGCCAAACCATTATTATGTTCATACACATATGTATGTATGTAGTAACAGTTAATGCGCATGTATGAATGCATTGGTGAATATGTATTGATGTGTGTTTATGATTCGCATTAAATAATTTTACTAAAGGCATTAGCTTATTAACATACATATTTACATATATTAGTATCTCGTAGTTTAAAAAATAAATTCTAAATGGATTATTTCTTTTAAATGTTATAAATATATTAGACATGGCTAACTTTTGTTTTAATTATTTTCGTATCAATAACGTTTTAAATTAACAAAACAAAAACACTGTGTAACTTAAGGGTTGACACTTTATATTAATTTTTTAATCTGTATTCATCTGCTTTTTATATTGTTTGTTACATTTTTTCAGAATTTTGAAGTAAAAACGTGAAACCAGAAAACCATACTAATATTTAAGTGATTAATCGGAAATAGCAAACATGAAGAAAAATTGTAATTCAAAAAAAATAAAAATTATTGAATCAAATAAATCGGTTAGAAATTGGAGTTTCAAGCTTGAAACCCTCCAAACCTAAAAATTTAAATTAAAAAGATACACATTTTTTCTGTAAAATTAGGTCATCCTTGAATGAAAAGGTAGTTGAATTCTTTCACATAAGAGAGAAAATTCTGTAGAACAAATAACATTCACTGACAGCACTCAATATGTGATAGTAACTGGACTTACTTCATTCGATGAACTTGCTGATACGCTAAAGAATTTCAAACAGCTCTAATTTGGGTTATATAAAATCTTGAAATTCGAGCTCTTGGTTCGAGAAATGAGAAACTTGACATAAATATTTAATGGATTTAAAAATTTCAATACTAAAGCGGCTTAAAATATAGACCATCTTCCAAATTTAAACTATCTAACTCAAAGAGTTGAAGTACATGTTTTAGTTGGAGATTCTCAGATTTCTGATGAATGCAAAGAATAAATTGAAAACGTGGCAACTCTCTCGATGCGTGATCTGTATTCTGGTACAGGTTAATAGCTACTTATACTATGTTCATATTGCATAATAAAGGACTCGGCTTCACATAAATTACCTCAAAAGGGTTAAATAAATTTGATTGTATTGCGCATTAAATAGTGGCGGAAAACCCCTTTCTTATCAATGGTGAGTGCCCAACTATAAAATTTGTAAATATTTTGATCTAAGAAAACTGATTAAAAGAGCCACAGAGTGCTGGTTTTTTATTTTCCTACCACAACAGTTCATACTGTGTTATATGTTATAGAATTATGGGATTTGTAAACTGTATTTTGAATATGCTCTCGTTCTATTTTCAGTTCACTTGTGGCTTCTTATATGCGAAGTAATTTCATTTTAACTGTACGGTTGGATTTGAAGAGCTAGTTTAAAGGTATTTCATACGTAAATTACAATTAAGGCCGGCATTAAATTAGCCTTAAAAAGTCCTGGTTAAGATGGGAAAGCTTTATACGCATATATATTTTCGGACCTTGGGCAATATTCGGATCCGCCTCCATGGCCGAAAATGCAATTCATTCATCAACTACTATCAACAAACTAAGTAATTGGACTTTGTTAAATCTGTCAGTATAATACAAATCACGAATGGTCTAGACCAAAATACATAGGCATTAACTTGAGCCAAAAGCACAGAAGACAACTTACCCCACAAATTAAACCTTTATAAACATTACGAAGTGCATAGTGTAGTGCATACATATGTATATAAACGAAACTTAATAGTTTTTCTATAACATGAAAATAGCTTTAGAACGACAGCACCAAATATCCTTTGGTGCAAGTCCATGATCATTAATCGGAAACCCCATCGAAAGCTGGTAGTCAGATTCCCATCACTCGAGTTTTGATATATGGGTGCATGTCACTAACTAAATCTAATTAAATTTGTTTTTTTTTTTTTTTGTTTTGTATTAATATTAATAGTTAATATTATATTTTATTCTTTATGTATGTATGTATGTATGTTAGTATATATCAGACTTTATGCATATTCCACTGAAATATTTAGCCTGGCTATGCATGTATGTAAGTCTCTAGTATTTACATAATAATTTTACTATTTGTATGGTTTATGTGCACATATGTATGTATATACATATGTAGTATATAGTACTATTCCTGCTAATTTAAGATAAATTCTTTTAATTTTCGTTACGCATATGCCAAATGCTTTATAGCCTTTTCTGTTACCAACGACACGCAGACTTGCGCCAAAACTCAGTCAAACGATTTTTCTGTTTTTTAATGCAATATAAATATTTCGTTCAAAAAATCTATCGTCTATTTTGTCAGTACATATCCAAGCGTTTAGCATAACATCTTCATGGCATCTTGTCTGTAGTTTTTGTTTTCGGTTGTAAATGGTATATGTAGTTACATATGTATGTATAAGTATTTACTTAGTTTAATATACAGTTGTTTTTATTGTTTCGTTATTAAGTTAAGATTTTAGTTAGATTGTAATATAAGTTGCAGAATACGGTTCGGTTAAGGTAAGAATCTTGATTTCTTTTAATTTAACTACACTGTTCAATGTGAATATGAGTTAGAAATATAAATTTAAGTATGTAGGTATGCTGTTGAAATCTAATAAGACCATAAATTTTGTGTAATGATATGAATTTTGAAAATGGAATTGTAGATTAATTAATTATAAAAGTTGGATTGGGACTAATGTTTAAATATTTTTTTGCTGTTTTGTAAACTGTTGTTGTAAGCTTTTTATTTTTCGACTTTATTTTTAATTGTAACTTTTTATTTCTTTTAAAT
Organism: Sphenella marginata; assembly: GCA_951509765.1. Taxonomy (NCBI): domain Eukaryota; kingdom Metazoa; phylum Arthropoda; class Insecta; order Diptera; family Tephritidae; genus Sphenella; species Sphenella marginata. The sequence goes on along the minus strand of OX608079.1, from coordinate 85,928,886 downwards.
ACTGCTATCAACCTCTAAACTGTAATTGTCGTATGTATGCTTCTTGGTAATCGAGTATGGTCATTCCATTTAGCGAATACTGTTGGTTTTCGTTTTTTCTATTTAATATATTTTTTTATTATTTTCTAATAATCGAATCATTCATTCATCATCATTTTTCAAGCATTATTTGGGGTGTAAAATCATATTTGAAATTGTGTGTCGATACGTAAATCTACTACATTTCTCATACATACATTTATGAGATAACTAAAAATAAAAATAGAAAATGAGAGTTTATTTTATATTATTATACATACATATATTTATATATATACATATGTATATAAGTCTATGTATAAGTGTTTTATCCTATTCTTGTATAGTTTGTTAGTAGAAGAAGCAATAAAGTTTTCAAAAAGTCACAGGTTAGTATAAAATAAATTTGTATAACTATTTTCCTTTTCACTCTTATATCTTCCGACGCATGTATGCATGAGTGTTGTGATCATTAATAAAGTTTTCGTACGGTAACCTGCCATAGTCCCAAATTTTGCAATTGATCTCGCTTTTCTTATACAGCCACAATTTAATCGGTATGCCAGTGGGATACAAGTTTCACAACTCGTTTTAAAAATGGGTTTATTGTATTCTGTGTATACAATGTATAGGTTGTTGTTGTTGTTGTTAGCAGTACAATGTATAGGTTCGTTAACATTACTTTAGTTTGTAATATCACCAAAAAGTCGGTATAGATTTAGATCTATGCAAATCTACCCTGGTATATACAGTGGCCGACAAAACTATGCATACAACCTTTTTTTGTATGTTTTCACCAACTTCGGCTTCAGAAAATTTATGAACATAGTATTTTTTGTATGGAAGAAAACATAAAAGCTCTTCAGAAAAAAAATCGCCAAAAATCAGGAAAATTTCTTACAGACTTGAAACACACACTTTACACACTAAAATTTAATGCGCTACAAATCTACATTTTCAAAAAAATTCTAAAAATTCTGAGAAAAAAGTTGAAAATTTTGATGAAAATTTTTGCGAATTTCCCATGCATATTTAAAATATAATTTATAGTTTTTGTATTAGATCTTGATAAGTTCTCTTACAGGAAAATGGTAAAAATTAATTTTCTGAAGCCGAAGTTGGTGAAAGCATACAAAAAAAGGGGGTATGCATAATTTTGTCGGCCACTGTATATACCCTGGTAACCAATACATTTCACTGACAACAATTTTACGAAGTAATTGAATCCTGGTATGACGGGAGCATAGAATGGCTGTAGTAAATGTTGAGCTTCCAATGTATACCCGTAGATAACATTATAGAAAAGAAGTTTTTACAGTTGAAAAGACTTAATATGCAAGTTGTTGTTTGTCAATACACTGCTCGTTAATAAAAGTAGTTAAAGCTTTACAGCAACTAAGCATGACTAATTTGGAATTGTGACTCTCTCTCATTTATGGATGCTATCTCCTAAATTGAAAACTGGAGTTACCTATACCACTCGGGACTTTGTCGCAGTACCATACATGCATGTTTATTGTATATCTATATCTAAATGCATATGCCTGTGTAGGGATAATATTGATAAAATATAAACATATTTATAGATGATGAACATATACATACATATATGACGAGCACAGATCACAAAGCTCTTTGAGAAAAAGTGGTAGATTTTGTTAACATTTTTAGTTATTTAAATCAACCACTAATTTTTCAATTGTGACATGATATCGAATAAAATGCATTGTGCACGCATATCAAGAATCCCTCTAAAAATATCGAATACCATGCAATGTAGTAAGATACCCGATTCCGCTTTTACAAGGTGAAGGAGTGTTCCAGATGGAAGTAGTCGTAAAGGTTTTCTTCACACTGCTCGTATTGGATATCCTCACTACTGAACGCTGTGTTTCCGCGCTCTTTTTAAACATATCGCTAGTTCTGATGTAAACAGGGTTAGCTCAAAATTTTAATTTTTTAGATAGTACGATACATTTTAATAGCTAGCCAAGGACATTATATTCAAGGTTATAAAATAGTGATTGAATTAAAAATGGCGGAAATAGATGTATTGGTATCTGTGTATTGTAAACTTTCGTAGCTTATCTGTTCAATGTAAATTGAATCAATTCGAAAAAAATCTATATTCCACCAACAGACAAACATGTTCTCTGGTTTTGTTAGATCAAAAGTGGGTTGATTTTGAGGTGATTCACTCTATTAGAAAATAAAGACGCAGTATTTCAAAAAACCCATTTTCTTTTTTGTATGAAACTGTATTATGTATTTAGAAAATTTCAGTATGAAGCCATTTTTTTCTGAATAAATTTTTTATTGTAAAGTGAATTATCTCAGAATGAAAAAAGTTTGGCTGGAATTTAGCATCTTCCTCACATTAATATAAATATTTTGCTTATCAGTATACTAGCTTAGTATTTATAGTTTGCCGTCATACTTTATAAATTGACGTGACCCTTCTAGTACCAACTACATTAGTCGTAAAAGTTAACTGTTTCAATAGACAAAACTTTATTTGCGCTTTCCCAAAAAAATTAAAATTTTCCGTTAACCCTGTTTACAATGGAACGAGGGATATATGTATGTATATGTATGTATATCGTCATCAAGAACGCTATATGTTGGTTTGGAAAAGAAGTAAAATAATCGATACTCATCTAAAATATGAGGGATTTGTAGTGGCACAACAGCCAAACTGAGATAACTAGCACACGGTTTCGCAGTATTACCGACGATATGTGGATTATCTCATCGAAGTAAGTATATATGTATGTGTCTTATAATTATAAAATGCAAATGAGTATATGAGAAGGCCTTGGCTGTAATATGTACGTATGTATGTATGTATATTCACTGTCCTTATAACGTTACAAAAGCCTATACGAATGCATTACAACTGCAAAACTGTCAGCTGTTTTAATCTTGGATTGCCATACTTTCATTATTTGCCACTTAGACTTATTTACTCTTGCGCACATATGTACATACATATAAAAGTAAGATATACATATGAATTAAATGCAGATGAAATAGAAACAGATAACTTATTTATATGTTAGTAAGTATAATGTTTTATCTTCAAAATTCGTTTTCGTGTCGTATTTCTACATATATGCATCAAATACTACTATATATTGATGGTATTTATGGTTGGTAATGCTTCTAGCAGTCAATTTTATTTCGTATTTTTAGTTTGTTTTCGTGTTTTTGTTGTTTCTCTTGACATTTGAACAACATTCTCACACTTTGTTTCAACTTCGTTTGTTCTATGGCCTTTATGCTGACATTGAGTCATATCGTTTCACTGCCCAAATTATTATTTATTGTTTACATTATTTTTGTTTGTAAATTTGTAAAGTGTAAACATTTAAAAAAGTCAACGATATATACAAATGAATGAATGTTTGTATGTATGTATTTGTGGGTCATCACACATCTTTTTATGTATTCTACTGTTCGATTGGTATTTAACCAAAAATTATTGTTTTTTCTTGTTAGGTGTATTTTGTTTTGAAAAATATAAAATAAGAAACACATTCGTACAGAATATATTTTATTTGAGCGATTCTCAGCAATTGCAATAAATTTTTTAAAATTACTTATGAAAAGCAAACATGTCTCAACTCTGCGTTTCAATGCACACCACAAATCTCTTTTCAACGATGCCGAATTCGGGGGTCGACATCGAAACAAAAGCTTCTTTCACCATTCGTATTATGTAACCCTGCCGGCGAAGCCTTTTCGCTTTAATTCCCTGAACGATGGTCGTTCCTTAAACACTCGCATTCCTTTGACACTCGCAGTTGGTATCACGACGAAAGCTCATCAATTAATTAATTAATTTTCAGTCGACAGTGTTCATAATTTAGAACTGTACATAAGGTCAAATATGATGAGAGATTTAGGAGGCACTTATTGGTATATTACCAATATTCAAAATGCCATTACTACAATAATATTCAGTCAACATATAGTTTTATATTTAACAGGAAGAACAAAAAATGAACTCCTAAATTCAAATCTATGTATGTACTAAATGTGCTGAGAAACGCTCAATAAAACTTGGCTATATGGCCATAAACATAAATTCAATAGCAATCGCAATGTTTGAGTAATGTCAAAGCGATTGCCAAAGAGAATAGTTTAATTAACTTTTTGCATATTGAACTTTGTTTGTGAAATTTGTTCTTTTATGTTTTCACTTTAAATCATCGAATTCATCGCTGCCATTTTTCGAGTCACTGCCATGTAAAGCAGCTAAAAGAGATCTTCGATTATGACTACGAGAACTTCCATTACTTTGTTGCTGTTCATTACCATTACCACTACCACTAGACCCTGTTGCTTCGATTGGATCCAAAAAAGGATTAGTGGCCGTATATTGCACTCTATAAGAGCCCAGTGTATGATAATTACCCCCACCATTACTACTACCGTTACCATAAGAACGCGTACTACTATTATGATAATCGGAACTACTGGTAGAACCAGTCATTGAGCTTACACCGCTACTACTGGTTGTGTGGCCGCTTGACGATAACGATGTCGAATGATACGAGGAGGATGTGGTGGAATTATACATTCCAGCATTAACGCCAGAGGAACCATTACCTGTTGCATTAGCGGCTGTACCGTTTTTGGGCAGTGTACCGTAAAGGTGCATGGCATTGTGTGTACCATTTGTGGTTGTAGAAGAAGTACCGTTAGTGGAACTTCCAAATAGACTACTACCATAACTTCTGTGTTCTGAACTTTGTTGCTTATTGCTATTATGACTACTTGCTACACTTTTACTATCATTATATGATGCAGACATTCCTGCTGTTGTTGTGCTACTGGTACCAGCCGCATGTGATCTTCCCTCTGCTTCCGATGATGCCAGACTATCGAATAATCTGCGTCCAGATGAATGAGATGACGTTGTTAATGCCGATGATGTTGTTGAACCTTTGCTACCCAAATGTTTCGATGGTGAGACTCCTTTGTGGCTGCTATTTATATTCGAGTCACTCGAGCTAGTCGTTGAGTACTTACTTATGGCACCTGTAGATGCGGATATCTTGCTGTTTGATGAAGTTAGATGGTACAAACCTTTTGGTAAGCTATCGCTGCCGGGTGGAGATGGCGAATCGGGTGATTTAATGGGTGTAAATTGAACTCGCGGCTCCCTCTTCAAATACTTAGACATAAGTTGTGTTGTGGTCATAGCCTGAGATTGTGCTAGTAAAGCATTCGTTGATGCAGATGATTTATATGAAATTAGATCGTCTGAGTCATCCGATGATGTGGTCGTAGCCGAAGTGGCATTTGAGCCGGCCGCACTCAAAACGGTCGCTTGTGATGATGAGGATGATGATGTAGCACTCGATTTGTTGCGCATTGCTTTATAATCCTCAGTTGAAAGCGATGACAGCGCCGTTTTTCCGCTAATGTAGGAACTTGAAGATGCCCGGGTTTTTAGTCCCACTTCGCCATATTTGGAATAACTACTATCGTCAATCTTTATCTGAGGTCTATGCGGTTCATAAAAATCCACACCTTTTCGAGCTGTTGTTGCAGCCGAGACACCTATCGACATATCATCCATTATTGAATCTTTTGTTGCCTTTTTCATTGCGATAGAATATGAGCTCGGGGATTCTTGGATCGTCACATGCTTAATAGAGGAGGGCGATGCACCACGTTTTATAGTATCTGTACCTTTAACATGAAAATAGATTCAAACAGAAATGTTATATAAATCTGATTAGTATGGCTGTGCGATGCTACTCACTTTTACCGGATCCCGAACCTGAGCCCGACCCCGAACCCGACCCTGAACCGGTCGACGCCGAACTACTGCCGGGGGAGGGTGTGCCTGGAAGTGGCAGTGGCGATTGGTCGAGAATTACCGAGGCCGCTGAGCCCGCCAATAGATGGGGCTGTAGTTATATGAATTAGAAAAAGAAAAATATTTTCCATAAATTAACTATGCTCAAATAAATATACATATGTATGCTTGCATGTTCATATACATATATAAATACTGGAATAAATATATGTGGGTAAGTACGTTAGGTTTATGAAGCGTGCTGAATGAATAAGGAAAGATATATAATCGCCTTAGTGTTTAAGACTTGTAAATTGATTAATGTATGTACATATATACTGGAAATTATATGCTATGCACCAACAAATAATGTTACATAAAAAATCGATTTACTTAGCAAGCCTACACACTAAGCCGACGCTATATGCTAAAAACGGTAATTTTTTAAAAGCCAACATTTTTCAATTTAGCAAGAATGGCCAATTAAACAGAATTCGTATAAAGTTAAGGTCAACACATAGGCGTTTAATTTTGTAGGCAGTTAAGTGTGGCTCAATTGGGGGGGGAAGTCGGTTAAAAGTGCAGAGAAGACAATATTTGGTGCATAATATTTGTTAACTCTCTAATTCTATGTAGCAATAACAACAATTATTGCCATCAAGTGCATCTGTACTCGAGTAAGTGTTTTCGATGCGCCAATAAATGAAGCTGCAGGTACAAGAATTCCATGCAAAATGCCAATGTCGTGTGAATGTATGTACTATGTATGTATGTATATTTGAATGACGTTTATATAAATATTGTTGTACGTATGGTTGCATGTCGTTGATGAAATGTTAACTTGAACTGATAATAAGTCGAGGTAATACGGTACGACATACATAAATAATTATGACGAAACTTATCTGAAAAACCAAAGCAACGGTTAACGCTGGAGCAGGTAATCCAAAACAGATTTAATGCTCAAACATTAGCCAATATAAGAGAAATCTAATATTTGAGTATAAGATTTTTCCGATAGAAAAAAGTAGAGTGCGAAGAGCTAGCTCCGAAAAAAATACTAAGATAATTTACCAAATTACGTCCCAAAGATAAATGATGTTAGAGAAAACAAGAACAGGGCTGTGCCGAAGGCTTTATACCTTTCATGAATACGCATATTTTTTTTAAGTGTCCTACATGGCCAAACCACATTTATCGGAGCAATCGGTTATATGGAAGCTATATGTTATGTTCCTCCGATCTATATGATTTTCATTACACACATCACATTTATAATAAGTAAAAACCTTGCAAAATTTTACGTTCCTAGCTTTCTATTTGCAAAATTTATAGCCCAAAACCCATTTATCGAAACTATAGATTATATGGGAGCTATATGTTTTGTTTGTGCGATCTGGATGATTTTCACTACACAGGTTACAAATATAATATGTACTAAACCTGCAAAATTTCGCTTACCTAGCTTTTTGATTGCAAGAGTTATAGGCCAAAACCCATTTATCGGAACAATCGATTGTATGGGAGCTATGCGTTGTATAGGTCCGATCTTACTGATTCCGACAAATGATTAATATAATACAAAACGGCATACCAAATTTCATCGAGATATCTCTAAAATTGAGGGACTAGTTTGCGTTCAAACAGACAGACGGACAGACGGACGGACAGACGGACATACGGACAGATGGACATGGTTAAATCAACTCAGCTCGTCGCCCTGACCATTTCGGTATGCTTAATGATAGGTCTATCTCTTCTTCTTCTCATACTTACAAACATCGGACCAAAGTTATAATACCAATTCATGTTCATGAAAGGTATAATAATGCATACCGCTGAAATTTACTAATAAGGATTAAAGGATTGATTAAATTTGAGAAAAAAATTGTAACCATTATTTTAACTTTCAACTAATAAATTCCAAACCTTCCAATTACCTATGTACATCAATCTTGAACAACAAAAAACGATGTCTAGCAATTTTTTTTTTTTTTTTTCATTTATTTTTAAAAGTTTTTTTAAGTGGTCGAGTTTTTCTCAATATAGTTTCAAATCCGGCACCTCATTAACTTGCCGTTTGATCTGCGTAACTATAGGCGGTCCCTAAATGTCCTGCACACCAAGTCGGTAGACAGATCAATGAGATCTCGGCTTGTGAGTGCCGTTACTGCTATCCAACCACCTGAAATTGCTGAAGAGGAGTGCGTACTTCCGTGGGAGACTAGAGCCATGCTAGCACAACTTCGTTCTGGTTATTGTAACAGGTTAAACTCTTACTTCTCCAAACTGAACCCCACCATACCAAACAGTTGCCCTGCATGGCTAAATGTTTCTTCTCATTTTCAATTGGATCTACACTTCTAACACCAATATCACTCTGGTCCAACAATGTTGAGACTGTGCGTTTTCTTGGACTTTCATTAGCAAAGTCTGATGACAATTTTCAGAGTGATCATGCCCATTAGACATGGTTGCACTAGCCTAGACGTTGACCACGTCAGATGTGAGGCGGTAAGAGGAATAAATGATGAGCTGTATGAGCTCTGAGTCAACTTTACATGCTTGTGGAAGAGTTGAATTAGCTGTTGTTAAACGCGACTAGGTATGTACATATGTACATACATATGTAAGTAAATGAGATATGAGAATGATGTTAAGGACGATTTAGGTAGCCTCGTTGCTGAATGGTTGGATAGTTTAATGAGAAAAGTTTTATTTTTGGATGTACATACTTATTTAAATAAGACTTAAATATGCAAAACGGAGTGAAGGGCAAATATGTGTATTTGTTTATACGAGTAGATACGTATACATGTGTGTAGGAGAAGAGTTACAGAGTTTACATGCTTTTCTTGGTGCACGAGTGTTCGCAGAAATGAATGAAGGAGGTATTTGATACACGGACCATTATATGTAGCTGAAATGCATATCCATATACTAAGTATGTAGGTATATATGTATGTATATATTTAGTCCTTATGACATCTAGCGTATATGCGTGGGTGTGAAAACAAGGGTCGGACGCATTTAAGTATGTACATGAGTAGTTTCTTTTATAAGCGAACACATGACTAGCGACTATTGCATTGCTTTTATATGGATGCGTGTATGTATATACTGGAGATGTGTATATATTTAGAGATTTATGAATATATACACTTGGAGGCTTGTATGTATGTATGTATAAATATTACCAGTAGTGGGCCAATCATGCTAATATCCGACTTCTTCACTTTTATTTACCACATCAGCTTCTCAGGTGAGCACATACTCATATTAAAACACAGCTATGAGTGTATTGTATGTGCGTGTAATTATAGAGTATACAAGTATTAGGTATGTATGTATGTATGTACGAGTAACTTGCTAATAATTACACATATCGAACGCGTTTATTTCACATTTAAAATGTCACCATACGCCCACATACAAATAAGTATAGTATATTAGGGACATATACATTCGATATAAATACATACATATATTTTTAAGTATTATTAAATTGCTTTGAAGTTCATTTAATTTTAAAAATATATACATACATGTATTTAATGTGTAAAAATTAGTTTTTTTTTAATGAAATTTCAAAGAAATTTGTGTTTTAACTTTATTCGGTACAACATTTAAACTTTGCAATTTAACGATCAAATTCACAAACGGCCAACAGGAATACTAGGTAGTATGACATTTATAGTTGTTTTTATGTATACATGTAAGTTTTTATGGGTGTGTATGTATACCAGGGATGCCATTTTATTGGATTTTTGCAATCAAGTTTATTTCGTGATCCGGTTTAAAATAATGATTACTAATCGTAATGAATACCAGATTGATTGATTATTTTCCTGAGAATTCAATTAATGATTGATTACACAGTGGTACAAAAATAAACAAAATTAAATACACTTTTGAAGCGACCTAGCCGAGATTGTTCACCTGGTCGAGTTATACACGAAACGCGCTTTAAAAAGTTTTTAACACCCCCAAAATCTGTTTTTAAGGCCAAAAAACCGATTTTAAGTTTCTTTTTTAAAAAAAATTCATTGAAAAACCAATTTTTAACCGATTTCAAAATTATCAACGGTTTTGGGTAGAGAATTCTACACACTTTCGTAATATATATAGTGTTTTATTCATTTGAAAAAAGTATGATACGTTTTTTAAGCCAAAAGTTGAAATTTTTGGAAATTTCCTCCGGTTTTCCGGTTTCGCCGTCATTTTTTTTGCCACTTATTGACATGAATGAACCTCTTGGGGCATATGTCATCTAGAGGCATTCACTACTTAAATATACCAGTTTTTATTTTTTGGAAAGGACTTCAAGTTTTCCAGTTATGCAGCCTAATCCAATAAATGTTGACTCTAAAATGGCCTAAAATGCATCTGGTCTAAAAAAAAAAATTATTGTAAAACTTCATGGAATCAAGAAATTATGAATCAAACCATCGTCAAAAATCACTATTTGTTGTTTAAAATTATAATTGATGTCCTAATAGTTAGCTCATTTTTTCACTTACACGGGGTGCCCCTGGAAATGGAAATGTTAGATTTTTGATTATGCTCCATAACGTGAAAACTTGAAGTCCTTTTCAAAAAATAAAAACTGGTATAATTTGGTAGTGAATACCTCTCGATGACACATGTCCCAAGAGGTTCATTCATTGTTAATTAGTGGCAAAAAAATGACGCCGAAAGCGGAAAACCGGATGAAATTTCCAAAAATTTCAACTTCTGGCTTACAAAACGTATCGTATTTTTTTCATTTTGAATTCGTGTATAACTCGACCAGATAAACAATATCTGCTAGGTCGCTTCAAAAGTATTAAATGGCTGTCGCACTGTGGTATCATTACTTTAAATTTTATTATTAATGAATAAAAAAATAATCGACTATTAAAAATCAATTTTATAATTGGCTTTTCTTGAAAACAATTGAAATAATCATTTCTGATTAAAAAATCGTGTCTAATCAATTGATTACAAATTTTTAACCAAATTTAACCACTTCACTTATAAAATTAAAAGAATCATTAATTGAGGTTAATTTCCTGGTTAATATTTTTACGTTGTCATTAGTGGCCCTGGTAGCATTACAGCAGAGTACCCGAAATATATTGGCAAAGAGGACGTTAAGTCGACAGAAATACGAAAAATTATAAAGTTACATATTGCATTAGTAGCAAAGTAAATTTTTTGGAATTTTTAAAAAAATTCTCGAGTTTTTAATAAATGTTTTAAAAGTTTAAATGCATTTTAAAAAAATGTTTGTTTTGGCAATTAAAATTTAAATAAAAGAAACTGGGAATGGAATAAATGAACGAACTCTTTGTAATTTTAAGTTGCACATATTTAGTTTTCAGTAACATATTTCCCGAAAATCTCGGCATCCCTAGTAGTTATTTGGGTATTACGATGTGATAGATTTGTTTTTTGTTTGTTTTATTACTTAGCCTCGGCACCATAAGTCATCTCTGTCCTAAATGCATTTTTATTTTTATAAATTTTACTGCGGAAATATTAAACTATGCACGAATGATTCATTGTCTATCAAAAACAATGTTGTAATAACTAAAAAAAAGGTTACAGACTGAAACTTAACTCAATAAAAATTTTAAAACGATGTTTAGGTCCTTAAAACCCATGGACCGTAATCAGTTAGTTTTAGAATTTAATCAATATTTTATCTGTGTTTCAACTGAGTTGGATGACATTTGGTTAGGTATATGCACATAGACATGTTTTACAGGGTTTTCACCTAAGTTTGCATGAGTTTCAAACGAAATGTGCCTTACGTCGTACATATCTATTTAAAAAAAAAAAAACATTTAAAACATGGTTGCCACCTATTCATATTTTATTCATTCTTTTGCATTATCTATCTCGAGAACGACTTATACCATATGGATAAACTTTGACGATATGAGATCTTTGCATCTTGAAATGTTTGGTCGTCGAGGTACTAAGTTTTAAATTGTATAAATTTACTCTACTGGTTGTAAAATATGCATACTCAAATTGAAACAGTAGCCCACAAAATGAGAAAAAAACTAAAAAAATACCTAACAAAAATGACATTGGCATGCATGCCACTGCCGGCAGGGGTTTAGAATATGCCCGCGGTAGACATACCGGTCGTAAGAGGCGACTAATATGAACAAAGGTAATGATGTGCAACTCGATGGTTGATCTACGGATGTGATGCCTCTCACCTCTCATTACCCATCTTCTCTTTCCTTTCGGAAGGAGGGATGACATGACGTAGAAGGTTGCACTGGTCATACCAAATCGCTACCACGACAGTCGGGCAGTACCGCAAGGGAGTACCGGAGTGTACCGGATTCGTATCCGGCCAAGGACTGTTATCTCGACAACACTCCCCAAAACCTTCGGGGGAGTGATTTTTGTTGCTACAACAACAACATTGGCATGCAAAGTTTCAATCATAACAGCATTACGATAACTTAGCTGTGCACATTTGGCACTCTAAGCCGAGTTCTGAGGAATAAAATTGTCTCACTAGCTACTGGCTAACACAAATTAGTGGTAACCAGAATGAAAACGGCAAACGACAAGCGGCATCTGTCAAATTATTTTTACACGTGTTCTTATGGGGAGTAATTTTTTGAACACGAGGCAGACAAGAGGCAGATGGTGGGGTTTGGTTTTTTTGACAATAAAAACGAAAGGAAGAGTAAATAACTTGTAAAATAAGTTCCAATTATTACAGAATATGTCTCTTTCACACTTTTTACAACATTTTTTGCTACTTTTCAAGATGATTCGCACCTGTCGCCCCTGCTCTCATTATAATCATGTCGCCAATGCTTGACGGCAAATATCGTCAAGCTTCAGTTTTTCGTCGTTGTCGTTCGCCGTCGTCGTGTTCATTGTGGACGGGCCTATTATGCACAGAATTCAATCCACAAGCATTTTATCACACGACTAGTGGCTTTCAATGAAAGAAGTATTCCTAACTTTTTTTTTTGTTTTGTCCTAGTTTATATAAACTTGTGCTTTGTGGTAGTGTTGTTTTTGCTATTGTATTTGTCTGTTGTCTGTCTGTCTGTAATTTTTTTGTATTTGTGCTTTGTTTTTGTTACCTGTTGCGCCGCTTGTTGCAAGGCTCGAGGCGATTGAGCTAACTGACCCACTACTGATTGATACAGATGATTGTTGATTGTGGCTGAGAGCGGATGATGGCCTTGTGAGAGTAAGTTGGTTACCGAAGTGGACGAGCGTAGAAGATTGCCCGCTGCTATGAGTTGCTGTTGCTGCTGCAGTAGAAGTGCCCTGTCCGCTTGCAACGCACTGACTTTGCTTCCACGCTGCCCTGTTGACTCGCCGCGCCGACCTGTCTACATAGGACTCTGTATTAATCAATATTAAATTTGATCATAACGTTAATTGCTAAAGCGAGAAAATACATATTGTACGAGTATGTATTTCCCATTTCGATTCTTTCCCATTTTTTCTATTTAAACAAAATGCTTATGGCAGAAAGTTTTATTGATAGCCTTTATAATTAAAATTTTCAATAAGTTGTAGTTAGTTGAGAGTTAGTTAGTAAGTGGTGAACTCATGAAAAAGCAGGAAAATGTAGGTAAAATATGCATGAAATTTGCTCCATGAGATCTGTGGTTGAAAGTTCGATTATTCTATATATATACATATGTATAAATGCTTATAACATTATCCACTCTCATAGTATTCCATCTTGAAGTGAGAGATATTGAAGCCTGAACTGAAACACTTGTGCATTGAAAGTCTAGATCACATGATTTTTAAGTTATATCATTTACAGAACTTAAATACGAGGGTAAGTCTCGTTCGCCTACGGTTATTCCAAATATGGAAGTGGCTTTCATATTAACTCAACTTTAATGGAACCAGACCAACATTCGCAGTGTGTATTTAAAATATCAATCATTATTTATTGGCGCTTTGGAAACCGTCCGAAGAACTTTTCTATCAAAACCTCCAAGGGCCGTTTCATCTTCTTTTGATACTGTCCTTCATACCGAGCAATACATCAAAAAAGCTGTAATGAAAGTTTTTCTTCAAAAGAGAACGTCGTGGAATAAATTTCAGTTCAAAGCATTTGAGTAGACAGACTTGAGTGTTTCTTCCAGAGACTTGATACTTATTTTAGGACTCTTTTTCAGTTTACTTTGCTTGGTTTAATTGTTGTTACACCTCTTTGATTCATCCAATCTTAAAACAATAGCACTCAACTCAAATTTCTTTTTTTAGCTTGCCAGAAGAAGCGCTTATACGAGTTCACTGCTTAATACCTCTCACTTCGAGACTGAATCTCGTTTTGACTTAAGATAATAGTTGAATATTGCGTTGAACGCCGCCTCAGTGAAATGATTTTATTAAAGTTATAATTGCTCTGCTTTTGATTTATGAAAAAAAATTAGATGACCTAAAGGCCATTTTCAATGCATTAAGAAATGTGAATCACAAGTTTGGTTTTTCGAATTACAAAGTGCCTTTAAAAACTTGATACTTATTAAGAAAAAAGCGCCGATGAGACAAAACTAAACAGCATGATAGGATTCCTAAACTCCCATAAAATCATAATATAATTACGTTACCTGAAACAGCACCAGGCATGTTGCCCATACTGGCTGCTCCCGCTAAAGTACCTCCCGCACCAACCATGCTACCCATTAGGCCAGTCGCACTACCCAAACTACCACCAGGCATCTGGTGATGTTGAACTTGTGGTTGTGGCCAAATCTGTAAAAGATATTTAAGTACGGCAATTGGTTGGGCATGATCAATATCTGATCCTGTTTGAGCGTTAGCGGCATGAAGCATTAACGGAGGTCCCATAACGGTGGCTAGAGCCTGAGCTGACATTTTATTGCGTTCAGAATTCGATACGACGAGTGATAAGTGGTCAAGCAGGAATACCAATGTTGCCTGTAAATATGTTCAAGTGAATGCTCATGAATGAAATGAAATTGTGTTGAGCCACTCTTACCCTATTAGCCCTAGGCAAGCAGTCAAGTATGCTAAGCATTAGTTTTGCATTACCCTCAGGATCCTCAGGCAGACAGACAGCTAAAGCCAGATGAAGAGAAATTAGTATCGAAACTCAAAGAAGGTGTGACTTCAGTTTGTTAACCTACCCAAAGCATCGACAGTCATCTGAAAGAGACATCGCGTAAACAGCGGCTCTGGCAATTCTCTAAGATAGTCCTTCAGCACGCCGGTTATAACATTAATATCAGGAACATGTTCAGGGCTCAATTCCACGGCTCGACTATTGCGTTCAAATGCCTCTCTTAGCAGTCGCTTTTTTGTTGCAGATCCACATAAGCGATATAGACCAATAATATCCAATCCGCGTCGCTCAACCTCTTCAACGCAACGTCGCAACACAATTGGCACAGGGGCACTACCAGGAGCACCTTTAGATTCACGATTAACCACCGTCTCCAAATCGGCACCGAATAAAATGGGATATCCCGCTCGCAGACTGGGTAGACCACGACGTCGATATAATGTAATGGGATCGGTATGTCGCATTCTAATATAAATGGTACCACGTGGTTCTACTTTCAGCGCCAGCTGATGCAATGGAGATTGTCGCAGAATAGATAATGATATGGCACCGCGATAGCATAATTTATGTCGATGTTGTGGATCCCATGAGTAAACTAATACATCAAGTTGTTTATTTCCTACCAAGTCCAACTCGAAAGACTCGTCCCAGTCGAATTGGAGATCACCAGAACGCACAACTGTTCGCGCTTTATGCACACGATCACACTCTATTACACAATATAAATCACGAGTGGCTGATTGTGCTGCATGATGTGGGCCACCAACGTGTTGTGTGCTTAATTCGGGTGCCGAGCGTAGGCCACGGCCAGCGAGCAAATGAATCCACAGCATGCCCGATATACCGCCAATATCGACTATCGGTTTATCGAGTTTGTATTTGGCAAACTCGGCCGGATTAATATCAATTTGTCTGTGCGTTCTGGGTAATGTTGCGCTTGGCGTAGGTGCTGGGCTCTGATGCCCACCAGTGCTCATAATGCTACCACTAGGGCTAGCTGGGCCAGCAGAAAGCTCCAAAAGCTGGCGCATACGCCTTATGCTTGGCGATCGTATCGATGAGGGCCCACCTATGTGCTGTGATGACATCGATCGAACAGGGAGCGCTGACATTGGTCGTTGCATACCAAGGTGGCGATCCAGTGTGCCGGTTCCAAGTAAACCTGCTCGACTAGAGTAAATGCTTTCGGTCTATAGAAATGTAAAAAGCAATATTTTTAGTAAATGAAGAATCACAAATAAAAGCTGAAGAAAGTTGACTTACATTTCTTAGGGCATCATGAATATTTTCAGCGCTGCATGAAAATCGATGTGAACGGGGCTGGCTAAGAAGATCCCTCGTCATACGCATCTGCTCCGCTATGGCCGAACTGCTGGGTGCACGTCTCAACCACGCTCGATATTCATCCGATGTGAAAATTGAAGGACTCGCTGTCAAGCGCGATCGCAGGTCACGATCGCGCCGCGCATTATACTCCGGTGCCGATATGTTACCATCATTCTCATCCATAATACGGTCGCCAATGCGTGAGCGAATACCTTGTAGACGCACACCTGGCCGTTCACGTGGAAGTGAATTAAATTTCGTCATATCTGGCCCAACTCCAAGTAAGCCGCCTGCACCTACACCAGCCGTGCTGGTACCGCGTGGCATACTTCCAACTGCTGGACGATTATAATAATAATAGCTTGGTCGTGGTCCAATAGTTGCTTCAGTATCGCTAGAATAGTCAAGATTTGGACGCGATCGACGGGAGAGCGATTGAGCTCCTATGTTGGGTGGTGCATATTTCGATGATTGACGCGATGGTGGGTCATAGCGACCGTATCGGCCTAAAGTACCACCTACTGCTATTGGTGCTGCACCAGTACCTGGCTTCAAACTGGACCTCAATAAGGAATGACGACCCAAAGAGTTCGAATAATCTGCGTATTCGACACGTGGCAAATGCTGGTCGGATCCGGAACGTGGGAAACGTGCATGCTGTTGAGCTAGACTAGCGCCGGTGCCGGTAGACATGCGTCGTGAAGGACCACTCGGATAAAATGAATGGACTTTTTCTGCTAAGCTCTCCAGAGTGCCGGCGTTTTGATAGTATGCGTGAGAAGGGGCGAAAGCATGTCCTTTAGGCTGTTCCGTTATAACCGATGGAGGAGGCGGTGGTTTATAGCCCCAACTAGGTGGCTCGTTCATCGAACTCACGCCGGCACGGCTATTGTAATACATATCCAATTGCTCAGATTGCGGGCTATAGTTGTTGAGACCCAAGCCTAGACGGGATCGCGATTCAGTCATTTCACGGCCATCTCCTGGAACATTAGAAAGTAGAAAGGAGAACGTTAGTAAACTATTTCCGGCGAAGATTTTAAAATACCTGTACGTCTTTCGCGTGATGATCGGGATCTGGGCATGCGATCTGTCTCATCTAAGTCTTCATCTCTGAGATCACGTTTAATAACCACAACCGGCGGAGGTTTTTGCTCGGGTCTTGATAATGTTGGTGGGGCGGGAGAGCTGGCACTACGACTATCGCGCCTTTGACGAATCGCTAACACCAAACGCCGGGGAATTGACATAATAATGACGACGTCATCCAAAGACATGTGGGTTACGTCAACCAAGTTAACGGCCAGAATCTCATCGCCCACCTAAGAAAATTGTGTAAACAATTACAAAATTACATACATATAAATAAACAATTATGTGAACGAACTCTTAGACAGCCACTATTATAAACGGCAGACTCCAAGGCTATTCTGGAGATGAATACACCATCGGTACGATCAGCTCCATTTCCCTCACGTATGTATAAGCCCAAAGTTTGACCTGGACGTTTAACTATTTCAACAAGCTGTAAGTTAGAGCAGAATTACAAATCAACTGACTATCGGTACATCTATTGAGGATTACTACCGACCTGTACTGTATGTCGAGCGTCTCCCTTAGACATCAATTTATGAGCTGCCTCTACAGCCTGTTTACCACCGATACATCGCGGCTCAAGAATACGTACAATCATTTCACCCCTTCTCTCGACCGCCTGAAAAAATTAATCGTTCTCGTAATATCAGTGCGTACATATGTACAAATGTAGGATAAATGGTTTTATAATTTTAGCTTAAACAATGGAATCGAATTCACTTTCCTTCAACGAAAGTATGTGCCATTTTTAAGAATAAAGCCGCCAAGTGATTAAAAAGTCGTCGTACCAAAATACTTTTGTCTCGAAAGTCAATATCGGCTAGTCGACTGCTAAGAATCTGAGTAAATATTTGTTAGTCCTGCCAACAAGAAAAGGGCTCGATACTCAAAGTATTGAAAATAATTAATTACATACTCAAAAATTTTCTAGAAATTCTACAAAAAAAATTGCAGATTGTGATGACCCATTTTTATAGGTTAATTGACTTTTCTCTGTGGTGTGGAGGTAATGTTGCCGGCCTACCACACCGAAAGTCCGGGTTCGAGCCCTGGTACAGGTTACACCAAAATTAGGAGGTTGATGATATAACTGTTGTATATCGCGCCATATATATGTATATTAGGCTGGGTTGATTTGTATGGACGAAAGTTAACCGATATCGCGCCATCGATTTTTCGAAAAAAGTTCCACTACGCATACCCCAAAAAATAATTTTCGAGCCTGCGAAATTTCATTTTTTGGAATTTTCTTCGACTTTGATTTTTAAGGTTTCCTCCCTGACCTACTAAACAAACTTTCATTTGGTTTGCAAATTTCCATGTAAGCCCTTTCCGACCCAAAAATGTCCGCTAAAAACAGTTTTTTGAAACAAGCAATATTTTTTGGGTTTTGGGGAGTGTTTTGGTCAAAAAATCTACCCTTTCGCTTTTTTTTTTAAGGGTTTTTTCAGCATACATGCAAACACTTTTTCGAAGAAAACGAATTTGTCTCACATATCCTGTCCCACTCAAAATTATGCGCTAAAAACGTTGGTGATAACAGTTTTTTGAAAAAAAAAATTGTTTTCGGGTTTTGGAACATATTTTGGTTGAAACATCTACTTTTTAAATTTTTTTCATTTTCAAGGCTCCAAATCATTTTTTATGTATTTTTTTCGGTGTCAATTAGCGTAGTCCCATGTGAATTCATGCGTTAAAGACGATGGTAAATTCAGTTTAAAAAAAAATTATTTAATGGAGTTTTAGATGAATTTTGGTCGAAATACCAATTTTTTAGATTTTTCATTGACAAAACTCTATTTTAGTATTCATTTGGCGATATAATGAAAAAATCACTGAAATTTCTTTGTTTTCTCTTCCTGGTGCGATTTCATATGTATTAGTGATCGATATTAGTGACCGATATTCAGACATCAATGTCGATCGTTGACAAATGCAAAACCAAGTAAGTAGTTGGGAAAATAACTGAGACTAGGTTTTGCATTTATCACGAGAGACGCCTTACTTGGTTTTGTGGTGTCACGGGAGATTTAACAAACTAACGTATATAGTTATGTATTAATACTAGTGCTGTGCGATTAATTGATTAATCAAAATTATGAGTAATCAAAACAAGCTTTACTCGAGTATTTTTAAAAATGGTTAATCAAAAACTGATTAATTTACTCATTTTCTTTAAAAGTTTGCGATGAAATAGTTGAAAATAAAAAAAATTAAAAACCAAATATGCTTCAAATTATTAAAAATAAAAAAAAATTAAGAAAATTTTGAGGTATTTGCGTAGGTGCAGTGAAATAACGCCCAAATGAAATAACTCCCAACAAAAAAATGAAATAACTCCCAAATATTTTCCATGCAAGTTGGGACTTATTTCATTATGAAATAGCTCCCAATTCATTGGGACTTATTTCATAATTTTAACTGGGAATTATTTCATAATGAAATAACTCCCAAATGAAATAATCCCCAATAAAATATCTTTGGGAGTTATTTCATAATTTTTGGAAATTGGGAGTTATTTCATTTTTTGGGACTTACATCATTGCTTGTAATCCCGGCATTGGGAGTTATTTCATTTTTAATGGGAGTTATTTCATTTTTGTTATGCATATTTTTAGCGAACTAACGTCATTGACATTAATTCGCATTAAAAAGGCGAACTAAAGTCAGTACATTTTTTTTATATTCCAAATTTTCATTTTTCATTATCACCTTCGACTTATGATCATGAATCTGAGATTGGCTTAGGTCAGATCCCCGATTCGGGCGTGATCAATTTTATTTATGTGCAGAACACCTTTCCGCATTGGCGGCCTTCGGCCGCGCTTCAAAAAATAACCATGGGCTACGCCATTCCAACTCCGGGTGGTTGCCATAGCCGTGGCTACCGCCACGGTGATGTCCTTCCGCGTCCCACTCTTTTCTCACAGGGTAATGTGATTACAACAACCACATGAAAATGACTTTAACTGCAAATATCTCGCAAACTACCAAAAATAATGGTTCAGCGGAGCTATATTCATGCTCCTGGGACCAAAGCGCGTCTCCTGATACATATCTCAACATTTTTGGTTGTGTATTAGCGCTCGGTACCCCACGTAAACGATTACCCACGTCTAGATTTAGAATCTGAAATGAGATTTTTTTCAACCGTTCAAAAGTTATTTGCAGTTAAAGTTCACAATTTTCTGTAATTTTCATGTGGTTTTTGTAATGGCACATTAGGCTGAGCCCAAAAAGTGAAAAAGTGGGAAACGTGGCACGCGGAAAGACATCACCGTGGCGGTAGCCACGGCTATGGCACACACCTGGAGTTGGAATGGCGTAGCCCAGGGTTATTTGCGGAAAGGAGTTCTGCACATAAATATCATGGATCACGCCCCGAATTGGGGATCTGACCTTAGTCAAATTTTCGCCTGCGGCACTACTTCGTCGAATCTCAAACCCAAATGCCTCAATGACATTAATTCGCATGTCCAAAGCTGTCCTGTATTTTTCAAATTTCATTGTAACTGATTATATTGTAAAAATATACCATTCCAAATTTTGATTTGGGAGTTATTTCATTTTTTTGGGACTTTTTTCGTTTGGGAATTATTTCATTTTTTTGGGGACTTGTGGTTTCATTGTGAAATAACTGCCAAATATTGGGAGTTATTTCATTTCCTTCTTTTGGAGTTATTTCATTTATTAAAGTTGGGAATTATTTCATTTTTATTGGGACTTATTTCATTGGGAGTTATTTCATGGGACTTATTTCATTTGGGAGTTATTTCACTGCACCATTTGCGTATCGTGAATGGGCAAAATGTCTAAGATGCAATAAATGGTTGAAGTATCAAGGAACTTCCGTTTTAATATATGATTAATCATTTTATTCAAAAAACGATTAATCAAAAAGGCGATAATTCAATTAATTTTCTTTTTAATTAATCAAAATCTTGATTAATCAAGTAAAGACCCTTTTTGATTAAACGAAAATCATAATTAATCGATTAATTGAGTAATCGAAATTATGATTACTCAAAATTTTGATTAATCAATTAATCGCACAGCACTAGTATTAATACATAACTATATACGTAAGTTTGTTAAATCTCCCGTGACACCACAAAACCAAGTAAGGCGTCTCTCGTGATAAATGCAAAACCTATGAACGCATGAATTCGCATGGGACTACGCTCATTGACACCGAAAAAAATACATAAAAAATGATTTGGAGCCTTGAAAATGAAAAAAATTGAAAAAGTAGATGTTTCAACCAAAATATGTTCCAAAACCCGAAAAGAAATTTTTTTTTCAAAAAATTGTTATCACCAACGTTTTTAGCGCATAATTTTGAGTGGGACAGGATATGTGAGACAAATTCGTTTTCATCGAAAAAGTGTTTGCATGTATGCTGAAAAAACCCTTAAAAAAAAGAGCGAAAGGGTAGATTTTTTGACCAAAACACTCCCCAAAACCCAAAAAATATTGCTTTTTTCAAAAAACTGTTATCGCCAACGTTTTTAGCGGACATTTTTGGGTCGGAAAGGGCTTACATGGAAATTTGCAAACCAAATGAAAGTTTGTTTAGTAGGTCAGGGAGGAAACCTTAAAAATCAAAGTCGAAGAAAATTCCAAAAAATGAAATTTCGCAGGCTCGAAAATTATTTTTTGGGGTATGCGTAGTGGAACTTTTTTTCCTGAGCCCAAAACCTATCGAAAAATCGATGGCGCGACGTCGGTTAATGAATCGACCCACCCTAATGTATATACATACAATTAGCTTTTCTGAACTTTGGGCAACCTTTAAACTTTCTTGTAAGTTGGATTCTATTATAGATTTCTCAATATTTCAAAAGACACTTATTACAAAAACAGCTTTCTCTTATTTCGTCGCACGACATCCTATTTAATTTCACTACTACTATATCGATCGCAGCTGTACACACATTGTTTTAATAAAAATAAAGTGTATTTTTTACCACATTATTTAAACTTACCTCTAAGGCGGCTGCCGTATTCGGATCATGATCATTTTCGACTGCTTCTATCTGCCGAAATATTTCTGAACTGATGCCCGAAACCTTGCGAAAGTCACCTTGTAATAATACCGGCTCCTTGCCACCAGAACGTTGTTGTTGTTGGTGTTGCTGCTGTTGATGATGCTGCTGCTGCTGTTGATTGGACATTGATTGTATCTGATTTGTAGGCAAAGGGCCCGGAGGCGCTCGCCCAGGACTGGCGGTAACATCAGGAACTGACCTTCCATTTTCCTAAAAGCAGACAATAAAAATAATTTATTTATTTATTATAATTACAATAAATTCATATTCCAAAATATTGAATATTAATTAACATTATTTAGTTTGTCTTAACAACCATCAACTTTCACACGCAATACAGATAAACTCTCATTATTTTATTGTCTAAACTTAGCCATAGGCACGCAGAGTAAAGAAAACAGCAGACCACAGTAGATGTTAGCTTGCAATTAACATAGTCAAAGTCTTTCACACTGACAGCATTGCAATCTCTTGTTAACATTCATGCCAGCCACATGAGCTTGGCCCGCCTCCTTACTGACCCCCCAATTACTCGCATGCTGTATGTATTAGATAGTGACACAAAATTTCATGCGTCAAAAATCTCTTTGAATGTTCTTCCTTAGCATTTGCCTTTGGTTTTTGTTTACGTTTTGTATTTTAGTTTCACCTTTTACTTTTGGTCTCAGCAGAGTCAACTTCCGTAAAAGTTTTTAACAAAAGTAATGAGTGCAAGTGCAATAGCAATTCGGGTTATAGGCAAAGTCAAGCCTTGTAACAAAAATTATTTAGGTTTTCACTTGGATTCTATATACATACTTTATATATGTAGATGTGCATTTATGTAGAAAATATGTGTATTAGGATGGGCTAGAAACAATTTTGCAAGAAATATCACTAATACCTCATGTTCATATAAATTGTACGAGATCACCCGGTAGCTAAAATCTAAATTCCAAACTTAGTGTTTACGCATTATTGTTTGGTACTTTTTGAAATTGGTATCTAGTTTATCTTATAAATAAAAATGAATGTGTGTGTGTGAGATCTTCATTAAATTATCAAAGTAGATTCTTGGGATCACGGGCTAAAGTATAGGTTATATGTATATGTTTTTGGAAAAGTGGGCGGTGCCACGCCCTCAAGCAATATAAAATTTCAATTGGTCAAAACTCTTAACATATTTTGTCTTAATTAATAATATTTGGATATGTGTCCTTGAAGATAGCTATAGATATTTGTTTGTGCTCTGTTTGAGCGTCAATAATGTTCAAAGTTTATGGTAAACTTTCACGATTGGCCTAGAAGTTTATATATATTTCAGTTCTTAAAGCACTGAAATAAATGAAATGTTAAAAACTAATAGAAAAATATTTCAAAAATTAATTATACGTAAGTCGTTGGTCGGGCAGAATAACGTCTTCGGGGTTTGCTAGTTTGAAATAACAAAAGTTCTTAAGTCAAAAATAAAAACAACCTCTCAACAAAATTGGTTTTTTGCTCAAATACAACTCTCATATTTAAAACGAACAGTTGAAAAAAAATGAAAATCTTACCCATATAATCATAAACATAAAAAAACTCTTATAGTTCAAAATTTGTATACAAGTAGAAATATCATTTAACCTTCAAGCGGTTGGGCGACGTCGAATCGGCTCCCCATGGCGATTAGAGTTTTATAATATTACTGTATATAATCGCAAAAATGTATGGCATCTCTAATATCTTGACATTTGTTCATTTTCAATCGAAGGCACTAGTTTGTCCCTTGTTTAATCTTGTCGCATGACATATGTATATCAAGCATTTACTTCAGTTAGCCGAAAAGACTACGCTCGCTTAAAAGGAATATGGTAGGAGTAAACAGGAAAAATACTGTTACGCTTCTAGTCAACGGCCGAAAAAAATAAAATTACCATAGAAGTTATTTTATAAATATTTGTGAAACCAACTCAATTTTATACATATTTAGGGCAACCTACCCTAATGTACATACATACATACATTAGTGGGCCGTTTAGTTCTAGTTTGTAGGTGTACTTTCCACTTAAACATCAACATGCAAAAGTATTGGCTATAAGCAAGAGCGCCAACCTATAGAAAATAAGCTCACCTTGCAACCTTGTTTATACCACGTACATTATTTAAGTGTCAACTGTTAGCGAGCCATCACACATGACCACTTAAAGTACTATTGGCTTACCAGTAGCACCGAGAAAGCTCGCACTCCTGAATAGTGTGTAACGGCAGTTCTTTCGTCAAGACAAGCTGAGATAATCGACTCAGAGACACCTTTTTTTTCAGAAATTTCAAATATTTAAGAGTTAAATAACTTTAGTTACAGCCGTAACGAAAGACGATTTCGTCAAAAGTAGGAGAGCATTGTTCAAGCCGAAAATAAGTCATTTTACGTCTCGGTAACTAGAACTTTCAGAATTTCTAGATTCTGCTGAAAAGCTTTATATACTTTTCTTATAATTAAATTAATTTGTTTAATGTATCTACTGTTGTTAGATGTTGTTGTTGTTGTTTTAAAAACAAAATCACTCTCCGAAGGTTTTGGGGAGTGTTGTTGAAATAACAGTCCTTGGCCGGATATGAATACGGTACGCTCCGGTACTCCCTTGCGGTACTGCCCGACTGTCGTGGTAGACTGTTGTTAGATCATCATGCTTGGCTCAAGGGTAGCTCTACGGCAAAATCGAAAGTCGCTATCTATATTGGCTAACGCAAAGAGCAGTCCGTGTTAACTATACTCGTGGTCGGAGAGGGAAGCGAGGAAGCTTTTCCGTATGAAAACAAAGATAGCCCTAAAAGCATGTATGTATGTGAAGAGCTTGCGAGGTAGGGCAACAGCAATAGCATCTAAAAACTCTTTCGAAAAATATGATGAAGGACTGAGGGGTTTGAACCAGCGGCAAGCTCCTGGTAACCAATGTTCAGAAAGTATTAAGATTATGAAAAGAGAACTTCTCTGCCGTATGAAATATGACAATCGATGAAGCCCAAGGTAAGAGGCAATTAAAATCCTCATTGAGTCCGATTACGGGGTCAAACAGAGCGCAACTCAATTCAGAAAGACTGTGACCTTTTGCGGACTTTCTTAACTTTTTCTTTGGTTGTTGTGTAATAAGTATGCACCGTTTCGACGAAATACAAAGTAAGTCCGACAATGACGAATTGCGTGACTTCATAAATCAATAAAACCATTTTTTCAAAACATTAAAAAGGGCATTAGGTGAATTTGTAATTATGTACATAAATACCCTGCAGCAAGATTTGGTAAAATAGGTGCTTAGAGTACTAGTTACTATCCTGCTTCTAAAAGTATACAAATTTATCGGTCAATATGTTTCTAGACCGAAGGAGCATGGATACATGTCTGACCGTTCAAATCCGAGGACTTTTAGCTATCAATACATTTTTGACTTAAAAATCTTCACATAAACAACATCTGAGCTATCAGCTGACGCTCAAAATTGTTATTGTACAGCGATACAGCCACACTTCTTTGCACTTCTGGGCGTAAATCCGTTTCTACGATATCTTGGCGTTTCCAGTTCTGCTTTTTACTGTGCTCTGACTGCCGATTCTTAGAATTTCTACGAAAACTGCTTGTTTGTTGCATATAAATTTCAATTGTGTCGTCACAAGCTTTTCTTGCTGAGTGAAATTTGTTGCAGAATTTTCCACATAAAAATAGTTTTTATTATTTGAAAGTTATAAAAAAAATCTCTTCAATATAAAGCTTTATTCACTTCACGTCACATTCCCTCCACATATCAACATTGTCTTTACACAAAATAAATATTTCAAATAGGAAATTGAATGGTCGGTATAATTGTTTGTATTTATCAAAAAAAAAAGAATCTAGGACGAAAACCACTCAAGCTAATGACCTTCGAATGTTGTTCATTGGATGCAAATTACAGTTAAATTAATGATTATTTTATGAACAAATGTTTCTAACCCCAAAACTCAAACGACATTACAAAAGTTGTACAAACAACTTTGTTGACTTATTAAGACGTACTGACATTGTTGTGGTTAAATCAAAGGAAAGTAATGAGAACAAATTATAGGCATTGTGCTAATCGATTAGGCTACCCCCCAACCACGGCAACCCACTTTCCATTACCAATTCCGATGGATGTGAATGGAAATTATGTATAGTATCGAAAAAAGGACAGTCTAATAGCAGATAGCCATTGCAGACTGTACAAGTGCAAAGGAACCCGATTTGGTCATGATTAAAAAGCGAACCTTTTCGAATAAAATTAGATTTTGACTCAAGAATACCTTTTCATTTCAAATCAGTAGCAGAATAATTTTGGTGCGTTTATTAGGAGATATAATTTGAGCTGTTGTTGGAAGCCGTGGTGAAAATCACAGTAGTGACCACTAATAACCACTATTTTCCCAACTGTCATTCTACCATACAAATTTAAGATTTCGAACAGAAGTAGAGCAGTTCAATTAGTTCAAAATAGACCATCTCATATGACAGTGGTCGTGTGTTCGACGCCCGATGGCAGAAATAGCTAAATTTAAAAATAAAAATAGCTTTACTTTAAATTTATCACACTTTATCATTTGAGTAGTTACCCAGCTTACCAAATTCGGGGCGCTCCGAAAAAAGCATCCAAAAAGAGTCCGTAATTGGAGCCTTTTCGGAGTAAACACCGAAGAACCACTTTATTATGAAGATTTACGGAGCGTTGAGAGAAGAAATGAATATTGTAGAGCGAATGAACTGCAAGGCTCCATTATATGAGCAATTTTGAGCGTTTTCTGACCCTTTTTGTTGTAGGCGTACAGAGAATTGTGAGAAAATAAAAGTTGGAGAGTAGATGAGCGGCAACGTTCAAATACATATGTGAATGTTTGCGAGCATTTTCTGAGGTTTTTTTTGCTTTACCTAACAGAAAGTAAAGATCGCATATTTCATGACGGTAATCAGTAGGCGACTGAACAAACATTTTAACATAGCATTTTTTATATTTTCAGAATTGTGTCAATAAATCTGCACAAAACTTAAAAAGGTATCATTCCTTTTCATTATTTATAAAGCTTCATAAAAATGTCGATATAAGCCTCCAAATTTACCCAAAAGGATTAAAAAATTACCCCCAAATAAGCTTCAGAAAATCATCAATAACAGGCTCCGAAAAGAGTCCAAAAAGGCTCCAAAAACCCTCAGAATGGACGAATAAAAGGCTCCGAAAAGAGTCCAAAAAGGTTCCGAAGTTCATTTAAAAAGAGTCATAACACGCTCCAAATTCATCGAAATCGGACTCTTTTTTATGACTCCGTTTGGGGTGCCCGCGTAGAACGATTTTTCGCTCCATTTGGGCTCCGAAAGGAGCTCATTTCGGAGGGTAAAGCTCTGAGAAATGTGCATTTTATGTCTTTTTTTGCGCTTTTGGTTAGCTGGGTAGGACTTTCGAAATACATTTGCAAATTTGCTATGAAATAGCCTGGAGAAAAATTATATTTACAAGTACCTAGCCCAAAGTCAGTGCTGTGCGGCTTCAATAGACACATTTGCAGTGCTTTTTTAAAGCGTTACGACGCAAAATGAATTTTATTGTAAAAAAAACATACATAGATATATTTTTGACTGCATAAATTTTTTATGTAACCCGGCGGGAATGGGTTAAATGAGTTAATTGCAATAAAAAATGTGCTTAAGTTTTGTTTTGTTGTGAAAAGTTGTATGTTTTCTTTCCCAAAAAAACTGGAACGTCCGCAAAAAATTCAAACCGATATTTGCCCGCCTGTAGATAGATAATGTTAATAAAATAGATGAATAGAGTGCAAAGGCGATAGTGATTCAAAGCCGACCATACATATATTTTAATATAGTGCGCCGGAATGTAACGTCTGTAACGCTGGAAACACCCATATATGTACGATATACATATGTATTCTTATATATAAAATTCTATATATATAGAATTCAGTTTTCGTTCCCATACTACTCCGAAAAGGCTTGTCCTATTCTCATGATGGTCTGAGAATCGGCTGTTATCTATTTAAGTAGTCCTTTACTTTTGTTAAAATTCAGGCTTTCTTTTTTTCCTGGAAGTGGATCAGGGACCGAAATATTCTTTTTTTCTCTTTTTCATTTATCGTGCGATTTTTTCCCTATATTTGGGCAGAACAACGTCTGCCGGGTCCTACTGGTGTACATATAAAAGTTCAAGTACTCAAATTTCTACAATTTGCATTTGGTTGATTTTTAACTAACCACACAATTTCGCTAAGAGGCTTTCGCATGAGCAACACAGTGAGCAACATCATCCAATTAAGATTTTCAATTTAGTTTAGGTATTGTTTAATTTAATTTATTAGAAATGGCCTGCCACTTAGCTAAACACTTAACCATCATTTTAACTTTTGCACACACAGCAATCAACGTCAACAATCTTTATTCAGCTTTTCCGGAGTGCCCAAGTGATAACTCATTTACAACCAAGCTATGGCTGAGACATCTTTACAACTACATACATGTACGTCAAATAATAGCGAAAACAACAACAAAACCCACTGTCTCTCTCTGATGACAACGTCTCAAGTCACTCGAAAACCATTTAAATGTTTTCTTAGCATCAATGAAAATCCATAAACATACATACATACATATTGTAGTACATTAGATTGCTCAAAATCCAAAGCAAAAAAAAAAAAAAAATGGATTCTCTTTTGCATTGTTGTTCTACTGCCTTCTCTAATAATAGGAATATATTTGGAAATCAACACGGTAGAATGTGGTAATAAATTATTCGCCTGCACAAAAAAGGAATCCTTAACCTTAGTACTACTTCCGTAAAAACTAGTCATGGAAGCGGTTATTGGTATATGTTACTTTATTAATTTTTCCTGAGTTTTTATTGTGCACTTAAATTGAGGTGATTGGCGGAATTAACTGACTTAGGATTTTATGCATATTGAAGTTGAACGCGGATAACCCCGATCTGTAGGAAGTTAATAATATGACTAATTGGGTTATGATTAATTAGGAACTGATTGTTCGAATTAGATTAGTTCGAAACTAATTAATTTGATTAATTGTGTTAGTGATTGATTAACCGTGCTATTTGGGATATGATAAATGCATAACTTAATTAATCGGATAAATTGGATTATAACTAACTAAAAAGTGATTAATCAGATTAGTTCTTAAATGATTAATTTTAAACTGATTCATCGGATTAGTATGATTAACTAGAAATTTATCAATCGAATTAATTGAATTATAACTAATTAGAAACTAGGGAGAGTTTACTACAGGGATCTGTGTTATATGTTGCTGTTTCAAATGGCAGTCCCAAGTCCGATGTTCTAATGTTATTGCTCCAACAATTTTTTAACTTAAAAAGTCAATATCTTTTGAAAGAGTAAATTTATAAGAAAATTCGATTTTCTCGGAGAATTAAGCTTTTCTTTTCTTGAAGAATCTGTATTCGATTTTCTATTTCAGGACTTTTCTGAACGTTGTTTTAGTTAAATCAAAAATTAGATCAATACCCAAAAATATATACGATACGAGATAGGATTTTTTTTTTGCCATGCTGGAATTTAATTTAAACAAAAAATGATTTTAGCCCGGTCTTATAAACATGTATTTACGATTGTTCTTTTGATCTTAAACCCGTTAATGCCTGCATTAGTCACACGAATTACAATCAATAGAAGATACCCAAGCAAACAAATTTAGTGACCAATGGAATAAGATATCATGTGCAATTTAAGCTCATCATGACATCATTGACTGACTTTACAAAAAGTATTGCCGCAAAAAATGTTTGGTTATATAAGATAGCTGTCAATTGCACTACTTCGGAATGGTTCTGACTTATGATGTAAAGCGTCCACTTGCTTACTTTAACTACACGCGTGCTGGTTAAACATAGGAGCTCAGTGCTTTAATCCGAGGTTAAGCTGTCAACAAGTTTGTTAGTGTCTGCAACAAAATCATACATCATGTCTCAACCATATGCTACATACATACATATATGAGAGCAACTTAATTGAATTGCGTGCAGTCTCTGTGTCGATCAGTTGTTGCGAGGCTGTTACGGGAGCGATTTGGTATGACCAGCGGAACCTTCTAAGGCCATCTCACCCGCTCCTTTCTTTAACATAGGTTTATGCTCAAGGCCTTTCCTATTTAAAAATGTTTACACAGTCCAGACACTTCTAACTCAGATTGAAAAACCCACTTTTGCTCCATGACGAAAAAGATGAACCTCTAATAAAATTAGGTGTTCAACACGCAAGTTGATTCGAGTTTAAAAATTCAATATTGCCGTATTTTCCTGAAAGGTTTTCAAGGTATTTCAAAATTTATTTATTGCTCTTTGGAATTTTATAAAATAAAAACCCAGCTCGAGATGTTAATTATTTTATTCTGCTAACGAAACATAAGGGACTAACGAATACATATTTACGTATAAAAAAATGTGGATATTTGTGTGTGCCTACATAAATATATACATAAATACTATATATCGAAGACTAATGAGGAAAGCTGGTAATTTATCTATTTAGTTTAAGTTTACCAACACCAAGACGCATTTTGTTTAAGACAAATTACTTGAGAGTATGACTCCTTGAAACCATCTTAAAGTTTGTATAAGTAAGAATAATCTTGATATATGTATACTTAAGTCGATTCCGCTAAGCGTGAGTGGCATATTATGTAATTAATCTATTTTGTAGACAATTTCAGTGACAGCCGTGGAAGTAACCAAGTATGCACAGACAATCTACCAAGCGGTGCTAAACACAGCCAACAACCCCAAGAACTGTGTGTATGAGAGGAGTCTGAAAACACCTCCAACGGCAACAGCAACTTCTGCCATAACGTACGTATGTTTGTGCGCATAAAGGAACGAGCATATTAACGTCACCCATTGACTGGATGAGAACTAAGGACATTGAACGCAGCCGTAAAATCGAAGCATACTAGTACAACCAAGCGAAGGCAAATGATGCAAAACGACAACTGGGCAAACGTAAGATCACCATGCCATTAAGGCGTGCGGTGTAGGTAAGTGAACCCAATTCAATAATAATAGACAATCAAAGATGACAACGTAGTCTCATTGTTTTTGCTATAAATTTCAGATGAAATATGAAGGTTATTGAAAGACTTTGTGATTGATGTGGTACGCAGAATAGCGCAAAGCGCGAATAATTAATGAGATAAATATTTTGATACTCAGCTAGTCATATCTCACCGACTAATTTTATTTGGTTAAATCAATTTTGCTCATATTATTACTCATAAATCGAATTAGGCGCACAGATTACCATGATTATAATATATGTGCCGAAGAAACCCGAATCGAAATCGATACAAGATGGTATCATTCTAGAATACGGTTCAATTTGGACTGATGTAGGACAATTTTTTGGTTTTTTGTCGATAACTTTTCACAGAAATAAAAATCTGTATTTTCGGATTCGGATTATTGTTGCTAGCGCCAAGACGTGACTTTTGACACCACACTGGGCAAAATCAGATAAATATTAAACCGTATTCTAGAATAGTACCAAGACGACGCCCACTTCTATCCAAGTGTCATTGTAAGGAAGAATTCGAAAAACTCCTTTATCACCCTTAATAGATTAACCAATTTCAAACGGTTTCTAACCATGGAATGATGTTGTTAATAAAAAAGCTTACTTCGGTGTGTATAATGTTCGGTTATACATGAAATAAGACTCTCTTAATTGTACTCGATGACAAATTTCCACTTTTATTTTTATTATACATTAAGGTGCCTCGCAAATAAAAAGTTGCAATGTTTCCACCGGAATTTCAAAATTCACTCTTTTCTAAGGACTCCCCCAAAATATTTCGAAAAAATATTAAGATTTACCGGAGCTAAGCCGCGTTAAAAAAACGCTAAAAATATCGTTTTTTACGTATAAAAGGAGTATGGAATAATACGTTTTAATAAAAATCATCTGAGATGATAGAGTGCAACAGGAAAGCATAAAAAAGTTTAAACATTTGATAAATACTATTATTGTATACCTGTGTGCTAATATTCGCAATGTGAAAAATTGGTCCAAAAAGGGTTAAATTTTGCAGAAATGACAACGTCTCGAAAATACCTTTCAAATGATACCCTAATCGTCAAAATCCGTCAATAATTGGCCGAGGTATTAAAGTTTTCCACAAACCTACCCCTCGAAATATGACCAATCATCAGCATCATTCATCTCAATATCTGGATGGCTTTGATAAAATTTTTAAACATTTGTATGCTTACCTTTTGTACTTCAGCTAATTCATCATCTCAGATGCTTTTTATTAAAAAAATTTTGTTTTCATACTCCTTTTATATATTTTTAGCGTTTTTTAACGCGGTTTAGCTCCGGTAAATCTTAATATGTTTTCGAAATATTTTGACCAAGGTCTAAGAATAAATTGAAGTTTATAATTCCGATGGAAACAGGGTGTCAGTTTTTTTTTGTATGGAGCATGAGGCGCCTTATTATATGTACATACATATATCAATATTGTTCGACACAAGTGTCTCTGAATCTTGTGTTTATGTTTAGTTTTAAATTTATTTATTTTTTTTTGCCCTGTCTAATATAAATGTTTATAAACAGCTAAGCATACGCATGAAGAAAAGCTATGTTAAAAATATAATTTAAAATACATCAAGTCCCTCGGCCCAAACAAATAAATGCATTCCGTTCTTTTGAAAGTGAAAACAACGAACGGCTCATTGAGAAGCTTTAATAAGTGATAACTGTTTACGCTAGTAATTGCAAAGCTCATTTAGTCCTACAAGCAATTGGAACCCAATATCTATAAATATCTTATTAGAGTTCGCCCTGAAATGCCAATTAGCACGCTGGTTCTTGAAGAGTATTATTTTTTAGTTCCTAAATTAAATATGTTTACCCAAACATGGAAGAGCGAAAAAGTGCGAAAAATTAATAGGGAGAGGGAGACGAAGCGATGTAACTATTGTAAAATACCTTTTAGGTCATTTCTTCGAGATACCACCAAATTGGCGGCTTCGGCAAGCAATACCGGTTTGTATGTAATAACTTTATACTACATGTACACTGCACTAAATGACTCGTTGGACCGCCATACATCACATTTTGTTGGAACGCATTGCGTTTTAAGTTTCAAATCATAGGATACGTGAAACAAAATGCAAATGCGCTAATATAAATTTGTTTGAAATTACTCCTTTAAATTTTTCAAATGCTGTGCAGTGTGAATGTAGTAGTATTAGTTCGTAAACACGTTTCGGAATCTTTTGTGAATACTGAACTAATTTATTTCGTTAAAAAGCATATTAAGAAATCTAAAAACAATTTAAAAGAAGTTATTCACAACTGTTTGATTCTTCTATGACTTTAAGGCTCGCTGTAAACCGAGCGGTATAGATTGATTTAAATTTATTTTTTCGTTAGACTGACTACAAAAGTCTCGACTGGCCACTAATGCATACAAGTATATAAGTATTGCAAAACTAAACAATGCACAAATACTAATGTAAACACACTATATATTGAACTTACTTTGCGATGGCTGCTCTTGGTAGGAAAGCACCCAGCGGTGGCGATATCACACATCAAAGCAATTTTGACCAATTGAAGCTTATCACCTTTTCAAACACAGTAAGCCACGAACTTGTTGAAAGTACTCTACCTTTTTTAATATACACTTTGCAAATATTTGTGCCAAATTAAATTGGTGGTACAGATTTGATTTTTTATATTGATATGTATCTCAATTTCGCTTTGCCCCCAAAAGTTTCACATTACAAACACTTATTTACGCACATGTATGTATGTATATATGTATGTAAGTAGTCATGTGTATTTTATTGAAAGCATACTTTCATTTTGTCTCAATCCGATTCATTTTTCCATTGTTTGCGCACACTTTATTATGATATGCATATACACGCATACATACGTACTACGCACACATACATATGTATATTATTTTACCACACACTTTTTTTGCATGATTTTGTCCGCTTAGAGCTTATATTACAGATTCACACACTTTGGTGGTTTTGCTTTGCTTGGGCGCTTGTGTTTGGTTACTTGAAAATGGTTTGTTGAAAATGCGGACACCATGGCGTATACTTAACTTTCCTGTTACTCGTGCATACATTTTGTTTTGCACTGTTGTTTCAATTTCTAACATACATACATAAATGTTTATATTTCTTTGTACACTTGTATATAATGATATATTTAGTTTTGGTTAGGCAGGACGGATTTCATTGGTTTATGGCATTGAATCTAAAGTGTAAGTATCTACCTGGGCACAAAAATTTATGTTTTTTATTATTTGTTTCACACTTTTTTGTTTTCTATGTATGTATTTAATTTTTAATAGAGCAGTGTTAGGTCAATGGGGCAGGTCGTATTTTAGGCAAACTGTTACACTTCAGAAATCGTTGCGCACTCATTTATTTATTTTCGAAATTTTTTTACTTAGGCCCTCATCTCATTCTTAGACTTATAAATAACATAACTTTTCCATTATTGAAATGTGCTTTTCATGTTAAAAGAGATAGAGACATGTTATTGTTTAATCGAAATTTGTACTGAACTTAAAGCTTTCACACTAACTTTACGCGCAAGTAGCAGTTCGATTTTTATTTGATGCGCAAAGTAAGTTGAAATTTGGTGGGCAGTATGCTTGGCGCCCATCTCACGCATGTAGAATAATTATTATGTTCAAATTTTGTGTCCAGATAGGAGATATTTTTGCTATTATTTTTCTTTATTACTCAGCGTTACATTTTAATTCAATGAGTGGACAGTTTAGCAAAAAATTATATCATTACTAAAAAATCTTTATGGGACATGAGTAGGTATCT
The DNA here is from genome assembly GCA_951509765.1 of Sphenella marginata. Taxonomy (NCBI): domain Eukaryota; kingdom Metazoa; phylum Arthropoda; class Insecta; order Diptera; family Tephritidae; genus Sphenella; species Sphenella marginata. The sequence goes on along the minus strand of OX608079.1, from coordinate 85,893,654 downwards.
AAAGGCTATATTAAACTCTGAATCTCTTGCATAATAATATCAATAGCTTGCACAAAAGGAAAGGAAGGACAGTTTGGTTCAGTTTTAGAAGTCTTATACAAGTATGGTGCTAGCCTGTGGCAAAGGAATTTGATACCATTCCACTTTATTAAAATAAAAGTGTGAACACAAAGAGAGCATATTGTTGTTGTAAGACAGCTAGCTTTCCTACAAAAAATTCCAAATATTTATTTCTACCACAGTGTACAGTGCACAAATATATGATATATGTATGTAAATACAGGCGTGAGGGTTATCGAAACTGACTATATCCATCCGGGATTTGCGTATCCATTGTTCTACAATATGTAAGCTTGAAAATATTTAACAAATAATTGCATTTTGGTATGTGTTTTTATTAAAAACGACAAATGTTTCAACTAGTAGAAGATTATTTTTTTGAAGGGTTCGATCGAGTTATTCTAGCGGATGTTTTCTAATGAAATGAAAAAACTTTGGATTTATAAGGCTTATAAATTCAAAATTGATATGAAAGAGCAGTACATTTGCAAAGCTTTACATCCGTGTTAACTCAGTTTTTGTTTTAGCAAATATTTCTTTTCAGTAACTTACTTTACTTTAATTAGCACAATCAAAAGAGAAAATTAAATGTTTTTAAATTGAAATATAAATCATACGTAAATATTTAGTGACACTTTAAAATCACGAAATTATAGAAAAGATATCTCAGGACTCAGCACCTCAAAAAAGTTCGGCATCCGTGTTTACGGATTGGCATCACTAATAAGTGCGTATGCATACATAACTATATATATGTGGACTTGTGAACCGACACCAAGCGAAATACGAGATGATGAGAACAAAGAAATGAGATGAAGCTTCGGAACGCACAATTCGAGCCCCTATAGGTTAATACAACAAAATATGAGTACATATACATACATATATGTACATATGTATGTAGTATATCATTATGTATGCATGGGTGCATGTAGTATATAGTACAGTAAACGTTCTAAGATGAGGTAAATTGGGTTTAACGATTACTGAGAGAGACACAACACACACAAACTTTTGTATGTAATCGACCAGATGGAATATTTGTTTAGCTCAATTTAATTTGCCTTGGGTTTAAGTGGGAAGATTTTGTGATTAGAAAACGAATGAAAGGTGCATGTGTAGGTAACACGGGTTATGGATTGAGAAGCGTATTGACGGTTACGCATTCTTAAGAAATTTACAACTTCGCACTCCCCATTTGCTTGATCAATCATATACAAACTGTGTCTCACTGTTAAGTTAGTAATGGAATGGAGCATCTGCATCTGGTGCTATTTTCCTATTTACTAGCTAATCGTCATTTTTCTTGAGTTCTATGGTTTTAAGACCTAGGGGGCTCTTAGATATGAACTCTATGTTCTATACTAAGAATTGTTTAAATCCTTTTGCGTTTTAGTTTAGTCAAATACTACCTTACATAAATTAAGTACCATTATTTTGATTATTGAATTCAGTTTCACGTGTCATATAGTATGTACGTATGTATAGCCTAAGCGCTCCCATACATTTATCAAAATAACTATCGAAGGTTTCAAATTTGTTTATGATCAAATTTAGATTCAGTGGCATCACAGTTTGTACACACAGTGGCGGGTAAAAAAATAACAACAAAGTTAAAATTGGCAATAATTCTTTAATAATTTTTTACAATGTTGGTGGAATTGTGCGGAAGACTTTTGAAGTTGAATTTACTTTGGTGAAAGCTTCTAAAACAAGTAAATAACCATAATTAAAAAAAAGTTTCACTAATTTTATATGTACATATACATATTTTATATTGAAAACATTTACACGGGGAGAATTGACTTTTTATGGTGCTATTTTATTAGTTTTCGCAACTACCTATTTATTTATTTGAATTGTAGGAAGGCTTTCTTTTTTTTTGATATCTTTGATAGTGGCTTAGTATTGATCTGTGTAATAGTGGCATTACAATTATTTTAGGGCCTATTTAATCCACCCACAAGAGCGACTACAAATTTAACAAATATTTTGGCATTATTAATTTCAAACTTTCAAATGAACGCGCGTGCTGTCGTTCAGTGGTGAGTCACTTGTCACCCTGCCACCCTCATTTTTGCTCGCACATACACGTACGAGTATACATATATGTACATACAAAAACTAATTAGTTGTCCACTATTTGGCCTTAAGCATGACATGCAACGCAGCATTTATAGAATTAGTTTTTTGAATTTTTTCATGAGGACAGTTTGCTCATAATTTTTAAAAATTCTCTTATTAGTTTTTAAGTTATTTGCACTCGTATCATTCGTTTTTATGGTGGCGTGATTTCACAAATCGCAATTCACAATTCAAACACAAATTGCACTTCTATCATATGTATTTTATATTAAATACAACAAAAACTTGCTTCATGACGTATCTACAATACTATACTGATTTTGTAGTATCCTTTTCACACACATATGTATTTATTCATTTTTTCACTACACTTCGAGTGTGTTCGTGTGTATACTACAACTATACGCCAATTATCGGGTGAATGCCGCCGCTAAACGCACCATCAACTGACGCACTCGAACGAACTTTTTGAATTGAGAAGCATGCGAGCCGAGCTCCCTATTCGAGTTGAACGAATATTGTAAAGCAACAGTAACAAATATACCAAATTCGTAAAGGAAACGAAACGAAATCGAACTTGAGCACAATGCTCCCGCAAAAGTTTCCTAAAATCAAATATATTTTTGTTGTTGTTGTGTGTGAGTGTAAGTGTTTGCATACAATTGTATTAGGAGTAGTAAAAAGCTCGAAATTCGGGAAAACAAACGCTTGTGGGAGTGTGAAGGTATACAAGAATGTCCTGGAACAACCATCATATACATACATACATACACTTACATAAACATATGCACTCACATTAGAGTGCGTAAATTTGTATGAGCCGTTTATTTTTTCTTTTTATTCGAATCAATGGTTGTTTCCTCATCAAATGCTATGAAAGAATATTCATGAAATAAGGGTCCTAAAGTAATTTTTAACACTCTCCAACTCAAACATCAATTACGGTGATCGGCAAATCTCGAAACCAAACTGTGCGACCATGTACCTTTTTTACGACAACTGATAGGCGCAGGTACAATCTAATAAAAAGGAATTTAATGGCATTCGATATTGATATCATTGGAAGTAGAAATCTGTCTATTTAGGAACCAGCGTAAAAATGCGAAAATAGTAGCCTAGGGAAAGGGGTCTCGCCCTATAATTCTCTCGTCAACACTGCCACGATGTGTGGTTTGGAATCGTTAACGGTCGGCAGCTTAAGCCATATTCAAGTCCCGAGGTTAACTCACAGGTAAGCATTGGGCAGTTTCTGTGTAAGTACTTTTCCTTCAGCGTAACATTTTATTTGTTTATTTAATTTCAAATGGTAGTTTTGCGCTCGAAAAATATCACTAACTCTAATTGATCTTCCTTCCTGAATTTCACAAGGAGCTGGAAAGTACCAAGAGTTATTCGAAAAGTAAATTAACCCCACCTAATGTGGATTCATATACATTACCTCTTCATCTGAGATTACACTATTACTGTACTGCTTAATTCACTAGTTCTTCGTAACTCATTACCGGTACCTCGCAATTCTATCACTCGTGCAAGTAATTGGGATCTCAGCTCGGCGGTTTTGCTACTACAAATTGTTTAATTTTAAGACGAATAGTGAATTTATTGGAGAACTCTCCATCAAGATATATGCTTTTAATTATTTTCACCCAAAATATGGTTTTCTTGAGAATAATGGAATAGATTTTAATGGCACGAATGTAACTTAGCCGCTCTTGCAGAAATATTTTGCGCGATTTAGCCATATCAACAACGACAAACGTACGTACATATGTATGTATTCTTTGATGGAATATTTGTGGGACATAGATATGTATTGTACATACATATGTAAGCAAAATAAAGAATGGTGAACTAATATAAAAAATTACTTGAATTCATTTGAACTGCTTTAGCTATGCATCAAATCGGTCGTTAATTGATGGATGTGCCTAAGACATTAAGCATTTTTGTTTAAACAAACTTTTTTACTAGGCATTAATGGAAAAGTTTTGACATTTGATCAAAACTACCTAAACAATTATTCAAATTTGTCAAGACCAACAAATTAATGGTGCAGTAGAGATTGACCATGAAATGTAAAGGAAAAGTACCCAAACTCGATGTGTCCAACAGAAATGCAGAACCAATGAAGCATACGAATGTCTATCAACTTGTAAATTAGTTCGAAATAAATTAATAAATTCCTGTGTATGGTGTTGGCTTGAATTTGCTGCAATCAATAGCGCTCAACATTAGTGAAAAAGTTCGTAATAAACTAGCCTAAGAGTAATTCAGTGGAATTTAATTGTTGAAGAAGTAACACTTTTTGACGCTTTTCTGCATAAACATAAATTTTAGATGATATACGAGTACAGATTAAAGCGATCGTTTTCTAAATTGAGCTGTCAGACTTGAAACCTTTTCGACTCTTTTTTAAACTAGCATACCCGCCCTATAACTATTAGCACTTGCAGTTGGGTAAAGTCGTGAGCTGGACCGTAGACTCTTTTTTCGTGTTGATCCTATGCACAAACATTAAAGGGAAAAGGTAAAATATCATTAAGCTATTTACCTTTTTTTGTGGTATCTAAAAAGTCACAAGACTACATACTTTAAGATATTGTTTCACAATGTCTATATGTACTAAGTTATTTCCATGTGGTTAGTAAAATTATTTTGTTTTTATTACCTGCAAAGAGAAAAATATAGAAAAGAAAAATATGATTAAAAATTGTATTTAAACGATTGAAAGGAAAATAAACACTCAGACACAAATAAGTGTGTTGTATTTTGTATACAAACATACATACATACATATTTTAATAGTATTATAGAAAGCATAGAGACAATAAGGATAATATGTATATGATATATTGAAGCCACAAAGCAGGTGAAATGGCATTCACACACAAGCACACTCCTTAATACCCTGTAAGAATTTTTTCTCATTCTCTTGTTTAGACCAATGATCAGCATAAACTTCCCAAGGTGACGAAATATATGCTAACTTTAGCACATAAAATAGGCTTTTAATACATACATACATGTGTATGTATATTACCAGAACGTCGACCGAAAGAGATAAGGAACATACAATTTTGAGTATATAAACATCTGACCAAGAACGAGTATGTAAATAAAAAGGGTTCCAGCAACTCTTTTCAAACACAACAAAAACGTTAATTGCAAAAATATTAATTTTATATGTATAAATAAATTTTATAAATTTTGCTCAATAATTATTGACTTCCTATGGTGAACTACATCGGACTTTTATATGTTATGTGTATGTGCGCACAAAAATCCGTTTTTTTTTTTAAATTTTGCTATAAACTACAAATGCAGAAATACAAGCACAAGGGTAGGGTGGTCATAGCACTTCATAGTAGAAATGGTCTACTGGCAAATGTGGGTCATTTTCATCATAAAAATGGCGACAACACAAACAAGTCGAATTCAAAGAGCAAAGCTTTAAATAACATCCGCATACCCAGACGCTTACAAATGAACATATGTGTATACATACATACAAATGTATAAAGCACTTTTCAAAAGTGTAGAGAAAGAGAACCCCCTAGGCAAACAGAATTTTACAATTTTATGTTGACAGAAATATTAAAGCTGATTCTTATAAGATATAATCTGTATAATGTTTGGGCTAACTATTGGATTGTCTGGAATGTTCTTGGCGTTGGATCTAAAGCAGTGGCCAATGAAAACAGCTGTAAATGAGAGTGTCTAGTTGATCACCGAACTTACTTAGTGAACGTACTAGAGCCATTTTGCAGTAATGTGAAGCTGAAGCTCGGTCCGGTCCCGATTCTCACGGGTATACTTCGGATCATTAGTGGACTTCACCAAACCCCAAGTATTTTAATTTAACAACAGCAACCATAGAAGTTTGTTTAGGGGACTGTGCAGTGAAAGATCCAGAACTATTAATACCATAACTCCGACACGAACTGATTATTCGTAACTAATTTTGAAAAAATTTTATTTTTTGCAACTATGTAAGTTATCTGAGTAATATTTGGGGCAAATATAATGTTTTCAAACTTAATTTGAAAGTAAATATATTACAGGCGTGGAAATGCTCTGCCTGGTAGACAAAGTCTTGAGAAATTAATATACGATGGGACCTTTAAAAAAAAAAGTAGCCCTATAGTTATACGGAAAATGTGAGCTTAATTGCGCTTGGACTAGTTTTATAGTAAGTATATGGATCGACCTAAATCGTTTAAACCGTTTAGTGTCATTTAAGAGAGAAGCAGTAACAAAGTGTACTCCGGTTGGTATGCAAGAAGTGTCTAAAATGAGTACAATGTCACGTAGTACGGAAGGATCGATAAATTCATTTATGTTAAATATAAAGATATTTAATTTTGAATGGCTTTGATCTATGTACCTACACCCCTCTACAGTGTAGTATGTGGTGTGAGCTAAGTCTAATCCGAAATCCTACAGGGCTATGTTAACAGTCAGAATACTAACATTCGCAATGGTATCTATTTATACATTAACAGAGCTATCGCATATGAACTCGCCTTTGGGTGCGGATACTCACAGATTCAATGCGAAGAATGTATGTAAAATTGTATTTCCTAGTGGCCACAACAACACTAAAGTTTTATCAAATTTTTTCGTCATAAAATCGTGACACATTATTGACAACATTTCAACAAAACGATTTTAAAGCAAACTTATTTCATTTTAATGTATATTCCTTGGACATGGTGAGAAAAGTTTGCAAAAATCTGAAGAGTGGAAAGAGGTAAAGGGTGTTTAAAAAAAATTGTTGACGTAGTGTTTTCTGAGTTCTAAGGAAATTATAGGCAGCAATTATTTTAAATAACAATGCTAAGTGAATGAAAAGAAACGGGAGTTTCACTTTGAAAATGTTTCAACACACAGATGAAAACAACTAAGGGCTTGTGGGGGTAACAATTTTAAAGAATTGACATTTTCTATTGAACTTAAGCAAAGACGGGTTCGGCACAGTTTCGCGGGATATTCCTGCATATGTCTGTTGCGGGGTCTTAAGTGTGCTTCTTCTAAAATATTTCAGTTCTAAAATATAACATTCGAGCCCAAATTATAAGGTTTGGATAAATTTAACAAGCACTAGGTATGTATATACAAAAGAAACCTCTTAGAAACCTTAAAGACTGCTGCAGAAAAAAGTTACTCTGCCCTTATCCTAAAATATAATGACTCTTAGTTGAATTTAAATTGCTTTTAAAACCCTTCCCGTTGGTCTGCCCTAAAGGTAATAAATATAAAATTGAAGCAACTTTCTCGTTACTCTTCTTTCTGTTTCTTATTACCTCTCGTCTGACGTTCACTTTACAACCAGTTACGAACAGGCTTTTTGTAGTTAGCTAAAAGTGAGTTCTAGGAATTCTGTGGAACAAATCAAGTGTAAAAAAATGAATTTATTTTAAAAAACTTCTAGTTTACACTATAAGGAATTATGTAGGATTTGTGTATGTATGTATGTCTAAACATGATGTGTCTTGGCTCAAAGCTATATTTCATATTTGAAACGATAATTCTTTTTAATTTTTTTATAGAGCTTTGAACCTGCTGTTCTCAATATGAAACTTATACCGCTTTGCTTCTGACCATCTCAATTATAATTTTGGCATCTGGTCATCCCAATTCAAAAATCAAAATAGATTTTCTCTATTCGAAAGCTTTTCCCTCCACCTTTTTTGCATTTTCTCTCTCTTATAGCACAACAGTTTCTCTCATTTCGTCGCAACTTTCGTATTAAACACTCGTATACAAAAGTGGAATTTCAATGTGCCGGATACGCATGCTCGCGCACACACGCTACGAACGTAGTAGAAAAGAAATATCAAATAATGGAAAACGTAAAATTGATGTAGTCAACTCCAGAATGAAAAGCACATACAAATACACGCACACATAGTATGTATGTATATTCGTACACATAAGTAGGTACTTTGAATACAAAGCGATGAAGAAGAAAATCAACAACGCCAAATGAGTTTGCAAACACTTTTTACTCCAACAACCAAAAAATTTTGCTGGGCGAGCATGTTGATATGAGTCAAGGGTGTCTAAAGAGAGCTTATATGACATATTGAGAAAGGTATGAACAAAATCGGCAAATACAGTCTATCACGACCTACCCATACAGAAATTGTGTGGATAAGTGAGGCTTTTCGCAGCCATCACGAAGGGTTTTAATTCGTTGGGCAATGCCGGTGTCTGTATATCTGCAATATTCTTCGGTAGGGTGCGTAAATGCCTACTTAGTCCGAAGTAGCACTTCTTCACAAAAGAGTTTTTTCTTTGGATTTCTAGGCTCGCTGTGGGTTCAAAAGCTTCAGCCATTAGTAGTACGTAGGCGTTTAATCGCTTTCATTAAAAATTATTCTATAACGATAACTAAAATCAAAGCAACATTGGCCAGTCTCGTTCCCTACCACCAGTGGGTTGTTATGCATGATGTGCATATGAATCCTCGAATGGGCTCACGGATTGGGGACGGAACATTTTTTTGTTAATTCCAACTTATTTCTTCAGTTACAACAACTGTTTTCTAAGTATCCTAGGCCATTTTTTGTATACTAGATGGACCCGTGCGCGCGTTGCGCAAAGAATTTCACCACTACCCTCAGCGACATCTACAACCCAGTAGATAAAGTTTCTGATTCACAATGGAGTTGCAGTACAAATTGATTTTTCTGTGAATTCACAATGGTTTATTTAAACAAATTAAGTTTTATGAAATACGCTTAAACAAAAGCACTGCGTTAATTAATAACTGATTTCGCATGTAGAGGTAACCCACACCTTTAAAACGATATCTTTTTTATTAATATTTGTTCGAAATGAGAGCAAAAAATTAGGAGCAAACACAAAAAGACCTTACACAAATAATATATATGTATGATTGCCGTAGTATTGCTTTAGTTTATACTCCATGCCGTCAACAAACATATTTCATTTTTTTAAAACAATGAAAAGCAGTTTATTGTTATAACACCGATTCGCTTTTAATATACGAAATACTCATTTCTTTTTGTATACTTTATTCGACAACTTAATATATTTTACCCTTTACGTGCCTTGCGGGACGGGGAGAGATGATTATGTGAAGGAGGTACATTCATGTTTACACATACGAGTACATAAATACTGTGGTGAATACTGAGCTGATGCGAAACAGGCACTGCAGGGAAGTCATAACTTGTACTAGTCACTAGATCTCCTCTAGCTCAAACCCTAGAGCTGATTAAAAAATTATTTTAACTTTACTTAAAAAAATACGAGTCTGCTTTCCTTTAACGAACAACATTTGAATGGTCGCCTAAAATAACGTTGTAAGCGACAAAACTAAAAATCTTTGGTAGAAGAAAAAATACTTGTCTTTATGTCGCTTACTTAGCACGTTGTTTCTTTGACTTTGCGTTATAAAGATTGTTTGGAGCGCAAAAAAATACTCAATAAAGTTACTTATATTTTTACCATTATGGATAGCTGGCTTTAAAAAAGAAAATGCATTTGAAAAAAAAATGTCGCTTACTCGTACAACGATATTTGAAGCGACCATTCATTTGCTGTTTGAGCCTTTATGTTTGCTGGATTTCATCCATTCAACAACAGAGTTTTATTTAATATTTCTTTCCTTTAATTTCCTTTCTTTAATTTAATTTAACATAATTTAATTTAATTTAATTTAATTTAATTTAATTTAATTTAATTTAATTTAATTTAATTTAATTTAATTTAATTTAATTTAATTTAATTTAATTTAATTTAATTTAATTTAATTTAATTTAATTTAATTTAATTTAATTTAATTTAATTTAATTTAATTTAATTTAATTTAATTTAATTTAATTTAATTTAATTTAACTTAATTTAATTTAATTTAATTTAATTTAATTTAATTTAATTTAATTTAATTTAATTTAATTTAATTTAATTTAATTTAATTTAATTTAATTTAATTTTATTTAATTTAATTTAATTTAATTTAATTTAATTTAATTTTATTTTATTTTATTTTATTTTATTTTACTTTATTTTATTTTGTTTTGTTTTATTTTATTTTATTTTATTTTATGTTATTTTATGTTATTTTATTTCATTTTATTTTTTTATTATTATTTAATTTAATTTTATTTTTTTTTATTTTATTTTATTTTATTTTATTTTATTTCATTTTATTTTGTTTTAGTTTATTTTATTTTATTTTATTTTGTTTGAGTTTCAATGCCAACAGAATAACAACATAATGTTTAGAATTTTAACGTTATCATGTTCCGCTTACGTTAAAAAGAAATTGTTTCGATAATTATTATTTTGATAATTGCGTAAATGATAATAAACTAAAACGTTTCAACAGAAATGATTTTCTTTTTTTTGGCAAGCGATAATATTATCGTTACGATGCATCCTGGCTTCCAACACAACAACTCTTCGTTTATAAACATCGCTAGTGCTGCTTATTTTGGCAACTATTGTTCCCTATCTCGACTACTATCCCTTACTGATAGGCTGAACCAAGGTTGGCGAAGACGATTTAAAATGGGTACGTATTAGACTCTCACTGTCGCCATAGGGTTGTGTCACGTGCAATAATTGAAGCTCAACCTGGCGTCAGACATGATAAGAGTACCATAATTAGCATATGAACAGACACCAGCGGGAACATGGCAAAAAAAATGTTAGCGAGTAATCGATGACACCATAAAATTATCGAACAAGGCGTTCAAGCGTAATAATATTTCCTAATACACACATGGTATATACATACATATATGTAAATATGTTTCTGAATAGAAGTATATATTACGTCATTTATATATGTATATATGATGTTAATAGGTAGACCAGGTAAAAAAACAAGCGTGGGCTGCAATGCTGAGTGTGTCATATTTTCCCTATGGACTTAGATTTACAAATAAGTTGCACGCTCGATGTGTATGAAAAGTAGTAAAACGGTCAAGTTAAAGTATCTGTTTTGTAAATAACCAAACAATGTGTATGTTCTGCAAGCACTTACGAATATAGATGAACTTGCTTCGTATGAGACAAATAAGTGAGTACCAGAGATAGTTTTATGCCATTCCACCCAGTTTATCTTGATTTAAACGAGCTCGTTGCAGGCGTGAATGCAGTCAATTGTTAGCCAACCAAGCCCAAGACTTTCTTAGTAAATATTTATCTTCGTAACAGTTAAAACGCATGATGGCAAACCATGTAAGGCGTTCTTAAAGGTGGGGACCTAAGTCTTAACAAAATAGTCATTCCCAACCTCAATATTCTTCATTCAGGTAATTTCCAGGGCATACGTATGTACATATATATCTGGAGGATGGATGGAGGTGTTCTTAACTCACGAAAATTATGTATGTATGTATGAATGCATATGTAAATCCTTTTCATTTTAATATCCAGCTAGCTACATGCATATTAGCAATTACAATACACGAATCTAGTGAAACATTCCTCATGTCCTCATGTCCTTATATACTCAGATTTGTTAAGTAGGTACCTGTAACCTGTACATATAAATATTTGTGGATGTACATATGTAAATATTATCACGTAAAATATTTGCTTGTCATTTGTTTGGAATTATTAAGATTGTGTTCGTAAACTCTTAACATTATAATAGGACTACAAATGAAATGAGGTAAGTACACGTGTAGAACTCTCAGAAAGACAAACTAACAATATTTGTCCTTTACCCCTGTCACGATACAAAAACAATTTCATTTTAGCAAAACATTACAAGAACGAATGAGCGACAAGGCAAATGTCAGGTCATTGTCAGAGTCATTAAATAAATATTATAAAGCGCGTCTATTTTTAGTGCCAATTGATCGATTATTATCTTGTTGGTTGTAATGTGTTATTACATTGTTGCGTCACAAAATTATTCTTGGATTTCTTATGGCCTTGTTTCCTATAAAAATAATATATATGTATGTAGTAAAAAAAAAGCCCTAAAACCGCTTTTTCATTTAATTTACACGACATGAAATATATTTTCCTAACAAAACGTAAATTAGTTTTATTTCCGAACCGAGTTGTTCATAAACAAAGCTTGAAAACCTAAATACCTACATGAATATGTTATTATGAGGTGGGTTCAATATACCCTACATACATATGTATGTACATGTGTCACTTCTGCCGATGCTCTTAATAGTGTCATATACTTACAAACTCTCGTCCAAATAATTATACACGAAACCGGAATTTAAAGTTTAATATGTTATTATTTAATAGTTTTGATTGATAAAATATAGATATTCGATTTTAATTGAGTACATGAATATATATTTCACACTTCGAGTGTGTAAGCGTTCGACTGGTAACGAATACTGAATAATGCTCGTGCATACTGCTGAGTTGCCGTGTTAACACCAGCAGGGATGTTCGTATTAGGATTGAAGAGTTGCCGTATAAGAACTTTAACGGCTTAAGGTTCGCTGAAACCCAAACTTACATCGTTTGCCTCACTTAAAATAAGACAAAATCAAAAGGTTCTCGATAAGACCATGGCTGCATTACAAAATAATATTTTCGACGTTATTGTAGTTCGCCCGATAGCTCTAAGGGCAGTGGGTGATATTTTTAAGAGAAAATTCATTGCAAAACCAATATTGTTCCCAAGCATATCTGCTACTAAATATTACTCTCAGACACAATTTTAACCATTTTCCTACACTCACTCACTAAGAACGGTTTCAACTTAGTCCGACCATAAATGAAATTTTTTTTGTTACCCATCCGACCTCTCCCTGAAGATTCAAAAATGCATACAATTGTAACTATCTCGAACCGTCATTCATCATTGACCGAAAATGTGTGACTAATCGAGTAAACGGAAGTGATCTTAAGTTTTTATATGTATGTTTACGCTACTCTCCCACTGCTACCAAATTTTTTCGTCGGACACGGTTGACACGTATTAACACGTTCTATTATAGCCGACGGGCATTGTTCTTTTACATTAGGGTAACATTTCTTTACATCCGGTGAATTCATTTGAAATACATGTGTGTGCATGCGTTGGACAAGAAAAATCTATCGCAGTGTGATCATGGGCCTAGGATTCATTTTGACACGTTCTTCAACGAGTATGATACCAGTACCTAGTTGTCGATTACCTAGATACTTTTGTGGAATCGATTCCTTCATACGAAAATTTTGATTAGTAGAGGTATCGAGTACATGTCAGTATTCGCACAACTTTATACACATGTCCATACATACAATCAATTATTATTTGGTCAGCATGCAATCGGCTGAACAAATTAGGGATTTTCGAAATGTATATAAAAGTTAGAATGTAGAGTCTGTTCTCTAGAGCCCTGTTCAATTAACACTTTTTGTGAATATAAGTTGCTTAAATGTGCGAAGAAAACTCGAGTGGAACTAAAGATAATATGCTCAGCTTCGTGGCTCGCAATTTTCATTGCTTTTTAGCCTAAATTTAATTATCATATCTTCAATTTTATATCAACTACCGCTTTAGAAAATTAAGAACAGGTAAGAAGGGGCGGTTTTTTCACTAATTTTCTTTCGAACATAAAACCTCAATTAATATGACATGTATGTATGCATATTACACAAGCTAGGTAATAAGGGCATACACAGATCTTACGCCCATCCATTGAAAGAACATTTTATGCTAAGAAAAGTTACTACCTCCTTATGAGATATAGGATACAATTATTCCTGTATTTTTACTTCATTTGTCTTTCTTCATTCTTACGGCCTATCTTTTTCTTCAGGTGTAGCAGTACGAAATAGTCGGAGCCGGCTAAGTCTGGTGACTATGCTGGATGACGTAACAGTTCGTAATCAAATTTAGAAATTTTTGTAAAGGTGAAAATCAATACCCATTCTGTACAAGAGCTCGCCAGTCGTTTCTTCGATTCGCCTTGGTGGCTATTCGAATTTTAAATTAAATTAAACTTTTGATAGAAAGCTTCTCAGCAAAAAATTCACAGCTTTGACATATGACGCTCAGATCCGACATAATAGTGTGGTGAACTTATGAGAAACTATAATCGATACGATGTTTACTATATTCAATTTTAATTCCATAACAACCCGTAAAAACTGAAATCATTTCTGTCGGAAGCACTATGCAAAACAAAACACACGAGATGGCAATGTCATCTCTCGTTGAGCTGTCATAAAAGTAACAAATTTGAGATGAAGTATGTATACCGACACAACACGTTAAGCTGGAACCATATACTTGTGTGTATGCACTTGAGGGTATGAAAATATATGCAAAAATTTAAATTCATATGCAAAGACACGTTGAAATGCTTTAGTACTCTTTTAAGCATCACTCAAAAATAAACGCAGCCAACAAAAATAAACGTTTTATTAAATGTAACAATAAATTAAGTTGTGGGCGTCGGAAACAAAAGTTTCAACTTTGACTTCATTGTTGTGGTAGAGGTGTTATGTAAAAAGTATCCATACATTTTTCACATACATAAGCAAAAATGTTTGTATGTATTTGAAATTGCTCAAAGAAAATACCACAAAATTGTGAAAAAGGGCTAAATATTAGGACAAAATTTCGAAAAGTTTTCAAGTCAAACAAAAAGTCTGGCCTTCACACTCAATACAGATACCATAAGCAACTGAAATTATCAGCAGCACTCGACTATGCTCGCATTTTCAAATGAATGAAAAAGGTGTTAAGTCGTATTTTCTGATTTTCGCTGTCTTTCACACGGCATAGCTTTTAGACGTACAATGTTTTACAGTAAAACTACTGAAAATGTGCGGACATATTTAACTTCTGAAAGTGTTACTGTCCACAAATTTTTAAAACATGAGCACAACTTTAAAATCAAATTTTTATTATTTCTTCATAATACCCTACGCCATGCACTTCAACATTTCTCAATTGAAACTTACACCATTATAGGGTGACAATGGACATCGCAAGGAAAACAAATGCGACAGAACTTACACAGATTCTTCTTTCATTTTCTTAGTGCACCGCTGGGTTACACAATGCAAGGTTGTGCACTATCCAATGGCAGATCAACCTCCCTGCTTTAAAATTACGCTTGGTGAACATGCCTTGAAGAACTTAAATTTGGCCGTTCACTTTTTCACCTAATGGATCTGATAATTCTGAGCATCGTTATCGAAATCTTCTAATGGATGTGAAAGGAAACTTTCGTTTTCAACAGAATTCTACTTATAAAACAGTAATATTTAATGTGAATAGCAATAATGCTCTCTTATTCTATTGAGAATTTGAAGCTCTAAAATTTAGCTCTTCCAAAATACAAGAAGCTTTACGCTCATACAACTTGAAAATACTAATATTAAGTAATTGCAAATTTATTCAATGCACACTATATTGAAATCTCATTCCTATCAAATAGTTACGCATACGCCACACTGTGCGACAAACCAAAAGTGTGAAAGTGTGCAAGAAACAACAAAAGCAAAAAAAAAATAACAAACAAAGAACAGGTGTGGAATATTAGTGCCGTTTATTACCGATAATTACGGCAAAGCTTCACAAACTACCATCACTTCAACAGAGCAATTTGGCACCTGCTATCATCTTAGTTACGATTTTATGGGAAAAAAGGGGAAAGGCAGAGCAAAGTTCCTGCAAACAAACGCATTGAATTGGCAAAGTTTTGCGAAATTTTAGAAATACAGATTCAAAACTTAAGTTTCATTGATAATGACTTTATGTTGGTGTTGTTGCTTAATGTTGCCCATAAAATTTAAGGCTGCTTTCTATATAGGTATTTTATTGCTGATTTTAAGTAGTACTTTACATTGTTTTTTGTAAGGCTTTAAGTTTTATAACTTTTATGAATTTATTTCAAAGTGGCATTTTACGTGTATACTCATAAATTATGTCTAGAGGGTTTGTGAATGAGAGCGCAACTTGTATTTCATGCATATGTATATCTACTTTTGTTTTACCCAATACCCGGATAGTTCTATCGGCAACTCACTTCCCTTACCTGAATCTACTTCGTCACACTAAAAACATTGCAAAGATTTGCACATTTTATTTTATTTTATTTCATTTTATTTCATTTTATTTTATTTTATTTTATTTTATTTTATTTTATTTTACTTTATTTTACTTTATTTTCATACCATTTAATATTACATTTTCCATTTTCTTATTTTATTTGCTTCCTATAAATACTTTAGTTTACTTTCCTCTTCTTAATTTTTTTGTCTCCTGTCTTATTTCTATATATTTTATTAAATCTATATCTATTATATAAAAATGAATCGAAAAAGACCAGGAGACGGTCTTAACGGACGAAAATTTTGGGAAACCCTTCCGGAAAAGTGCAGAAATTTTAAATTTTATTTTCTCCCATACAAACTTAATTTTTCAAGACGAATATCTCTAAAATTATTTATGGCACCTCCCATCCAAAATTAGTTTTTCATGCTTAGTATCTGTAAAAGAGTTCAAGGTAGGGAGCTGAAAATTGATATAGAGCTAGATGATATCGAAACCGTGCTCACTCAGAAAAGTGGGGGTTATCAGAAAAGGGGGCCTGGCACGTCCAATACAAACTTAATTTTTCATGCTAAATATCTCTAAAAGCGTTTCAGGTAGGGATCTGGAAATTGGTGTGGAGATGAACGATATGAATTCAATAGTAACAGAATAAAATTAAAGTTATACGAAAAGGGGGCGAGGCACCTCCCGTACATACTTAATGTTGAATGTTGAAAGGTGGATATCTATAAAAGGGACATAAAAATCACTATGGAATTATACGAAATCAAAATAAAAAAAAAATTGAATTAAAAAGGGGGCGTGGCACCACCCATACATACTAAAATTTTGAGGCTGAATATATATGTATAATCTATGGGAGGAACCTAAAAAACAATTGTGTAGATATGCTACTGAACAGACTGATTGGACCTTATCAGTGTGGCTTCAGACCTGGAAAATCTACCATCGACCAGATTTTTACAATACGCCAAATCCTGGAGAAAACGGTAGCGGTAGCTTTTCGTGTTGAATAGTTTACATTTACGAAATAAAGAGTTCCGAATGTGTAGATTATCAATATCTGAGTGGTTTGACTGATATTTTGTTTGAAAAAATTAGTGGATTGGTAAAGGTGATTTAGTGTGTCGGCGAATAGCAATTTACATTGGAATAGATTTATTTTTTTTCTTACTGTAGGGTATTAATACATGCGTGTTTTGGCATTTGTAGTGGTTTTACTTTCGAACTGTTTTCTTTATAGTAAATTTAATTTTTTTGTTCTCTTTTTACGGATACATACATCATTTTGCTTGCATTTCGCCAAAAATAAAAATGTACCTTTAAAAGCAACAACAAATGCCACACTTTCCAGTTTCTGCCTACCACTTCAGCTGACACAAAGCAACAAAGTTTTGTGGAGTAGGCTACGACATACATAGACATGAGATCTGTAAATATGTTTGTTTTAATGTATATGTGAAGCATATGGCAGTTAACTTTATCGCAATTTCGCAGAAAGTTACATTGCAAGGCAAAAAACTTTCACAAACAAATTAATTTAACCTCGAACTCAGTTTATAAAATCGCAGATTCAATTTTGTTTCTGCGTAAGCCAATTCCACCCTTGCGTTACTTTATCATACCTACATAGGGCCATACTCTGGTCGGATGCAGGCAAATGAGCTTTACAAATTGTTTTTGTTTTTGTTACTATTTGCGAACAATAAAATGTTACAAGCACTTTTATCAGCACAAAAAAAAACTAACCGAAAGCAACAGCAAATGCAATAATAATTGTGGTAAACGAATATCGTCAACAAAGTTTTATTATTTTAAAATCCCAAGTTATTAGCTCGAGGGTTCCTTGGCCTGAAGAGCGGCAATAACCAGTTGGAAACATGTTTTTGGTTTGTTGACGATTTTATGTGTTTCGATCACGTCAAGTATGCTACGTCAAGGGCTCAGGTATTAATTGAGCTTTTCGTTATTTTGATTAAGATGGACGTTGCACAGCTGTAAAAGCTTTTAACTCGACAAGAAGACAGTTCCCATTTTGATGTGTCTTCTGCGATAGCTGGCTTATAATTAAGACTGGTTCGTAGTAGTAATGTCTTATCAGGTTAGCGGGTTAAAATATGCCTGAGGTATGTAGGTACGCTGCTAAAATGCACAAAGAGCAATGGCTTTGCGACTTGATCATTGATCGACGGATACATCACACGCTTTATTATCAACCTTTTTTTACTTGCGGGAGGAGGGGGTGAATGACCAAGAAAGTTTCACTGGTCACAGTCGCATCGTACCGCAAGGGAGGACCGGGACACATGTGTTTTATCTACACCTTTTCCAAGTGTACTTCAGAATGCGTAAAATGATTTTCAGAAACCGTAAAATGTACTTCAGAATAATCAATTGTACTTCAGAAATGGTAAAATGAATTTCAGAATAGTCAATTGTATTTCAGAAACTGTAAAATTAATTTCAGAATAGTCAATTGTACTTCAGAAGCCGTAAATTGTACTTCAGAATTGGTAAAATGTACTTCAGAGATCGAAAATTGTACTACGGTTGCTCAACCAATATGAGGCCTCTTATCCCTCAATACCCATCTTACCTTCCTTAAGATCCTAGAATTTTTCACTGCTCATTAAGCCAGTCGGGCAGTACTGGGGCGAACCGGGTTCATATCCAGCTAAGGACGGTCCCTGAAGTACAATTGCCTATTTTAAAGAACATTTTACAGCTTCTGAAGTACAATTTACAGTTTCTGAAATACATTTCACAATTTCTGAAGTACAATTGACTATTCTGAAATTCATTTTACAATTTCTGAAGTACAATTGACTATTCTGAAATACATTTTACAATTTCTGAAGTGCAATTGACTATTCTGAAATTCATTTTACAATTTCTGAAGTGCAATTGACTATTCTGAAGTACATTTTACTGTTTCTGAAGTACTCTTGGAAAAGGTGTAGTTTTTTTTTTAAACCTAATCTGACTCAATGATTCTAATGCGGATTTAGGAAGACATCTTAATTGTCGAATGGGAAGAGAATATTGCAATTCTCGTAAGAAAATTGTTTACATACGAGTTTAGTCCTTAGCACTATTTAGGCAGTTGCGTCTTCTTAAGCTTTTTCCCTCCTTCTGCAGGTACTCTTCGAGCGAAGGATCACCATTCCCGCGACCGACTAGTGTGTACCCTCATGCAACACTTTGCAAATTTCTGTGTTCTACCCTGAAAACATCCGGAGATGTGCAATACGAAATATCTGTACGAAAGGTCCAGACGTTGAAAAAGAGTCCTGTTATAACCGGACACACAAACGATTTCTATTTATGTATGTATATTAAGAATTACTAGATATACCAATAAACGTTTGTAAGAAACGGAGGAAATCACTGGATGGGTAAACTCAAAAAAGAAACTATCGGCATGGATAAGTGAGGTTTATCTAGACTTTGGTTAAATAGCTTATTCCTATGGCCGATTTCAACCATGCAACCTATTGAAGGTATCAATCTTCACTGTCCCACAACATACATATATGTATGTGTGTAGATTACGCACACTTTTGAAAAAAACTACGCTATGTTCAACTTTATCATTTATTACTTACCTTTCTTCTACCACAACAAAGCATTCTTCGCGCACGCGAATTTCCTGTAGCTGCTTTCAATCGAGTAAACTTCTTCTTCCACTGCATCTAGTGGTAGTAGGGGCGTGGTGAGACAACGTATCTATTGCACGTTTCGACAATTCCACTCAAATTTTGCATTACGATTCGCGCGTGGACACCTCACCTTTCGCATCCTTTTTCCTTTAAGAGCAGGGAATCACATCAAATTCCTTCAACAAACCCAATTTAGATTATTTATTCATGAATTATTTAAGTTCGACGCATGTGATATCAATGATGGGATTTCAGTTACATTTAGGTTCACCTCCTGTCATTCTAAAATTGAAAATGAGAAAACAGAAATTTACTAATTAAAAATAGGAAATTGTCAGGTTTGTCATATAACTAAACCGTAGACGCTTGACGAACTTTAAGTTCTCATTAGAAACTGAATGCAAGATAAGAAATTTCTTTTAACCGTCCCATTACAGGCACATGTGTTGAATTTATTTGTCGGTCTGGAAAATATGGCTTGAATGAGGCAGCCTCCAGCCAGGAGATCTGATGATGTGTGGAAGATGATACTAGCACTAGCAAGTGTGAACTTACACTGCTCCCGGTAGAAATAGTCCAAAATCTATAACAACCATACCCCAAGTGGAGTCAGCACATCGTTTCACTAGCCGTTTCGTCTATTCAAGAACAATTGCAAGTAGCTAGGAAAGTTGCAAACTGCACTTCTTTCTACTACCAACTAACTTAAGTATGAGCACCACATCACTACATATTTTGAACGTATTTGGTTTGCGAAAACTTTTAAATTTATTTGCCCTTCAGCAATCATAACAGTCTTCCGTAAGCTCCGTTGAATATCTCGCACTTCAAGTTGTTCATACCAGCAAACTTTTAAAGGAGTCGAAAAACAAATTTTAAGTATTTCAAAAGCATTAACTGCCAGATTCCTGTCATTATTGTATGTAGTTAAGAAGAGCAGGAGATGTAATCGGTTTGCCAAACAAATAATCCGACATGTGTCTAACGAAAGTCTTTGAGCCAAATAATCAAAATTCACACATACATGCATATGTATAATATGATAACTAAGGTGAGGTAGGGAGCGTATATGTTTTACAATCTAGCAAAAAAAGAGAGTAATCCGTTCACTCAAGAGAGAAGTCTCGTTAAACACAGCAGTACTCCGCAACTAGGCCTCATTCAAACAACAAAGTTTGGTCCAATTAACGTTGCATTATCCTCGGAGGGGATCGACAACTCCACCTTGGAGTACATCATTTCCTTGCTTCTGAGTACTCTACGGAGCCCCTCGGGCGAATACTTTGGCAAAGACTACTAAGAAATTACTTCGCTTCTACTATATGGAGCTAGCAGCCTCTCATAAAACTCTTGGAGAAGATTTAAGGGTTCTGAACCTTGGATATATAATTTTCTTTAGTTGCCAAGTGCAGAATAATATCTTTTGTGCAGAGTCTGGGTAACGACGGAATGGAGGTAAATGAACAGTTTGAATTTCTGGGCATAGGAGCTTATTAAATCTAAGAGATAGCCAAAGCCAACATTCTAAGTTTCTACATGAGAATGGTGGAAGTTACATAACTCGAAAAATAAAATTGGCTAACAACAGAAAGTGAATAGAGACCCTTCTGAGTGGATCATTTAAGACTTTAGTGCCATACTCTAAACCTGCAGTAAAATTGCGAAGCAATCTCCAAAAGGGGCAGTCTTGAACTACACAGTTCGTGGATCGTTTTATACCGGATAAAAAGTGATAGTATAAAGACAGTTTGACATATCGGATCATACATCCACAATGGAAACTACTCCCCAACTTTCCGAAATGGCACAGGTTGAGAACTACCCAAAGCCAAACTACATATCTAAGGACGCGTTAAGGACGAGTTGCCAAGTAATGCACTGGGGAGAATTTTCACCGTCAAAGTGGACATTGCTCAGTTATTGGGCTAGGAATAGTGGTGTCGTCAAACGATTAAGCTCAGGGATGGTTCTGAGCTAGTCTTATTATCTGTAGGGAAGGAACTCAATGAATAGTACGTACAATAAACTGATACTCCCTCTTACATAGACACTGAACAAACATAAAAGTAATTCCTCACATCAGGCTTCTGCGCTTTTCTTAGAAAAACGCATTGGACTTAAAATTTCCTCTGGCAATACTTTCATTCTGCTGTACAAGCCTTGCATGCTTTCGTTTGTAAATCTATTTTATTCAATTTCCCAAACGAAATTGTAATTTTTTATAATCGAATACATGTTTATCTTTCTATATTACTTTTTATTATAACTCTCTTCTTGAACCGAATTTTATCATTTCCTACACTTTTCTCACTTTCCATTACGTTGCAAGTCATAAAACGTGGTCATAATAATGGGATTCATTGTATTGGAAAAAACTACTAAATGAATAATGAGTCAATAAAATGTTCTTTTAAATGATTAGAAACTCTTTTTGGCTTTTAGTTAGAGTTTAATGTATAAAAACAAAAATGTCGTTTAACCAAATAAAACATGACACTGAGGCGCGGCAAAACCTGCCCATTGGCAAGCAACTTACTACCTCTTGGCCTGACTGGCGGGTTGCAAAGAAGAAAATTAATTTATGTTTGGCACAGTCATGAAGCCACTAACCATCAGGACACACACACATGAGCACATACCTATACATACAATTGTTGTATTTTGTAAAACACACGTATTGTACTCGTACATAGAACGGTTGAAAATTTATAGCCACTCGCATTTTATCCCCGCATTGTTTTGTATCTTGAGGCGGCTGCCAGCTAACGGCAACTCAATCAACCCATTTCCAAAATGCAGCCAACCGCCTACTGTGCTCCACTTCGTCTACACAATCATACGTGCATATGTACATATGTATGTATGCATGTGTGTTGTTGTATATTGGGGGCAGGGTATGGCAGCATTTCCGCTTGGCATGCGTTGTGAATGCGTGCATTATAAACGTACAAAACCGAAACGGGGAAAAAAGGGTTGAAAATTTAAAATTTTTATGTGAACCTAGCTTGCTTAACGAGGCAACTAAAAAGGGCATGTGTTTAGACTGCAAGGCTACTAAAACTGCCCGTTCGCCCGCTTAGAAGAAATCTTTACTGTATGCTTGTAGGTTTATTGCACATACATATGATATATCAATAAATACTGAGCACACACGGATATAATATTCAATACATGTACATTATTCACATAATTTTATGTCTGGCAGTGTTGTTGCATCAAATACTTGTCGGCCATTTTTTTGGCCGCTTTTGCCCTTGTGATCAACTGAGGTATATGTATATATGTACATATGTAGATGAATAATAATTTATGTAATTAGTTATTAAAACATTTTAATTGCTTTACTCCGAAAGCTGCTGGACTTTTTCAACCAGAGCTTTGGTTTTTTGTCAGCAAACTCCTATTTGGCTTTGTTTAATGTTTGTTGCAAACAACTTTGGAAAGTAGGCGGTGCCACGCCCTCATATTTGTGCGTAGAAAATGTAAAATTGTTTACATATCTAATATCTCCTTTGTTTTAAAAAAGTATAGAAAAGTCAAGTTTATTAAGATATTTTGAAAATAAAACTTTAATTTACCACCAAGTAAAACTGCGCAACGGCATCACTGATGGCACCTGTGTCGGATGCGTTGCATGAATTCAATTTAAACACCTAAAAGTGTGCCGTAAAATTCAATACGCTTCGGGAGTTCACGCTATTGCCATGTAATGGCTTTGAATGTATTGCTTAGCACCCCCTTGACTTTTATGATCTTAAAAGGCGAGCACAGAACCATTTTTTATACCCAGCGTACTAGTACTAGTACAAGGGTATTATAACTTTGTTGGGATAACGGTAGAGGTAGATATAGACTTCCATATATCAATATGATCAGGATCGAAAAAAAATTTGATTGAGCCATGTCCGTCCGTCTGTCCGTTAACACGATAACTTGAGCAAATAATGAGATATCTTCACCGTATTCGGCATGCGTTCTTATTTGGGTTCAGAATAGATTGGTATTGAAAATGGGTGAAATCGGACCATAACCACGCCCCTTTTTCGATATCGAAAATTTCGAAAAACGTATTAAACGGGTTAATTCAATATCAGAAGCAGCTACAATGATAAAATTTGCAGTATGTATTGATTTAGATGTTCTAAGGCCGATTTTATCAAATTTTTTGAAAAGGGGAGTGGCACCGCCCACATATATTTGAAGAAATTTTAAAATTTTGACTCTTAATAACTTCATAACAGTTTATGCTAGTACAACGAAATTTTGTAGAGGGCATACTATTGTTGTGTTGAATTCAGATATAGAAAATAAACGAAATCGCATAGCGACCACGCCTAGTTTTTCATAAAAGTTATATTGAAAGGAGGTGGAAATATTGAAAAGTCCATATCTAATTGACTGATACCGCTATAATAATATAATTTGGTATATAAATCAATTTTCATTTTCTTTACATTATTTTTGCAAAATTTTGGAAAGTGGGCGTGGCACCGCCCACTTTTGACTCAAGCAATTTTCAAATTCGACTGCTAATAACTTCAGAACGGTGTGAGATAGGTTTACGAAACAAGGTACCACGCATGTTATGTTTATGTAGAGTACTACCACAGAAAATAAGAAAAATCGGTGAACGACCACGCCCCTTTTTGGACTAAAGTTCTCTAAACGAGAGTTAGGAAACCGGAATATGCAATATCTGTTTAACTGATAAAGATATAATGCTAAAATTTAGTACACTCATTCACTTGATGATTATTAGTGTTGTTTAAAGGTTTTTTGGTAATATTTTGGAAAATGGGCGTGGCACCGCCCACAAGTGAATAAACAAAATATCAACATTTCACTATTAACAAGCCACTGTGAAAGTATCATAAAGATCTGCAATGAAAACTGATCTTCAAATAGGGACAAACAACATAATAAAATCCGTGGGCGTGCCACCACCCACTTTTTTAAAATTATGTAAATATTGATTACACATATATCCGTATATCAAAAATTTCACAAAATACGTTAAAAGTTATTGGCATGGCACGCCTTCTTTTCCAAAGTTATATATAGGACATGGTATCACCATTGAAAAGATCGATTGAGTACTTTTGGCTCATGTAAGCGGTTAAAGCTTTATAAGCAAGATGCGTGGCCGCGCCCACCAAATTCTCTATTGTTTACGCTCGGAATAGATTGGTTTTTAAAATGGGCGAAATCGGATGAAAACCCCTTTTTCTGAAAACTAACGCTGGGTATTTAATGTTCGGTTCACCCGAACTTAGACTTCCTTACTTGTTTTTTTTTACATTTTTTTTTTGGGAAAAATAATAAAATTAAGCGCTTTATAACCGGGTGGAACATGCAAGATATATTTTACTATGGAGTGCTATTTTCCAAGAGCGTAATTAAAATTGTGGTAAAGCATTCAGACTGTTGGAATAGATATTTAAGACCAAATAATCATCATAAAAGCTTTTATAAAAAAAAATACTTAAATGAATTTTAGTCTACTACAATGTCGGCTAGAACTCCGGAACGCCCTATCTCAGCGGACGAGTAACTCTTATACAAATTCTGAATCAACTAATTGATTTTTTATATGTTTCTTCATTTGAAACGAAACTCATTTAAACACTTTTTCAATCCACTTTTAATGTTACCTGTCCCAGGGCTCGAACCTTGGACCCTTGGTGTGGTAGACCGGCAACACCACCACCACACCAAGGTGGCAGCCATGCCAGGATTGTTCTTAAAAGAAATCCTGGGTTTTCGGGTTTGGCATTCCTAGTAAATGCCATAAGGTTACTCATACGCCCCAACAAACGAGTTTATTCTAAATTGCGTAAATTTGATTAAAATTGTTTAAGCGACTTAAGCAATTTTTTTGGCTTATTTCATTTGCACACCCTTTTATAATTCTCAACCAGCTTATGAAATATTCTGTCGATATTGTTTTTAGCTGCATAACCCACAACGAAATTGAGGAAGCCAACAGTACTCACCCCCAATGAATAAATACAAGGTGTAACAAGTGTTCTGCACCCCGCCCAGTCCCCTCCCCCCCCAAATTCTATATAGAACTAATAATTTAAATAAAATAATTTACTAAAGGTCGTCCCTATTAACCCTATTATTATTGCACACCCCCGATCTACTCTCTAAAATTGATACGTAGTTGGAAGCATAGTTTCCTTTTTTATAGGATAGAAGCGCCGAAAAGATGTTATGACATAATCCAAACAGGGGTGTTGACACTTTTTAGCTTGAAAAATCTAAACAAATTGAATAGATCTACTCCACCCTGCAGTGGATTCTGTGCAGTAAAACTGTGAATATCTAGAGTTATTAATTGTCAACAAAATCTTGTAACGGAAGAGTTGGACCGGAGTGTTATTGGTTTTAGAAGGTTCAGATTTAGTAATTTACAACAACATCCCGAGAAAAGAGATCAGCCAGACAGTCTTTCATTTTAAGGCCAAAGCTCATCAAACGTCGTTTCAATTAGTTTAAGTGAATGTTAGGTGCATAAATTTCACATAGCCACATTAATATTTTAGATGACAATAGTTAAGCTAAGGTTCGTTTTTTTTGGTTTGGTTTTTTTTTTTTACCAAGGCGTTAATACAAAGAGAAGGAAAGCTCTGTTAATTAAGTCTTACTTGGATAACAACGCTGCCTGAAAAATCTAAATTTACACGAACGTAGCAAAGCACCGACGGACGACAACACTTTTACCAAGCCACACCATAACACCTAAATGCCACCTCAACAACGAACGTCTAGAACGGCAGTCAGCGGCAGTGCTTGAATTGTTTGGCAACTTGCCACATTTTGTGTGCAAGCTATGTAAGCAATGCGAATATCAGTAGCATCATCAACGGTAGCAACAAAGACAGTGCAATGGGATAAACGATGTTCAAAAACTAGTGCAGGAAAAAACACCAAATCACTTACTTACACCAACACAAACCCAAAATATGTAGAGAGATTGGATATAAAAAAAAAAGAGTGTAAAAAAGTGGAATGCGGGAAAACAAGCAATACATTTGCAAGGACACACTTTCCGTTCGTTAAACAACAACAACTTACATATGTATATATGTACATATATATTCTTGCGTTACTGCAATCTGCCTGCAATGAAACTGCAACTAAAACTATCACTGCCTGCATTTCGTGACAACTGATGAGTAGTTGGTAGCTTGCTAGCATACATACATACAGAGGTATGTGGTTGTCTACCTACAAGAAGATGATGCAGCATTCCATGAGAGTTTTGGCGGATTCGCTGCCAAATCATTTGCCAGCAAAATGCCACTGACACCAAAAGTTATCATATTCACACAACGCTGAAGTGAAAAATCTATGTAACTAGTCTAACAAAAAGCTTACAACCACTATCTTCTTACTACTATCAAACTGGTCTGGAAAAGACTAAATCTGTACTGAAAGGAATTCAAAGATAACAGAGAGATATGGGGTATCCCGAGTTAGAAAAATCCAGTAGATCTTTTATTCCAACTCAGTGGAGCTGCTGGCACTTCGAATCGTAACCAGTGATCAATGCAATAACAACAAATAAAGCTAAAATGTGGTGCTATAGTGCTAATACTTCCTTTTCATTGGTCCACTACCAACTCTTCGTACTCACAGTGAGAGCCGATCGCGCGAGTAATACAAAAACATGCATACTCTGTATTTGTCATCTGTGGTGGTGTACTTTTCAAACTGATTGCATTGAACTAAAATTAATTTTTTTTTTTGAGTTGCCTGCCCTTCAGCTTGGCGATACTTATCCATAAATATATAACTGTTTATACCTGTTCTGATATCTGATTTCAATCATGTGTCAAAGTGTGCGAAGAAGATCTCGTTTAATTTAAGAGCTGCTTACCGGGAAAAATTATAGTGTATCTGTTTCGTAGGCTTAGGAATCATACTAATTGTAAGATAGTTTACAAATAGTTGGGTTGCGTGTACCACATGTAAGCTAACTTCCGCAAGTACAACTCTAAATACATACATACATACATATGTATGTTTATGTACATCCATATATCAAAATGCATGTTTTACAATGTGAACAAGCCTACATGGATGATCAAGCAAAATGTGTGCAACCACATACGCGAACAGCATTCAACGTCCAGCCAACATATTTGAGTTCGATGTGCTGCATGCGCGTTCCTGGTATAATTTTGCATATCGCTTGGCAGTCGCATCGCAATTACACACAAACATACATTTATGCACAGATTTCAATGAACTTGTTACACATTCGACTACGCGCCTCACCGCATTTCATGTTGCCAACACATTACGTTATGCTTAACTGACTTTGATTTGCGCCAACACATTGCCAAGACCCCAGCCAGTGATGATACGAAGATATTAGCTATTTTGCTGTCTTTTTTTTCTTTCCAAATTTAAAAAAACTGTAATGTTAAAGGTGGTACTAATAAAGAGAGGTCAATGCTGAGATGATGAAAAACAATTTGTGTGTATTCGTTGTTTGGGGCTGGCATTTTTGGTGTCATTCAGTTCTTCTAACTTAAACCTTAAGGTAAACGTAGCGGTAGAATATTTCTAAGAGATCTAGGGTAAAGGGCCTGCCTTGTCAAACTTGCTAACCCACCGATTCCGACCGCCTTCCTCTGCGCCAATCTCAGTTGCAATCTGCCTTTATCCATTGCATCACTCTGTGGATGCTGGAATAGGTAATATCTATGTATATGTGTGTGAGCGACAGGAATGTATCTAAAGTGGGGCTAGTTGGTTTTTACAACCAGTTGTCTAAAGCAAAAAATCTCTCCAATTTAAGTTTGTCTTGGCGTTTGTTATCATCGCAAGGATCTCGTACCGGTGTTATCGATGGCAAACTCCTCATACTCTTCGCCAGCTCGACTACCGCTAAAATACGTAGAAGCAAACTAAGTCCCAAAATTGCTTACCGATATATGTATGTACCTGCGGACCGTACAGACCGAGGTTGCTAAAATATTGAAAAAATCTGCAGGTATATCTGAACGTTGTCTCTGGAACTTCTACCGGTCGACTTGTAAGTAATATTTGCGTTGTATTGCCACCGTCAAGAGTGGTAATACTTATAAATGAATATATAATGATTATGATTAGATATAATATCAAAACAAGTAACAATAAAGTAATAATATAAAGGTAACACAGCTAAATAGAATAGCCATTGACAAGAATAATTTACAAATATTACACAACCATGATTGACTAGGTTATGGGAAAGAGGCAGTTAAACTCAGTCTATAACAGTGGTCGGCGTTTTTTTTTATATTATTTAGAACTAG
This sequence comes from Sphenella marginata, assembly GCA_951509765.1. Taxonomy (NCBI): domain Eukaryota; kingdom Metazoa; phylum Arthropoda; class Insecta; order Diptera; family Tephritidae; genus Sphenella; species Sphenella marginata. Next base: position 85,864,528 of record OX608079.1, on the reverse strand, counting down.
CAGGGTACCCGGCGTTGCTCGGGATGTAAGTAGTTAGGGGGACTTTCAAAATCAATAATATACTTTAAGATTTCATATTTATATAATATTATTGCCTACTGAAGAATTTACCAAATTCGAATATTTTGAAAATTTTGAAAAAAGAGTATTGAAAACCGGTTTTCAAAAATTTTCTTTTGCGGTATTCGTTGGTAACGTTAGGGGGCCTTTCAAGAATTCAATTTTGACAAATTGTGCCAGGATGAATTCAACTTCAAATGTTGATTTGATACAATATTGTAGGGTAATATTAAGGTTTTTCTCTAATCGCATTTTTACCGATAACTCAGTTATAGATAAATTTATCGAAATATGTCGAAGTACAAATGAAACCTGGGGCCTTCCCCTTTCGTTTGATACCCATATTGTAGGGCAAGTTTAAGGTTTTTGGGCAATCACATTTTCACCGATAACTCAGTTATCGATCAATTTACCGAAACCTATCGAAGTCCAAATGAAACCTGCGGCCTTCTCCTTTCGTTTTATACCCATATTATAAAGTAATGTTAAGTTTTTTGGGCAATCACCGATAACTCAGTTATCGATAATTTTATCGAAATATATCGAAGTCCAAATGAAACCTGGAGCTATCTCCTTTCGTTTGATACCCATATTGCAGGTCAAGTTTGAGGTTTTTGGGCAATCACATTTTCACCGATAACTTAGTTATCGATAAACTTATCGAAATATATTAAAGTACAAATGAAACCTGGGGCCTTCCCCTTTCGTTTGATGCCCATATTGTAGGGCAATTTTAAGGTTTTTGTGCAATAACATTTTCACCGATAACTTAGTTATCGATCAATTTATCGAAACCTATCGAAGTCCAAATGAAACCTGGAGCTATCTTCTTTCGTTTGATACCCATATTGTAGGGTAATATTAAGGTTTTTGTGCAATAACATTTTCACCGATAACTTAGTTATCGATAAACTTATCGAAATATATTAAAGTACAAATGAAACCTGGGGCCTTCCCCATTCGTTTGATACCCATATTGTAGGGTAATATAGAGGTTTTCGGGCCATCGCATTTTGACCGATGACTCAGTTATCGATCAATTTATCGAAACCTATCGAAGTCCAAATGAAACCTGGAGCTATCCCCTTTCGTTTAGTAGGATTGCTCTTTCATTCATTTTGAATCGCGAATAATTTACTATTTATCACATAAAACAATCAACAAAGCGACAGTACGTACCACCGTGCCGCAAGTGCTTTTTCGCTCTCATCAGAAGAGTGTAAGAATATATCGACAGCCACACTGCAAAACCCTGTATGTTCAAAACCAAAAAGTTTTCAGGAGAGGGAAAAAACTGTGATATTTATAACGTATGCATATGAGCGACGGTTATTGCATTTCACCACTGGAAAGAAACGGGAAGATGTAACCCGATTTTGACTGCATTTCAATGCGCGCAATATCAGGATCTATTGAAAAGGCTCAGAACCTTATTTTTGGAAAAATAGTGACTTACGGGGTTTTGCAGTGTGGCTGTCGATATGTGAAGAGCGTAATACCCGCACGGGTTAGATTTGCCGACCCATGGTCTATAATTAATATAATTCTTCAGGTTACTTTACGTAAGCTATTTTGAATCGAATTAGCTACAGAATTCCATATGTGGATAACATTGACGAATAGCCTTGCAGACTTAAGATAATTGTAGTTGGGTACAATCAAATCACTTATGCGAGCAGACCTGGAGAAAGTTAACTTTTCATATAGCTAATTGGTCATTTTATTGTCACATATACGATATAGAAAAGAAAAAAAGATTTAAGATTGTCTTATATTTCGTGTCCCAGGAGACGCGTTCTCCATTCAGATATGTGATCAAACTTCGCCAACCCAAAAACATACCGCGAGACATGATTAAAGACAACATCAATCTTATGTGCAATCTTGGAATCTAATTTGCTGTATAAACATTCCGAATAACATATGTATAATAGGTAATATTAATTGTATTTGAAGCCGTCTTCACACATCAACCGAGGTGAAAGCCGCAGTCATTCTTAAATTTCATGGAATACAGAAAACTTTACTGAGGGCGGAGTTTTCAAGACTAAAAGTAATGCCATATTTGAGAACTAACTAACTGTAACAATACATTGCGACTCACATGATATACATATGCTTGCAAAGTTACAACAAACAATAATTTTTAGAATTTCAACTTCGATTTGATTAGCTTTTTTTTAACTTATCTAACTTTAAATAAAAACAACAACAATTCATGAAACCCCAAGTGTTACACTTTTACACTCTCTGTAAAGCTGAGGCAAATTTTCAAAAACCACTTAAGAACTAATGTTTCGTGCAAAGAACTTTTGCTTTTTGAAAGCTGGATCATTGTTTTCTGAAAAAATATTATTTCAGCAGCAAGACCTATTTGGTTCAAGGCTTCCGGCTTATTTTCTGTCAAAATATCGAGGTACGCACCGAAGTACCTACCCCATTATTTACTTACTGCGCTGGGATTTCGAACTGAGCTTACTCGGTTCTCCAGATGTCTTATCCAGTGACTGATACTGCCATTCAGCCATTTAGCCTAACCTAACCTGAACTAGGAACAAGTATCCCTCTTAATATATGTATATTCAACTCCATTCTGTGCATTTGTTAGATGAAAACAATAGCGATACATACAAAACATATAAATGATTGAAACTGCATCATGGCAACACTGAATTTTACTACGTGCACACACAAAAATTTTAATAACAAAATTCATCAATGACGAAAGCAACAAAAATAAAAAAAAATAAAACACCCCAACGACGTGTTGGTGAATCTACTTACAGACTAGGAGAACGTATGCGTACAACCCCCAAATGGGAGCTTTAGAAACTGGTTGGATTATTTGCCATATTCACTGAGAGTACGAAGTGGGAGAGTCAATGAAAACTGTGCCATCGGGAGAAGAACGCTCTCGCGCTCTGCAAGTGGAAGATGGCGTATCGGATTCGATACAGTAAACTGGAGCTATTCAATAAAGTGGTGAGCGAGTGAGTGACTGCAAATTGGTTTGAAGGCAAAAAATCCATATAACTACGAAAATGTTAATCGATCGATTTGTGGCGAAAAATTCTAATGTCATTCCTTCTAATGGTTACTATTTGACTCTCTATTTTTCATGCTCTAGCTCGCTTTTCAGCATTCTTCTTATTTGCAGCAGTTTTTGTTGATTTTCATGGAATTATTTTTTTTTTGTGATGTGCGAATTTATATTTTTTCATTGCGCTGATGCCTATTACTATGATTGTCTTCTTTGTTATTTTTACTGGGTATGCTGCACCATTGGAAATTTAGCGCTATTTCGGAGTTAAATTGTTTAGGTTGCTTGAAATGTCTTTCCTTCCTAAGGCTATATAGCTAAACTGGCTGAATGCTGTCATGTCACCCAGGAGATTTAGAGCCAATAAGTCATAAGGATGAATTAAAGAGTAGAGCAAGCAATTTTACAAGGTTCTTCTAACGATTACGACTTTCAAAAAAAAAGGTAGCTGAAGGCTCTGAAAGAACGTTTTATGGAAGAAAAGTGGAGAAAAACAACAGTGGCTTACTTAAGACATGAAGCCAACATGGGATCAAACAAATACTCGAAGCTTCTGCTGCGCTACTAGGTTTGGATACTTAATAGATACATATATTTTTATAGCTAAGGCCAATCAGCCCTTGAGATTGCTTGGACCAAATTTTATGTTGGTTTTTCTAACTTTTTTACCATAAAAAAGAAAATGTCCCAATGTGCGCTGCAGCTCATTACAGTAGCACTTCACATACGCTTATCCTAATGTACTTGTACTTGTAAAGTTTACTACTCCTTCTACCTCTTTCTTGCAGCACACTCCATTCATGGGATTGCATGCCCACGCCTACAAATTAATCCACATTGTGACAATATATGTATAATACATACTCAACATCTTCAGTACTTTTTTTATTTCCAAAAAAATCTCACCCTCAACACTCTATGCCTGCTGGTCAAACGCTCAATAAAAAAATTTGAAAACAAACCACAAAGAACGTTTGAAGCGAAAAAATGTGTATAGAAATTACAACAAAAATAGCATCAACAACATTGGCACACATAATTATACCCTGTAAAAAATGCGATTCGTGGAGGGCCATTGTACGCGTTTATACCCGAATGGGTATGTAGGGACTAAGCCACTTTCCACCCAAATGGGTATTGTAACGCCTATAAGTATGCTATAAAAACTAAAATTTACATACCACCCTATGGACATGAATTAAAATCAACTGTGGACTAAAGGGATCCATCCCGGATAGCTCTCTTAAGAGATTAGTCGCACGATTTTTGCAGGGTATACATATTTCACACAAGTGCATAGAGCGTTCATACACGTTCATACAAACATACATACTAAGTAGAAATCACAATAGTCGAAAAAAGTTTTCTTTATTTTAGCTAGAGGCAAGCCACTCTTGACCAAAAAAATATTAATCCTTATTTATTTTTCAAGCAATAAGCTCGAAAGTTTGTGTATCAGAGAGAAACAGCAATCAAACGGGTTTACAAGTTTTTAGGTTAATCACACATGCGAAACTCGCAATTCAGGGATGAACAGGCTACGGCTAAGTAGCACGTCACATTCTGACGAGAAAAAATTAAAGTCCGGATTTTTAAGATATCAGAAATTTTTTCAAAAAAGTAAGGAAAATTAATTACTGTAAGGCTTTTGATCCGGGAAGTCCTGAAATTGCATAAAATTTAATAACTTTCTCCAGGGACACTATCCATCCCCGGACTTTTATAAGATCGAAAAAAATAATTCTTCCGTCCCTGCAAAAGTGGCCTCACTGCAGACTCCATACAGCTCAGGGAGAGTAGATATTGTACGCAAAACACGACCAAAAATATATGTACTTAGATGCAAAAGGTGACGGCATGGGTAGTACCACTTAGCGCTACTCTCCTCAAAAGAATAGCGAGCCGAAATTGTTATTTTATTTTGGCTGACTGCGAATAGTATTTAACACTCGCCAGCCTTCCCCCACAGAAAAATGTCCTACAACGAGAATTCCTTGACTTCTTCCTTGACTGTTTAATGCAATGAATATTCCACACGGGGAATGGGGAACGAGAGTTCGTTGAGATCATCTTCTAAGCTCTAGCTCACTTTATTCTTTATTTTTCGGCAGGCTGGCAGCGCCAGATGGCAGGTCACTCTTACTAAAAAACGTAAGGAGGCTGGTGCTCCGGAACAAAATACTCAACGGAGGGATTACATAAGGACCTGAAACTTATCTGCCGACCCTGCCAGAAAAGCCATAGCGCCAGACCACAGCGAAAGCCCCCTCAGAAGTTGTGTAACCATCAAAAAGTAGACGGCTAGTTACCTAAAGAAGAGCCCTAACAAGAACAACGTTGGAAGTTTTTAAAATGGTCAACGATTTCAGGCTGTTTTTGGACCTGCGACGAAAATCACTCCTTTGAGGCTACAGAAACTATTTGAGTGATTGGAAAGGACCAGCTAAACGAACCATCATGATTAAGAAGGAATTCCCGCTGGAACGTTTTTGGTTCGTGGCCTCTTCGCATCAGGGTGTCCATAATAAGTGGCAGAAAATCGAGTCGGCTACGAGCATACAAGTAAAATTTATACTCGTATAAAGCATTTAAGAAGAATTGGATCTATTTGAAGGCCTGCCCATCATCACAAAAGTTCAAATTTAGAAGCTATCAGTTTGTTAGAGCCATGACTGAGTTGTTTCAGGTTAAAGCAATATCTCATTACCCAACCTGGTAGTAGGATAATGAGCCCTCGTTTTGGAAGACCTTAAAGGAAATTCATGTAGGGAGAAGATGTGTGAATTGAAAAAATTTGTGAAATCGAAGAAACTTGGTACTTCCCTGGGGTAATTGCTGGAAATAGAACCAGGTCTCAATTTGTAACATGAAAAAAAAATAGTGGATGTCTTCATTAGAAGTTCACATCGAGTATATGTACATATGTATGTATATACATACATAAATTACATGTTTTCCTATTTACAGATGCAAGGATTCCTCTTTGCCGATTGATTTGTAGCTCCCCCAAGTAGTGAGTCTTGGGTATGCTTTGCATAGAAGACCATGCAGAATTTTTTTAATTGGTTTAAATTAATAAAGTCGAACCTTTTCACATCCCTCTTCAGGCACCGAGAATGCTCTTTACTCTCCCACTTTGCTCAAGTATACACGTACAAGTGTGCCTATACAAATTATCTCCATTTTCACTTCTTCTGCTATGACTTTCCCCGAACATGAAATTTGATAACACTAAGTTTTTTGGTTCCTGGTATACATAAGGGTATTATATAGCTTTGGCTATTTATCGCTTTGAATAAGAAGAAACTTTTACCTGCTCACTGGAAGCAACAGTGACATGCCTTCCGGAATGTAGAATCGACCAGCCTTAGATTACGGAATAACATGAAGCAGCGTCAAACACTTCCTGTATAAAAATCAACAATTTTGTACAAAGATCCCAGTGTTTTGCGATGCAACGAAGTAATTTATTATGTATGTACACTCTTATGATTTCGGTAATTTCTTTTAGCTGCTTTTTTCATGTCCACTTTTTAACTTTGGCTTTGATTTGTTTAATTTCCGTTGATGCTGCAACGCATTTCCGGCAGTGAATGGGGCAACGACTACAAATGATGTCTACGACCGGAACAATTTCGATGGCACGATGACACAATGACGACGAATATAACGATTACGTACGTTCACACACACACATACGCACGCACGCTTGTGAGCATACATCAACGAAGACGAAGACGAGAATGGAAATGCATTTAATGTAATGACGATATGTGTGACGAGCACTGTTGTAAGGGCACACACTTACGCATGCACGTATGTATGTCTAACTAAATGCGTGTGAGTGGCTAAGCAAACTTGTTGGCAAAATGCACAGGCACCCGCACGTTGTGTGTGTATGTAGCGGGTAATGGGGTCGTTGGAGCACCTTAAGCTTCAAGGCGTCTAATATTTAAACCGTTGTAGAATACTTTGAACGTTGGTCTACAAAAGCGGCGCCCAATAGATACAAATGGCTTTTTGTGTTGCGCTCGTAAGAATCAAATTACGCCGGTTGCCGCTATAAGTCCAACTTTATGTATGTATGTGTGCATGAGTATGACGTATCCTGGCTAAAAACTGACACAGCTTCTATTGCTACGAGGGCGCGAAGTGAATTGGGGTTAGTTGTGTGCGTAACAGTTTTTGTTTTGTATGGGCTCGATAGTAAGTGTTGGATTTTAGCGTTGGCTATGACGATGACCTCGACGTCGGCTATTAGCGATGTTTTTGTTGTATAGGACTCTGCAAGTGATGATGAGAGTGATGATAGAGTAGTATTTTTGATTGTAGAAAAAAACTCGTTGTAATTCGGTGGTTAATAATATCATTGCTTTCCAAATAGCAACAACTTTTTCACATCACACACTTTCCCGTTTACTTGTACATATATACATATAACATAATCTTAACTGTATTTCATGTTTATCGAATAATTTTCATATCAAGAGTGTATGCTTTAGGGATCTCTTTTCTTTCACTTACACAAAACGCATTCGCCAAGCAGCCTGTATGTATGTGTACACGTAGTATGGTCACAAGACCTGATTTTTTTTGTTTTTTTTTTTTGAATAATCGTAACCGAATATCACTATTGAAAACTCCTAATGGTCGAAAAAATTTACTTTGTACTTGGCAAAATTGATTTTTTCTGTTTTTTTTTTCGGGTAAAGGAATTTGGATGCTTTTTACTGTGTATGAAGTGAAGGAATGCGTCCGAGAGGCAGTGCGCAGCTTTTTCGTACGTTTCGTATAACGATTTTGTAAGACCACGAGATGCTTTGCGAGAGCATTTCGCATTCATTTCTGGTATTCCCCCCTCATTATGTTTAACGAAAGTATGAGAGCGTAATACAGCCGACACGTCCGATAGATAGCATGCTATAAATATCAAAATGTGTAAAAAGCAATCCCTGCAAACCCTAAAAAACATTAGTTTAAAAAATTATCTTTGAATTACCCTTTTACAAACCCTTTCTCTCTTTACAAACCCTTTTTCCACTACGAAATAGTCTATATACTACCACTGCATTGCTTTCGTCTGTATTTGCAGGATTTAATTTCAGTATAATAAAGTATCTCCCTTTTTGACAAATACAACTCTGTGCAGACACTTTGCAGAGCACCATGAAGAGCAAAGTTAGAAGAGCGTAAGCTCAGCAACCAATAATTAGGGAGTGCAGCATAAAAATGGCACACACTCAGGATAATTTAAATGTAGAACAGGATACTTATCATTATCCTCAAGGAGTTATCGGCCATTCCCGATTTTTCATTTGTATTCGTTCATAAAAATTAGCCAAGAAAATTCACTTAACCTAAATGTATAAGGTTTTTTTGCAATTTTACACACTTTTCGTTTATCGGCATTTCACTTTTATCAACATATTCTTCAAATCGCGTATACAAACTTTGTTAAATGAAAATTTATATGCGAAGATATGTATATGCTGGTGTATATATATGTATGTTGGTAAGTAAAAAATTAGCTCCAAAATAAATTAAATTTTTTTCCATTTACTTTTATTATACAAAATATGGTTTCAATTTTATTTCGCTTTGTTCTGCTTTAAAGAAACTCACAAATTAGATGCGAATTTAACTTTTTTCTGTTTTTTCTACATATAAATTGTATCCACTTTTAATATATATATAGATTTGCTGTTAGTTAATGTCCGCGCGGCACTGCTCCACTGCTCCGCACACGCACTCGGCTCAACTCGAAGTGACACCGAAAAATTGTGAGTATCGCGCATTACTTTTGTGCTATAGAATTTCCTTCGTTGGTGAATGTTGCCTTTGCAGCCAGTAGCGCCATAGTAGTGGGTGGGTGGTGATAACGTGCAGTCAATATGAGCACGTTATTGCCCATGCGAGCGGATTTTGTGCGTGTATGCGCGCTTGAATAGTTGATAGCATTGCATGGGGGTTGATGATGTGACAGTTAATATACTCATTGACTTTTTGGGGGAGTAATTTTAACAAGAATGCAGCAGAGTTGCATTATTTCAATAGAAAAGTGTACACTTTTACAAACTTTCTTGGTTATCGATTAATATTTTTCTCGGTCTACTCAATATGCTTGATATGAAGAGTTTCGCGCTTCGGTCACGCTTCGATGCGTCTCAGAACTTATAACACATTTAATCTGATTTTAATCATCATATCTCCCAAAGCAGTTGAGATGTGAAACCTATCTACTAACATATTTTTGGTTATATCGGCCCAAATATTGGTCGATATCTCCAAAACCGGTTGAGTTATCGAAATAAAGGATATCATAAATTTAAAGTAAACGTTTTTTTTTTGGAATGTATAGTAGTAGTAATGTTGCAAAGTCCCTAAATTAGAATTTTACTGGAGGTAATAAAGAGTTAAACTCGCAAATAACCGGGAATTCAACAACTGTTTAACGGTATACGAGTTCTGGTGAAAAGAATAACCGTTATTTTCAAATTGCATGAGTTACGTAAGTTCGACTTTTTTTATGTTGGGGCACAAGTCTGTTATATACATATGTACATATGTTGGCAATATCAGCCATTTTGGTTTGTCAGCTTGTTTTTGACAGATAAAAAGGTTAGTCGTGTTTTTGTGTGCTCTTCGATTTGTACTATTCGAAAAAATGGACCAAAGAAAATGTGTTCGGTTTTATTAATTAAATTAAATGCGCAGAAACATTTGAAATGTTGACTGTGGCGTTTGGCGAGTCTACTATGAGCAGAACACAAGTTAAATTGTGGTAGAACCGATTCAAGGAAAGCCAAGAAGATGTCAATGACGATGCTCGTCCTGAATTAACATTAAAGCAGTAAAGAAAATGATTTTTGATAATCGTCGAAATACTATCAGAGAGATTGCTTGATTGAGATGATGTTGGCATATCGTTCGGCTCATGACAAGCAATTCTTACGGATCTTTTAGCCATGAAACGTGCGGCAGCGAAGATTGTTCCATAATTGCTGTTGAACATCGTCAACGACGATCTAGATTTCCACAAAAAGATCACAACTTGTGACGAATCATGGGTGTATGGTAATGACATTGAAACCAAAGCCCAATCATTTCAATGAAAGCGTCCAGAAGAGCGATTGCGGGAACAAAAGAAAAATCAGAACAGGAGCTGTTGGCGATACCAAAAAGCGCGATTCAGAAGTGTTTCGAGGATTGGAAAAACGCTGGCATAAGTGTATCATATCTTAGGGGTATAACTTTGAAGGGGACAAGATATATACTGCTGAATAAATACTTTTTGAAAAAAATTATAATAATGGATATTTTTTGATCAGACCTCACAGTTTACTATTCTGAGCTACGAAAATAGCAGAAAAACTTCGATATACTTATGGGTTTTTTGCACGAATTAGGATTAATGGTCTCCAAATTTGGACAAAAACGTCTTACTAAACATGTTTTTATTGATATTAGCATTGAGAAATATTTTTTAACTTTTTAAAAGTTTATATTTTTAATTTTTGAACACATTTATGATACGTTGTCGTAATCCTTATTATATGATCTTCAACATTTGCCGAGTAAGTATGGCGTGGTAAAAAAAAAAATATAATCTTCAATAACGCTGCCTTGAATTTGCCTTAGATTCCTCTGCTGTGATAATAACCTAACGGCAAGAATTGTAATGTAAACTCATAAATAACGACGCGGTACGTAAATACTTTTTTTGTATTTTTCCATATGGGGAAGGGGTTTTCTATATATAGATCCGCTTTAGACGAACCAACTTAACTTTTTAAATATTTCCATTCACCTTCCATATCATCTTTTTAAAACGATTATTATTATTAGTTTGTTTGAATATCAATATTTACAAAAATTGTGCAGTAAAATTTAAAAAACGTATGTTTTTACATCTCATTGGGAGAAGAATTCGGAAGCATTGTGATACCCTTATCGGGAAGTTCGCCCGGAAAATTTTCCGCCTTCACATTTTTTGTTCGGGATAACAGTGCTGGAAACGTTCACTTCGGATTGGCTAATGGTCTATTGTGAATGAAAGATAAACAAAGAATTCTTTTGCAACTTTGTTGATTTTTGGGAAAAGCACACATTTTATTGAAATAAAGTGAAAATACAAATAAAAAAAATATACTGAAAAATATGTTTTAGTGTGGCAGTTAGGTTGGCATTGATTGAGAGCGAGGAGAACATCAGTGTGCGAGCGATCCGAAGGCAATTAAGGGATAATTCTAACCCTTTAGAGCTAAAAGATTCACTGTGCGTTACAAATATTTATTTAGAGTTCTTTTAATTACCAATTAATTTCTTCTGTAATAGTTTTCGGCAACATTACAGGCTAAACAAGCCGTCATTTAAATATCTACTGGATATTCTTGACAACTCCCTGCCACCATTGAAGAAAGAATTCCCCCAATAGTAAATTTAAGCGTTTACGTTTCTTCGCAGAGGGAGGGCATCAAAAAGGTGTTGGAAAGAACCTTGAGGTGGGTCTTAGTCAGTCATCGTTCAGTAAGATGCTATCAGAGGTGCTGCGCATTTTGGAGCCATTGCTTTGCCCACACTGGATAACTTGGGCAATTTTAGAAGAGCAACGCCAAATTGCTCACGATTTTTATTAGAAGTTCGCCATACCAGGAGTTGTAGGGTATATTGATGGACCCCACTATTCACGACAGGGCGAACAAAAAATGTGAATATTTCCGGGTGAACATAAGATTCGCGAAAAGGGTGATTATAATTTGAACCATTAACTAATCAAAATGGCAACCGCTTTGGTTGCAAGTTTTGAGAGAGTTTTACGCCATTCTCACTTTGCAAATTTTGTACCCGAACACAGCTACTGGCCACTAATTATTTCTTGTCAAACAAGCAGAGAATCTGGGCCCGAATCGTGACAGACGTGAACGAGCAACTCGCTACGTAAAAATGTCAATATCGGATTATGACAGCCGTGAACGTACAAGTTTATCGAAATTTCGGATGATGACAAACGTGAACGAGTAGATGGAGTACTCGTTCGTTCGAATTGCCGCTCGTACACAAATTGTTGATCGAGGGCGGAACGAATAGAAGCAAATATTTGAAAATTAATGCGTATTGAGTTTAAATTTGTATATATTTATTATTTTAACTATACTTTTGATAAGGGACAAACTATAATTAACTTAATTTAACGAAAAAGGACATAATTGTGAAATTTATTAGCGAACATCCCGATTTGGGCAAAACTTTGATACCAAACTGGGAGTAAGAAAAAACGGCTGAAAAACATATTTGGGAGGAGCTTTGAGCCATCCAATAACTGAAAATGACAAAATATCAAATTTCACCCAAAGACTTGTGCTTATTTAAATCAGCCTCGAAGAGTTCTATGTTTTTCCACAAACCACTTTTTGCTGCTCTGCGAATCATCCGTTTCGAAACGTACAAACTCCGGACAATTCTTTCTCAGATTTGAAGGAATACTGTGGACGGATATGGTGCTTCTACACATTTCAATCAAATAATCACTGCCAATAGCGTATTGATCTCCGCCACTCACAAGGGCTGAAAAAGTTGCAGGTAGTTGCGGGACTGAAGGAACCGACTACTTGTCATGACACGTAAGACATAAGATTAGTTTTAGTGAGGACATGATTGGACACCTCTTGTTCATCCCACATCGTTTAATAAAGCTGCAAAATATAAACAAGTACAGAGGTTGATTGCCAAATGTGTGCATATGCATATGACGCACTTACGCATTATTTCAAAGCGGCAGAGGGTCACTTTGGTCTTTAAAGTGTTTGCGACCTCCCTTTCGTCGTTTTCACCCTCATTAGAGCTTAAATAACACATAAAATTAGGTTCCGCTGTCTCTTTGCACAAATTTTATATTTTGACAACCTTATTTTGACGTTTAAAACCCTATTGTAACCTTGAAAACTGAAAAAGAAGGAGAAAACAATCTATAGCAAAACTGACAATTACGATTCGTTCACTTTCTTCTGTAATAATCCGATATTATTCACTCGCTCATCGACTGACGTAATTTTTGATCGTACGATAGTGCACTCGTTCACGTCTGTCACGATTCGGGCCCTGTTCTGGTGAATCACCTTTATCGCGAGTTATATTTTCACCCGAAAAGGTTCACATTTTTCAAATTTTTCGTGTTCGATACGGGCGAAATGAACAACGGAAAATGGCAAATTTATTCACTTTTATTTTAGAGGCGAACAAGAAACAAATCGTACGCATTTGTATGTTTTGAATATTAGATATTCTTTTAAAGTAACATACTTTTATTTTTAAGAGTAAATCAATAAGTAAAGTCCAAAAAAGAGCACGAAATGATTACAAAAGTGCAGTTTAACATTCCCCATTTCTATTGCAGAATTCATTTATGTGTGGTGTAATGGATGTTTTGTTAACGTTTTCGTCATAAGCGCATCCTAAGACTTCCAGAATTGGCAGCTTCATATAAAAGTCCTACGCAAATTGACGCTTCTCAGGGAATGCAAGCTGTCCACTTTACAAAGCGAAGTACTAATTTTTTTTGTTTCAATGACTAGCTACCATGAATATCTAGAAAATATTTAAATGCTGGCTTATTTAGGGCAACTTACATAAAAGCTGGTTAAGCCGTACAAAAAAAGTCAATTAAACTCCGGTTAGCGGTTACCGGTTTTTACCGGAAAACTAGTAAAGTAACAATTAATTTGCTATTGAAAATTGCAAAAAACAACTTTTTTCAACTCACTTAGCTCCAAATTGTCTCTTAATTGCCTCCGGATTTTTCTCACACTTGCATTCTCCTCGCGTCCAATCAGTAACAACCTAAGGCCAACACTATATATGTTTTTGAATAATTTTTAAACTTAATTTTAGTAAAATGTACGATTCTTTACAAAATTCACAAAATAGTACGCAAATTTATTTGTTCACTATTAGTTCGAAGTAGGGCATCAGCTGATAGTTAAATGATAAATAGAGTTGATCGCATATATTTTTAAATTGACTGATTTTGTTTTCTAAATTGTTAAGTGCTACCACCTTGTCTTTGTCATGGCTTACTATAACAAAGTCATCTGCATATTGGTATATTTGAATAAAGTCATCATTGATTGAGTGTAGATTCGATGTATACAAATTAAATAGGCGACAGACGGCTGCCTTGAGGTAGTCCATTGTTTATTTCCACCGATTGTTTACCCAAGGTGTAGTATCTTTTAGAAAAGAAGTTGTATATCCAATTAATAATAATAGGATTTGTTTGCATATCTACGAGAATAGATTTTAGTCTTGCGAGATCTATACAATTGTATGCATTGGTTAAGTCTAAAATACATATGAATACATGATGTTTGTTATGTTTTTGGGTGGAAATGTAGTGTAAAATGACTGAGGATATATGCTTTCTGTGTGCATAACTTTTGGCAGGTACTACGTCTTTTTTTCCATATATTCCACTAAAATTTCCTTTACTAACATGCTAACCGTTTTTGCATTAACTGAAATGAGAGGTATGGGTCGGTAGCTCGTTATGTCATCGGGATTTTTGTTTGGTTTTAAAATCGGTACTATTTTTATTCGTCTCCAACTGTCGTTAACGTTATTGCTATTTAGTGTTTGGTCAAATCCCCCAGCTGTTGATTTTTTTTTTGGACAATATGCCCTCCAATTTCCCTTGACTGAAATGAATGTACTTATCGCCATTTGACTGATTGTTTGTTGTTTGTCCGGCTATTGGATTTATGTCATTCCTATCATTAACCTGTTCTTTCAAAAAGTTTAGATAAGGAATGTAATTTTCTTCAGGCCAGTCACATCTTGAAAAGCTGGCATTACCTTTAACATTTCTTACGAAATTCCAAGCATTTTTACTATGTGGATCTAGGTTGAGCTCATCAATTCTATCTCTATAGTTTTGGCTTTTCGCTTGTTTGACTGCTTCTTTCCATCTCTTTTTTCCCTCCAATGCTTCATTTATATCTTCAATTCTTCCAGTGAGCCTGTTTTGGCTATAAGAATTCTGTACTTCTTCTCCATGTCATCATTCCACCACGCTTTCGGTGTGTGCTTGAACGTATTCAAGTCGATTGTAGCTCGTTTAATTACATTTTTGATAGAGTTTTCTATATTTTCAGGGTTAGTAGAGACAGATATTTTCGACAATTCATCGTTAAGCTTATTTTTTGCAATAAAGTGACGTGGCTGCCTATGAATGTCAGCTACATCTACTACAATTAGGCCCGTCCACAATGAACACGACGGCGGCGAACGACAACGACGAAAAACTGAAGCTTGACGATATTTGCCGTCAAGCATTGGCGACATGATTATAATGAGAGCAGGGCGACAGGTGCGAATCATCTTGAAAAGTAGCAAAAAATGTTGGAAAAAGTGTGAAGTAGACATATTATGTAATAATTGGAACTTATTTTACAAGTTATTTACTCTTCCTTTCGTTTTTATTGTCAAAAAAACCAAACCCCACCATCTGCCGCTTGTCAAAATAGAATTAGATTTAATTTGGCGACAGCGTTATCTGTGATTGATTGCCGCTTTGTCGCGTCGTGTTCAAAAAATTACTCCCCATAAGAACACGTGTAAAAATAATTTGACAGATGCCGCTTGTCGTTTTCATTCTGGTTACCACTATTGGATAGTGATGACTACCTCCTATGTATGATTGACTACAATTCCAAATAACATTTTTACTGAGATTTGAGAAGCTTAGATCCAAGACCAAACCTGTGTTTGACGCAGTGTGGTGTGTTATACTGCCATCATTGTGACAAGCAAAGTTATATAATCTAGCTGTATTTTCTAAGAATCGCCCCTTTGCAGTGGTTACCACATCTCCCCATGTTGAACATCTTGCGTTAAAGTCGCCAAGAAGTATGACATTGGAGAGCCTAGATAACATGTCAAAGAGTTTTGTTATTTCTTGTTGAAATGCATTGTTGTTGACTAGTGTTGTAAACTAGTAGTTTTCATCATTAGAATATCGTATGTTGTTGCATATTTAATTTTCTTAAACATTATATTTTTTCGGCAGCCTATGGCTACACCCCCATAGCCGTCAGGCCTGGTTTTTTTGATAAGATTAAAGTCAATTAGTTTGTGATTGTTTGTTTTGTTGTCGTGTGAAAATATTTCTTGTAAAGCTATTATGTATATCTACATTGTATTGTTGGATAAAAAAATCAATGTAGTTTTTATTAGTTTTCAAACTTTGGCAGTTATATTGTAGGATCCACATTGATGGATGAAGAGTTTGCTGCGCCATATGACGATAGTCTGTCATTGGCATTTTTCATATAAAGGTTGTTTAACAATTTAACAATAGGTTCTTCTGAGTCAATTTGAAATTTTTGACATAGGAGTGTCACGAGTTTTTCAATTTCAGATACTTTGAACCATTCTTTTGAGGCGTATGAGGGAGTATTTTGTGTGATGTCCTTTGTAGTTGTTTTTTGTTCCCTTGTATTTTTCCTTATTTCTGGAACTGCTGCTACTTTGCTATATTTAATAGTAGTAAATTTTCTATTCACTACATTTTCTCGATTTACAGCTATCGGCTCTACTGTTGCGAGCGGTGGAAACTAATCATCATCAAGAATATCAAAACGGTTACTGCTAAGTTGATTATATGTATCGTAGGCCTCCTTCTTGGAAATTTTTTTTATGGCCATAATTTCGTTCATGTTTTTCTTCTGCCTCCATTTTTGCCATTTATTTTGATTCAGGTATACATTTATTATTTTTCTTTACGCATTCAGTCTCATTTCCACAAAGTATACACCTATTTGTTGCCTTGCATGTCTTTTCTGTATGTCCAAGTCTGCCACAGTTGTCTCACGCTTGGTACGAAATGATATATTTTCATGTCTACACAGTAGGGTGGATATGCCAGTAACCGGACACTTAACTTTTTTTTTGTGTTCCTACTCTTCCATGAGACGTTCCTCTGGTGATATTAAAAAAACCTCAATTTACAAATGACAGTTGGCCAATTCTGAATCTGATAAAATCAATTATTTACATAGAAAAGTCTTAATTTTTTTGTAAAAATTATTGATTTAAAACAAGTCAGAATTTGCCAGTAACCGGACAGTTTTTCCAAAAACCGGACAATAAAAACCCAGTTACCGGACACTTATTATCCATAATAAAAATCATTGTTTTATAACGTTAGTTTTATTTTAATTCAATATTTAAGTAAAATAAATAATTAAAACAAAACTCAAACAATAAAAAATAAACTTATTCACATGTTTCAACAATTCCAATGCACTTACATACATACTAAAATTATATAGGTATAAGCAATGAGAAAAACAATCTTTGATTTCATTTAACATTAAGGTGAGAAAATAAATAAACTTAAGGCTATAATAACAAACAAATGAAAAAAAACAAGTAAGGAAGTCTAAGTTCGGGTGAACCCAGCGTTAGTTCTCAGAAAAAGGGGGCGTGGTTTTCATCCGATTTCACCCATTTTAAAAACCAATCTATTCCGAGCCTAAACAATAGCGAATTTGGTGGGCGCGGCCACGCCCCTTGCTTATAAAGCTTTAACCGCTTACATGAGCCAAAAGTACTCAATCGATCGTTTCAAGGGTTATACCATGTCCTATATATAACTTTACAAAAAAAGGCATGCCATGCCCATAACTTTTAACGTATTTTGTAAAATTTTTGATATACGGATATATGTGTCCATTAATCAATGTTTACATAATTTTAAAAAGTGGGTGGTGGCACGCCCACGGATTTTACTATGTTGTTTGTCCCTATTTGAAGATCAGTTTTCATTGCAGATCTTTATGATATTTTCACAGTGGCTTGTTAATAGTGAAATGTTGATATTTTGTTTATTCACTTCAAATATTACCAAAAAACCTTTAAACAACACTAATAACATCATCAAGTGAATGAGTGTACTAAATTTTAGCATTATATCTTTATCAGTTAAACAGATATTGCATATTCCGGTTTCCTAACTCTCGTTTAGAGAACTTTAGTCCAAAAAAGGGCGTGGTAGTTCACCGATTTTTCTTATTTTCTGTGGTAGTACTCTACATAAACATAACATGCCTGGTACCTAGTTACGTAAACCTATCTCACACGGTGCTGAAGTTATTAGCAGTCGAATTTGAAAATTACTTGACTCATAAGTGGGCGGTGATACGCCCACTCTCCAAAATTTTGCAAAAATAATGTAAAGAATATGAAAATTGATGTATGTACCAAATTATATTATTATATCGGTATCAGTTAATTAGATATGGACTTTTCAATATTTCCACCTCCTTTCAATATAACTTTTATGAAAAAGTAGGCGTGGTCGCCAAGCGATTTCGTTTATTTTCTATATCTGAATTTAATACAACAATAGTATGCCCTCTACAAAATTTCGTTATACTAGCATAAAGTGTTCTGAAGTTATTAAGAGTCAAAATTTTAGAATTTCTTCAAATATATGTGGGCGGTGCCACGCCCCTTTTCAAAACATTTGATAAAATCGGCCTTAGAACATCTAAATCAATACATATTGCAAATTTTATCATTGTAGCTGCTTCTGATATTGAATTAACCCGTTTTATACGTTTTTCGAAATTTTCGATATCGAAAAAGGGGCGTGGTTATGGTCCGATTTTACCCATTTTCAATACCAATCTATTCTGAAACCAAATAAGTACGCATGCCGAATTTGGTGAAGATATCTCATTATTTGCTCAAGTTATCGTGTTAACGGTCAGACGGACGGACGGACATGGCTCAATCAAATTTTTTTTCGATCCTGATCATATTGATATATGGAAGTCTATATCTATCTCGATTCCTTTATACCTGTACAACCAACCGTTATCCCAACAAAGTTATAATACCCTTGTACTAGTACTAGTACGCTGGGTATAAAAAACAAATATTAAATATCTGCTAAAGTAATAACAGCAGGTCCGGATACTAGAAATGTGCGGCATTAAGTGATTTCTAGTAACCGGACACTTTGTCCGGATATTGGAAAACACTCATATTTTCATTCCAGTATCCGGACAGGTGCATTTAAGCAAAACTATAAACATGATCACCGATTTTCGACTTATTTTGCATAATTTGATCAATTATTAGTAACATAAAAGTCATTTGCACTACTTTTGTCATAAAATTATTAATAAAAACTTACCTGATAAAATAAAGTGCCACTAGCAAAAACTTAGCAAAACCGTACGTCTTCATACTTCACTTCAAACGCGCAGACTAAAAGAGAAACAGCAAAGATGTTTCTGAGAAAAACGCAAAAAGTAAAAATGCAAAACCGTTATAAATGAATGGCTGCTTCGATCGTTGTATTTGAATTTTCGATTAAGTCAACGATTTGCTTATTTCAAGTGTTTAAAATCAAAAGTGTCCGGTTATTGGGGGGTGTCCGGTTACTGGCATAACTACCCTATATATTTACTGATTCAGGCAAGTCTACTCCTGAAAATCCTATTTTCACTGTGAATGTGGGTATTAGTTTGTCCTTGTTGTCTATGTCCCTTCTCATCAGTCTTGTTACTGATGTAACTTTTATTTCTGATATTATATTTTCCATAATGTCTTTGTCTGTAAAGTCCGGGGCCACTTGTTTTATCACCCCATGTTTCAACCATGCTTCGAGGTATAAAAGCTCTAATTTTTTTTAATTTAACTTGTCGTTAAATTAATTTAAAAGCACACTTACCGAAACTTACCAATTTTAGGTTAGAAACAATTGCAGTATATGTATGTCCAAATTCGTTTTCTGTTTTTATTTGTAAATTTTCTTTTTTAAAAACTCTTCTTTAGTAGTCCAAAATAAGTGTAAAGCTAATCTACTTAGCACTTAAGGCAAAGAGGATAAATATAAAAATAAATTTATCCTCTTTGATTTGGTGTATGTTCTCCTGCAGTGTAATTTGATTTGGTACTAAATTATGACTCCTAAAGCCCTCATTGGCATCTCGCGCGCCATCTATGGGCTGATAGTAAGATTTACATGTTTGACAAAAGAAAAGCTTTGGAACCCTGTTATTATAATACAGGGAGTATACTTCTATTTGATTATAGCAAAATTTAGCACAAATCACATTTGTTTATTGACCATGGCGCGCTTTTTGACAGCTATGTAGATGGCACTTTTGCGTATCAACACGAAACCCTAAGAAAAAAAGAAATACCATGTCTTTTTTTTAAACAATATATTTTTTTAACCCTTTTTGGCCTGCATTCAAATCTCAATTTCTTAAAAAAAATGCAATTGGCGCCTTTGCACTATAAGCTAGCGATATATGAAGCTTGTGTCATTCATAACCATTAGGGATTTGCATTACACCTGACTGTTAGCGCTAACCAAACCTTTCATACTGGATAATGAGCGCGAGGTTACAGATAAATTTGGTTTTGATCCCAGCAATGTGAATCCTCCAAGCAATGTGAGCCAAGCGCACTCCTTCGAACCGCTGGGATTTATCCGAAAGAATACTTATGCGGTTTCTAACAAAAAAATTTAAAAATTTTGGTTTTTTTTATATTTTCACACCTGTTTTCGGCATTTCGTTTTCTTTTCGTAACAGTGCTGAAGTATTTTAAAAAGTTTCGTGAAAGTTTTCAACAGAAGGTTGAGAAAATGAAGTAGAATTTATCTTCCCAATAAATTCATCCGCCCGTTGGCTGATCCTGCCTTTAACAGGAGGTCGAGAAAACCGCCCTTAGAATTATATATGTATACATAAGTAAATAAGGTAATCGTTTACATCCGCTACCGAGCGCTAATATTTACACAAGAATGTCGGGAGGTGTCTCAAAAGACGCGTCTCGGTCCCAGGATCACGAATATAACTCCGCTCAACCGATATTTTTAGTAGTTTGCGAGATATTTGCAGTTAAAGTTCACAATTTTTCTGTCATTTTCATGTGGTTGTTGTAATCAGAATACCCTGTGAGAAAAAAATGACCCATAGAGTCGGAACGGTGGCATGTTGCCACCGTTCAGGGCAACCACCTGGAGTTGGAATGGCGTAGCCCAGGGTTATTTTTTTGAAGCGCGGCCGAAGGCCGCCTACGCGGAAGGGTTTTCTGCACATAAAAAACATGGATCGGGTCCCTAAACCCGGGTTATTTTTCGGTTTTTCGCAAATATTTTACACAATAATGAAAATATCGGTTGAGCGGAGTTATATTCGTGATCCTGGGACCGAGACGCGTCTTTTGAGACCCCTCCCGACATTCTTGTGTAAATATTAGCGCTCGGTAGCGGATGTAAACGATTACCGTAAATAAAACCTTAATTTAATTTGGCTATGATTATGGGCACCCAGATTTTAGAGTTTTTGTTTCTGTGTTCTACATTAACAACTAAACGTCTGGCAACACTACTAATCAGCTGTCAACAAAAACCATTTATTAACTTTTTAATTGTAGCGGCCAAATGCAAATTATTGCAGCGTTGTCAAGGAAACGAAAAGAAACAATTCGACCAACACAAAATTAAGAATGTACAATCATTTCCTTTGGGCCACAAATGTACACCACTAATTACCCAAAACGAAGGACTCTATTCAATTGTGGCCATAAAACAAACTCATTGGTCTGATTGGGTGACCACGCAGCGCAGTAAGTGACATATTGTAGTGCAAAAAAAATAAAAGAAAACGCCAAGTTTTTGCTTTTTTAGGATCAATTGGTGTTAATTGCAATTGTTGTACTTGTAGTACATTAGCACCAATCGGAGTCTGAATTTACTCTCACACACAAAACGGCCTTAAAATACGCCTTATCATATCTTTGGGATACAAATTAAATTGATTTACTATTCAATGCATACACACGTATTTGTAAATTAATACTCCATTCCCCTGATATGAAGAATATTTCCTACTAGTCGCAGTAAACCAAGAGGATGAATAAAAATAAAGGTGAGTTTGAAATGTAATTATCATATTTTATGGATATCTGAAAACGAAAAGGCTGAGCAAGTAGCAGACTTGTGTGTATCACTGATATCTTGCTATTAAAACCTTAAATTGTTTTGTTAATTGAACGCTATACTGAAAAACTTACTTGTGTGTAACCTCTGGAATTATAAACGATCGAAGTGTTACTCGATGGCTGAACTACAGATTTCGCGCTGTTGTTGTTTTAGCAACAAAATCACCCCGAAGGTTTTGGGGAGCGTTGTCGAAATGACAGTCCTTGGTCAAAGGGCCAGTACACTCCTAGTTGTCATCGGGCTCTTCTAACGGAAGTCCAAGGAAACGCGCTGTTTCAACAGGGTTGGACCAAAGTGATAGGGGAGTTAGAAGAGTATGTTCCGAAGAACACGAAAAGAGATGTTGCGTGTCATGGGGGACCATACCGCATGCAGGGCATGTGTTCGTTATGGTGGGGTTCAGTCTGGAAAATAGGAGAACGGGTGGTTGGGCACCAATAACGGGGTTCACACACAGGCCGGGATCTAAGGGATCTGTCCACCGACTCAGTGTGGAGGTCCTTTAGGGCCCGCCTATGGTCCCGCAGATCAAACGGCAACGAGATGTGATGCCGGATCTCATCATAATGCTTTCGGAGATGTTTCCTTATGTCTCTGCCCGAAGTCGTGGTAGCGACTCTGTATTACCAGTGCAACCTCCTAAGTCATGTCAACCCTCCTTCCGAAAGGAAAGAGAAGATGGCTAATGAGAGGCATCATATCCGTAGATCAACCATCGAGTTGCACATCATTACCTTTGTGCATATTAGTCGCCTCTTACGACCGGTATATCTACCGCGGGCATATTCTAAACCCGCGGGCACTCTTAACATCTTTTGGAAAGCAAAGCTACATGACTGAAAAGTGCGACAGTGTCAATCAAAGCGATATCAAGACATTGGCCCCTGCGGGTTGGGGCTTAGAATATGCCCGCGGTAGGCATACCGGTCGTAAGAGGCGACCAATATGCACAAAGGTTGTTGTTGTTGTTAGCAGTGATGCACAAAGGTAATGATGTGCAACTCGATGGTTGATCTACGGATATGATGCCTCTCACCTCTCATTACCCATCTTCTCTTTCCTTTCGGAAGGAGGGATGACATGACCTAGAAGGTTGCACTGGTCATACAAAATCGCTCCCACGACAGTCGGGCAGTACCGCAAGGGAGTACCGGAGCGTACCGGATTCATATCCGGCCAAGGACTGTTATTTCGACAACACTCCCCAAAACCTCCGGGGAGTGATTTTGTTGTTAAAACAACAACAAGACAGGGATCCCTACCCGCTGTACATTGGTAGAATCCTTATAATCCTTACGTTCTTTGGTATTTACAAAAACCGATAACAATAAACAGTATCTACTTTGTCAACAAAAATTGGAGCTATATATTTATCAGAGGCATGTTAGGTAACTAGGGCCATTCTTAGTCCTTAACGTTAGAGTCGAGAAAACGGGTATTGTTCTCAAATCGATAAAATTCTTGTATGCATTCGTAGTATGTATAATGTAATATTAAGGGCTTCGCAATAATAAATTAAATTCCGTTTCCTCACTCGATTTAACAGTGGTTTTCTAAGGCGTGGTTGTTGTTGTTGTTGTAGCGCTACTTAGCCCTACCTAGGTAGTCAGTATCTTACCCAGTAATGTCATCAAACTCTTCTAACGGAAGTCCTAGAAACCTAGAGGCTTCGACAGGGGTAGACAAGGGGGATATGGGTGTTAGAAGAGTAGGCTCGGTTGAGCAGACAAAAAGACGGTTAGTATTATGGGGGGACAAGCCGCATGCCGAACAAACATTAGGCAGCTCGCGCTCCTCTTCGGCAACGGGTGGTGTTGTTGCCTGAAGAACGGCGTTCGCTGGGAGAGAGCCGACAAAGGAATTTAAGGCGTGGTACTTTGCACTTTACGGTGAAACGAACCGTTTCCGCGTCTGAGGGATTTACATGGTGCAACGAAGAAATTACTTGCGAGCTATGTTGGACGATCAAAATCGCTGAGGCCGTTATACTACGTGCTCTGTTTGGCGGTTAAGATTATATACGCCGGAGGCATCAGTCAAGTGCAATACCTGCCTTGGCCTGTCCACCTGCTAATAAGCTCTAGACTTGGAAACAGGAATAGGAGCTACATAACCTCCAACCTCGACTGTCTCGCCCTTATTTTCCGGTGGTGCGATTCCTTCAGATCCAAGAGTGCGCCGTAGTGCGCTCCCCAGCCGACTCCTACCTAGGCATACGCACCACTCCTTGACCCACAGCATTAAGATTTCTCTCTCTTCAAACTTCTGTATCCTGCAGCTAAACTGCAACGGCTTAGCCGCAAAAATAGCGGAAATCGTAAACTTCATTAGATGACATAACATCAAAATCGCTGCGGCTGAGGAGACAAAGCCCGGTTAAAGATCCGATCTTAGCACCTGCAACGGCTACAACATTCACCGGTTCGATAGTGCGAGAGAACTCGGAGGTGGTGTCGAATTCATCACTCACCAATCAGTGCAATACCGTCTATTTGAGACTGATGTTGACCCGAGGGACGCCACCTTAGAACGTCAAGGTATGACTGTCTGGCCAGGCGATGTCGACCTTGAGATTATTAATGTCCTAGCGAATACCATCCTGAAATTCGTGCGTTACTCAGAGGTGAGAATGGAGTTATCCTTTGTGACTTTAAAGGAATCCATGACCTGTGACACCCAAGTCTACAGGATGATAGTAGGGGAAAGTAGCTGGACGTTCTGCACGGTGAATGGGGATGCCCCCACTAGAGTCGTGATAAACTGCGTTGACTGGCGGCGATGCTAACGCTTGCATCAGATCTCCTACCTATAGTTTTCTCAATTGATCGACCCACCGACTTTGTCACCGCTGAGAACGCACATTCACACATTTCAACACAGCCGATAGGGATGGTTTTCTAAGTACCACAGAGAGTGCCTTCGCAGCTCTTCCCGCTCAAATCCTTATCCAAAAACAGCGAAGCGTCCATTGCCATCACCACAGAGAATTGAGAAGCCATTCGGAGGCCCCTGCGGGTTGGGGCTTAGAATATGCCCGCGGTAGGCATACCGGTCGTAAGAGGCGACCAATATGCACTAAGGTAATGATGTGCAACTCGATGGTTGATCTACGGATATGATGCCTCTCACCACTCATTACCCATCTTCTCTTTCCTTTCGGAAGGAGGGATGACATGACCTAGAAGGTTGCACTGGTCATACCAAATCGCTCCCACGGCAGTCGGGCAGTACCGCAAGGGAGTACCGGAGCGTACCGGATTCATATCCGGCCAAGGACTGTTATTTCGACAACACTCCCCAAAACCTTCGGGGAGTGATTTTGTTGTTAAAACAACAACAACAACAAGCCATTCGGAGATCTAAAAGCACCTAATACATAGGCCCAGATGGCATTTTCATGCTGATGCTGAAACATCTCGGTGATGAGGGAGTAAGATACCTAACACACATCTTAAATCTTTCCATGGCCACCATTCCTGAAAGATGGAGACAGGCAAAGGTGCTCCCACTACAAGCCAGCTGTCGTGGGGGAGGCAGATCGTCCTATATCACTATATCCTGTAGTGAAAGTACTGTAGACTGTCTCCCTTACTACACGGCAAATCTGCGGCTCGCCGAACATCAGCATGGTTTTCGCAAAAAACCACAGCACCACCACCACCCTGAACGTCATCAAAACTCAGATAGGTTAAACAAAATCGTCAAAGCCAGAGGGCAGTGCTAGTTGCTCTTGACCTGGCTAAAGCCTTCCTGGACTACTCGTCTTTTCCTCCCTGTCTAAAACGTTGGACCACCAACTATCTGAGGGCCCGACAATCGTCGATTTAATTCAGAGACGCACGATCAAAACCCAGAGTAGTCAAACAAGAAGTGCGACAGGGAGGTGTCCTATCCCCACTTTTGTATTATATATAGAGACTTCCCCCCGGCCTCTTACGCCACGCGCACTGTTTGTCAAATGCAACTCTTGCATTGGCTTATACCATCTGCTAATATGCCGTGACCTTGGTAACAGTAACCTGCGCTGCCTACAACCTTGTTGTTATTTGTAAGAGAAGAAATACTTACCGAAGGTTTTGGGCACAGGGACAACACCTTAGAACGGCAGGATATGCTTATCCGGCCAAACAATATCGATCTTGAGATTGTTAATATTTACATACCTCCTATCACCTGTTGTCCGTATTAGTATCGCCCTAACATTCGTGCGTTACTCAGAGGCAACAATCGTGTAATCCTCGGAGACTTCAACGCGCACCGTGACCTCTGGCAAGCCTATAGCAGTGAACAAGACTTGGCTAAGAAAAAAGATGGTTCGTGTTGCACGGTGTTGGCCGCCCCACAAGAGTCGCAGTAAATTGTACAAGTACAGAACTCACCATCATCAACGCAGGCCTTATCATTTGCGTTGACTGGCGACCGATGGTTACTCTTGCATTAGATCATTTACTGATTATCCTCTTAATAGATCGCCCTATCGGCTTTGTCTCCTCTGAAATCCTAATATGTGCCAACTTCAACAAAGCTAATTTGTAAACTACTACGTTGTTAGTTAAATTTGTATTCTCTTTATTTTATATACATACTTGTCATATTAATTTCTTTATTGTTATTCATTACCTGTAACCAATCGAATTTAAACATCAGACATAAAAACATATATAATAATAATAATAATAAACCCAACGGATTACCCGCCATCCCGCCCAACCGATCAAAATTGCCGAGTGTTTGAAAGGCGGAGGTTTGTTAAGTGTCGAGATCTCAAACTGTTCAGCTACAGAAAAACTTCATCAGCTGAATAAGGTTCATACATAAGAGATTAAAATACATAAACATAAACAAAACAATTAGCTGAGAGAGGAAAGAACAGATTTTTTTATTGTAAAAAGCGAGTCCGAAGTATCAAAATTACATGAATGAGATTTATATTTTTCACATAAACACTGAAAAGATTCGTGCAATTTAAAATTGGTTTTACATTGCTACACATGGGTTAATGAAAGAACGCGGGTAAAAAGCATATGAATATTTAGTTTTACGTATTGACTACCTTCTCTGAAGACTTGGACAGAAAAAATGTAGACAATAAGTTTTTACAGAGCTTTGAAAGGTGAAAAAGTCGAATTTACCACTTTTTCAAGTGATACTCTTAATTTTATTTGTTTGTTCTATAAAATGTTGAGGCATCAATGTATTGCTTTGAAATTATACCAGGGTGTAGTTTGGAGTATTTGTATTTTGGTTGTACGTAATGATTAGTTTTCGAGGTAGAGACAGAAATGTCGAGCTACTTTGGTGTGTAACTTTTTTTTTGTAGGCACAGCTACAGTGTTAGGTACTTTTATTACGTGTTACTCTTTTGTAATTTGTTGTCCTACACTACAGTAGTATAAAACCAAATGCCTCACAACGAAAGTTATTGAAATTTGTACAAGGTGCTAATATGGAAAAATATATCTAATTACTTCCAAACTAATTTTTATTCAAACTTTAGTGAAATGAAACAGAAATTTATTATAATGATTAAAAAAATCAAAAAATGCAAGTATACATACATCATTATTTCTCTGTAATATCCTTAAAGTTAAAAATTTCATAATAGGCCCTTAAGGGAAGAGATTTAAGGTTCTCCTGTTCGTTAAATAAAATTAACAAAAAGCTGGAGAACAGAGGTCAGGTAAATATAACACGCCCGACTATCTCATAACTGTAATTGAGCCATTAATAGGAAAAATTTAACTTTACCCATGAAATCGAAACCACCTTGCTTTGTTTCCCGCTTCAACGTCTTTTTAATACCCCTATTATTTAGACAAGTTTTGTGGGTACCTGGGTCCAAATATCAGATATATACATGCTGCTAAACTTTTAACATAGTCGGTAAAGAAGTGCAAAAATCTTTAACGATTTTCCGAGTTTTACTTTCATCGATATATCTAAAACTGGTTATCGGATATCGACATTTTTTTTCCAAATCTGTATGCTGCTAAAATTTCATCGGAGGGAAAGTGTTAATGTTATTGAATAACCAACTTCGCTCTAAAAAATATTTGACCGTTTTTCGGGTTTATATTGTTAACGATATCTCAAAAACCGGGTGTCGGGTGTAAAAAACCGTTTGCCTAAATATAACCTTCATATATATCTACACTTTGAAACATTTTCAACAAAATCAGTGGAGTAGTGTTTAAATAAATGTATATTAAACACTGCGACTTGAATTTATATACATACATATATAATCTTCGATCTTCTGATAAATTTAAGCTCCTCTTTATCTACCAATGTACCAGAGAAAAAGTTATTCTTCAAAATTGACAACATTTAAACTTTTTTTGTACGCGGTCTAATGTCCAAACGTCGAATGGAAGTATATTATAGTTAGACCGATTTTGCACACTGAGCCGCTTAAATTTTTTTATGATAGTCGATTATGGTAAAAATTAGCAAATGATTCAGAAAATCGAATACTTTAAACTGGCAATCACCTGTGTGTATTATGTGTTTCATTTCAATGGCCCCTTCCCTTGTCAGAGCCACTACATAATACCCCCTATTGTAGTGGAGGAGTTCGAGCTTTCGGGGGAGAACAGAATCAAGCTGGCCCAACTTCGATCTGCTTAACACAATAGGCTAAATCTAGACTAAACCTCATCTGTGAACCAAAAAAAAAAAAAATTTCCACAAAACTTAATTTGTCCTACATAGGGCAATCGAATGGCTAGGTTTGACTTGTAACACACGCCAGGTATCTGATGAGTAGCCCAATCATAAAATTTACTAAGCGCTAGTACAAAATAAGACGATTTATGAAATTCCGTAAAAAGCCAACTTATGTATGTATGTATTTATTCAGAGTATGTTTGTGGCGAATGCTTATCGGGAGAAGTACATTTCGTGATAAGCTACTTTCATCGCTTCCAAAAGCAATTATAACTTTTTAGTTATCTACAATTATCAAGTGGAATCATCAAACTCAAAAGCTTTTTAATCCGTAATGCGAAACATCAAATCAAAATTTTCAAATAAAACGCATCAACTATGTCAAGCTTGTTTCAAAACTTTTCTCAATTAGTAAAGTTGTTTGTTGTTGTATGTCTACTTGTCTTCATATAAACACAATCATTGAAATAAAAAAAAATTCCACGAATATTTAACACTTTGTGTATGACTATAGCTAAGAGAAAATATGAAAACACAAACCTTCAGGCAGGACTGGTGAAATGTGCTTCTCTTCGCTGTATCCATAGCTGGTATGCATTACTCACGTGGCCGGTCGTCCGTTAAATGTGCGTGCGCCATGCCGCATGCACCACTGACGGCCGAGCATTGTCTCATTTTCCCTTCGTTTTATCCACGAAATCTAAAAAGGGTAAGGTGATTTGCCAGGTGTAAAAACAGCGCTTTTCTTAAAGTTTAATCATGTAAAAATATCTGCTATGTATGTACATACAGATACGTGGTAGTATTCCAAACATCATTGTTTCCCGCTTCGCTTTATCTCCATAAAAGTGTTCAACTTACGCCACATTGTTGTTTTTATAATGTCAAAGTAAACACGATAGATTGACAATCTCCATCCCGGTAATAGGTACCAAATCCGAAAATAAACTTGCTGGAAGCTTCGCGACAAACAAGAGATCTCAAAATTTTATAAATAACGAGTAAGGAAGTCTAAGATCGGTAAAACCGAACATTATTTACTCGTACACAGCCGTACACTATTTTAATTAAAAGACACATCTGTTGGGTGGATTATATGGTAAAGTGAATATTTGAAATATAAATTTCTGAGCAAAAAATAATATAATAAGCAATGATACAATCTATACAACTCCAACTCCTTTATATCGAGGCCTAGCCGCAATTTTGATGTAACCAGGAACAATTTTGAAAATCCGTATTTTGATAGATAATCATATATCTTTCTATTTCTATTTGTTTTAAACCATCTTACAAAATATTACAACTGTAGTAGTTACCGTTACGACAATAAATCAAAGGCAATTGTGATGGAATTAACATTTTGCAATGAAATTTATTTATATTTCTGAACTAAAAAATTGTGGTTATGGCCGATATATGTATGTACATATAAGACCACTTTATCGAATATTAGAAAGTTAGTGCTAAGCTTTTGTTTATTTAGAAGGAAACTAATTTGCGAAGGACTCTCCAATTTTTGTAACAATTCGAACGAAATAAGGTTTTGCTGCAGAACCTTTTCAAATTTGAAACAGCCCTCAAACCAGTTTCGTTTGTGCAAATTTCGTTAACTTCTCGTTAATACTTTCAGTATCAGTACACCCCATATCTATCTTCTTCAATAGTTTTAATATTTTCATCACTTTCCACATCTAGCTTTAATTCTGAGCTTTCAGTCCGTATATTATTGTCTATTGCTATAAATGCATCCAAACTTAAGAAAGTCGACTCTCCAAGGGTTTTCGATGCTTCCAAAATTGAAGCGAGCGTTGCTAATGGCAAACCATGGCCCCTGCGGGTTGGGGCTTAGAATATGCCCGCGGTAGGCATGCCGGTCGTAAGAGGCGACCAATATGCACAAAGGTAATGATGTGCAACTCGATGGTTGATCTACGGATATGATGCCTCCCACCTCTCATTACCCATCTTCTCTTTCCTTTCGGAAGGAGGGATGACATGACCTAGAAGGTTGCACTGGTCATACCAAATCGCTCCCACGACAGTCGGGCAGTACCGCAAGGGAGTACCGGAGCGTACCGGATTCATATCCGGCCAAGGACTGTTATTTCGACAACACTCCCCAAAACCTTCGGGGAGTGATTTTGTTGTTAAAACAACAACAACAACAACAATGGCAAACCATCCTCGGCCTCGAATTCAAGTGGAATATTATTTTTGTTAAACCTGCTTTTTGGAAGCAATTTTTCAGTTTCCGGTTGAACCTTCGGCCTGGTTTCTTTTATAAAATGTACTGCTTCTAAATTGTTTATTTTTTTTTTTGCGAACCAGTCTCTATGCTAACCAACTTATCTATCACTTGAAAGCGTGTTACTAGGTAGACAAATTATCATAACATTTTTCAAACGAGGATGACATGCTGCGTTGTCAAGAAATAATATTTAGTACTTTTCTATTTTGCAACTGCTTTTTTTTCGAAATCTTTCCCCCCCCCCCCCTGCCATATTTTCACAAAATAGAACAGTCAGTTTTTTCGAAAGTTTGTCTCCTCGGCATACCTCATGTCTAATACGCCATTTTTTAGCCAGGCCACAAATTTGTTGACACCCAGTTTTAGAGCGATTTCTTTAGCCTTTTCCTGTATTATTGACCAAGATAAGGGAATATTTTGGCTTCGCGCTCTGCAAAACCACACGTAACACATTTTGTCAATTTTTTTCCATCTACTTTCATAAAGCACCTTTTACTTTGTATATTGTTTTCAGACATACATTTCGCTCGGATATCTTCTTTATTTTTAATGATGTGCGGGGCCTGAGTTTTTCCAATTTTTAACCTGATAACAGAGTTCGGATTAATTTTCACCTTGCCATTTGAATACGTCTTTATACTATCACTGAGCACAATCCAATGAGAAATTCAAACTAGACATGCGCCTGGAAAAAATATTTTTAAGAAACACGGGGAATCCCCTCTTATACAAAAATTGCCGGTTATTAGAGGTGTCCGTTAGGAGTGTTTTCTCTGTATTCACACTATAGTGCCGCTGTGTGTGACTTAAAAGCGTGTCGTGTATTTTAGATTCACTTGTTGTTATTGCATTGATCACTGATGACGATTCGAATGTCTGCGGCTCTCCTGACTGCGATAAAAGTTTTTTGGTTGAATTTTAAGCACCAGTGAGTTCTAGTTAGTATTATTATACATAGTCTAATATTGTTATAATATTAATATTATTACTAAAATACTGGCAACAGCACAACCGCAAAAAAAGAGGTTGGGTTTGGTAACTCGTAAAAATAAATATACGTTTTGAATTTTCAAGCGCTAAATTGTAATGTGCCAACTGCTAAAAGCTAAAAAAAATTAAAAAAAAAAACTTTTGCTCCAAGTCTATTATATAACAAAAAATTATATCAGCTTTGTGTAAACAGTAATACCAAGGCAAATTCATTCTTATGGTAATGTTAAGTGAACAGCTGACTTCCTCTTCTTCACGTTTTTAACCCGCCGTGTAATGTAGAATGTCATAAAAAGATAGATTTGACGGTTGACTTTGAATATTGTATTTGGTATTTATTTTCAAAAAACTATCGCAACTTACCAAAAGGATACGATGGCGATGGTTTTAACTAAATTATATGCACGCATGAGTTGTCCAAGCACGTATTTATTGTTCCAGACACCATTAGTTCAATTCAATTTACAAAAACTTGAAGTGAATAGAGGCGAATATTGCCGAATTCGCTCTGCCATTACCATAACAATCAATTTGCCTTGAGTAATACTCAGATTTGTTCAATCAGAATATGATTAATCAATCTTGCTGATTAATAAGAAATATGATTAATCAACAATTTTACTAACCGATTATACGCACATCCCTAATAATAAGCCTTTACCTTTTGAGAGAGTTAAAGCTTGATGAATATTGCTGCATACACGGTATTCCTCACAAGTTTCGAGTGTCATGTTATAAGTTTTTTAAACATGAAATAAGCCTTACATAAGCTGCCTATATTTAGGGGGTAGTACGTATATACATACATACATATGCATGGGTATGTGTACTCGCAGTTGTGTACTGTCCTCTTTGTATGTAACTTTGTGTAAAATTTGGTAGTTACGAGTATAAGTAGTTGTAACGATAGTTAACCACCTTTTTGCTTTGACTTACTAAGCTATAGCTAGTTGGCTCAAACACATTTACAACATCTGCAGGAGCTGTTGCAATTGCAGCTGCTATTGAGCGTTGACACGAATAGGAACATATACTTCACATACAGTGCGTTTGAAAATTATGTATGCCTGAAACAATTCGCATAAGAATTTAGTACATTCATAAATTATAAAAATGTTCTAAAATTTTGTGCGCATTATTGTGAATATTTGCTTCGACAAAACTCTTGACCCAGTCTAGTGCAAAAATATACATTTGTTTGGTGTTATTTTTGTTCTTCTTAGTAGGTGCTGCAGTAAATACCAAATTTTTTCCATTGGATGTCAATATATCGACAGCCAGACTGCAAAACCCCGTAAGTCACTATTTTTCCAAAAATAAGGTTCTGAGCCTTTCCCACAGATCTTGATATGTCGCACATTAAAATTCAGTCAAAATCGGGTTACAACTTCCCGTTTCTTTCCAGTGTTGAAATGAAATAACCGTCGCTCATATACATACATACATACGTTATAATTATTACAGTTTTTTCCCTCTCCTGAAAACTTTTTGGTTTTGAACATACAGGTTTTGCAGTGTGGCTGTCGATATGGTTTTCAGCTATTCCTCAACTTATGAAACAATAGAGGATATCAAAACGATATTTATAAATTTGACATTAGAAAAACTTTTCATAATTTTGTAACGCACTGTGGATATTTACATGCATGGAAAATCGAACGTATGTGAATATCTATGCAACCAGGCCGATATGCGCACTTGTGCTTAGTTTGGAATCCTTGAACATGAGCGAGCAAAAGTAAAGCATACATTTTACTGAGACATAATTGCAAATTTGTTTTAATCGAGTAGTTTTATGAAATATGAAAGATTATGGGCTTCACTACATTCTTCGAAACTGCTGTTTGAATGACTTTTAAGAAACTAACTTTGAAACGGGCGTATTTGCTATTACGATTAAAGTTGAACTGTGATCTCTGTGCTGTCTCCCAAGTATTTCAACATCGGGACGAAATGTAGAATAACCTCAGAAATACTCGAATTAGTTTTATTTTTTTTTATTTCTTCGAATGGTTTGAACGGGTTGAACATTGTTCTAGGAAGTGTCATGGAGTATTTGTTAAATTGCTCGTGAAAGCCTGGTTAGTCGAATATTGGGCTGGCTTGGAAGTATCTCAACAACAGCAACAACATACAACACTTATTATGCCAAGAAAAGCCGGTACTATATGCACACTGGAATGAGTCAGAAACTACCAAAGCATTTCATTTTGCGATTAAAGTATAAACCTGTTTAATCCGCAACCGTAACCTGGCGTCTCGCAAAACGAAACCTCATCGCGCTTAAAGAAAATAATGAAGATTGTTATGCAGGACTCATCAATACTACCATGCTTCATTAGAGTTAATTAAAACTTTACCAGCATTATGCTGCTTTTGTTTTGCACAACACTATAGGTGAATATATACATACATATATATGTATATGTAAATGTATGTACTATATATAATATATATGTATATATTCACGTACGGTGCTATATTACAAATGCATTATTCGATATAGTTTTATTCAAAATGCATCAGTTGCACAAATTCTCTCTAACGAAGCAAAAGTCAAACGGTCGTTCGTCGCCTTCGTCTATAATTTCAAATACACGAACTACGCGTTTAAGATGGGTTTTCTTTATTAATTTTCAAATTTCACATGTGTCATCTATAGTTTGATTTACATATATCTCAGAAGTTTTCCAGATTTTCAAAAGACAATCCAAGTGAGTGTCCTTTTGCTCGGTAGTCTGCTGAATTTGACGCTTTCATAATCGTTTCAAGAACTTATTTGATCAATAATTCCGATTTTCCTCAACATTTCATTACGCGTTTCGTTCACGCCATATATGGATGTGTGTATCTACCGTTAGCCGCGAGTTGCCCACTCCACAAAATATTAAGAAAGTTTACCTGTACGATGGAGGTCTAACGGCAAGTGTCCGTTAGGAAAACAGTTAACAACACACACATGCATACAAACATATTTCATAGTATTTGTGGTGGTGGCTTTTAAACATCGCGTGCCTATTCACATATTTATTTACATACACACTTGCTCTGTAAGGTGGATTTTTAATACATAAAAGAGGTCTATAAACTGTACAAAGAGTAATGAAATAAATTGTGAATTTGCCAGTTGAATCAAGATTTTGTTAGTTGTATTTGAATTATTTGGTGGACTGCACTTCATTTCCTTCCGCCAACACCAATATGGAATCGTTATTCATACATATACATACATAAATACTTCGTAGTAAATATGTAAAGTAACTTTTAGTAATAGCCAAGGTGCGAGGGTGAAATCATCAAAGTGTGCATAATTTTGTTGTTGGTTTGTTATTTACTTCACATATTCTTATTTTTTTTAACTCGTTTACTGTTTATAAACAAACTTAAATAAACAAATCGCAACCAATCGAACGGAAATAGCGCAAAATGAACTATCCTTCCGCTATCTATGACTACAACTCATTTTCATTCCATTTGAGGTGTATTGGTGTACGGTTGTTTTGGTGATCATCCTACATGAAAATTTAGTGGCATCAGAATTAAGACATTTTCCAAAAAAAAAAAAAATACCGTGAATCAAGCATTGAATATTGAAGTGTTTTGTGAAGCATGCAATAATAGTTCAAATTGCGCAATAAACAATTTTATCCACCTACTTTGTATCTACCTTTGACAGCGCGGAGAAAACAAAATTTCGCTGTATAGTTGCAGAGGTGTTTGAAAAAAAAGAAAAGCAAAATACGTCTAGCGTTTCGATTTTTGGAGAGACAAACAAAAAAAAAAATAGTTTAACTAGCTACCCCTACATATGTTTTTCTTTTTGTCAAAACTACACAACAAACCAGCAGAAAAAATATTTTGAAGTACACATGAGGGGCAGGTGTAGATGTCATGTTAGGCGTGAGGTATGAGTCCGCCTATGTGCTAGGCTTATCCCTAAGCGTGTCGCCGTCTGGAAGGAACGCCCTGTAGATGGCAGACTTTCTGGTGTGGGAGGCCATGAACGTATCCTTCGGTTTACGAACCCAGATCACATGAAAACGTGATATAATCCAAGGCAGTTGTTGCAATTCACCGATGCCACAGACGCAACAAGGAAATAGTGCCCTGACTCGCGAGCAAGTCGCAAAAACGGAGAAGGGGCGTGAGGGCAGAGAGGAAGAGGACTAACGCTCGTATCTGTCCTTTTAGGAAGTGAATAGTAGTATTGAGCAGTCGCAAGTAAGTATGGCAGCAACGCTGTTGGTCGTGAATACGGGGATGGCGCTTACTCCAAGACCCAACGAAAGAGTGCCACTAGTGTACGAAAGGAAGTACGAAGTTTGTGGATATCACCGTTAAATTCTGAACGTCACTATTTGGGTAGCAATCTCTTGCACGTGACGTATCTAACAATTCTACTGTTTGAGACATTAATTGCCGTCAGATACTCGTATAAAGGATTTCAATTCGAAAATCTGAAGAACGGTAAACGAACGCAGCAAGGAAAATGAACAACTTGAGACATGCAACCTCTTGGGCGGTATTGGCAAACTTTGCCTAACACCCAAGGCCCTATCAAATCCGATCAAACGACAAGGTCTTTTAGCCTTTGATGACGCTACCTTGGAGCCCAGTCAATGTTATAAAGCATTTACGGCTGATAGGACCAATAGATGAGCCATACGTCAGGCGCGCAAAACATACACATAACAGCGCCTACCACAACTTTCAAACCCTCAAACCGCTCGACAGTGCTCGTGGCATTTGATTTATCAAAAGCTTTTGATACTGTTTACGATGCCACACACTCCAAGAGGAATCGCCGCTCACTGTCACCCTAAAAAGAATGGCTGCTGCTTACAGGCACACAGCATTCAAACTGAGATGAATTATACTTGTTTAACGAGGCTCCCCCAACCTAAGGGAGTCTCCTCATCGGGCAAGGCCCCTGTATTGACATTTGTATGAGGAACAATAATTATCTCCATTGAGTTGTACAGAGTCGTTGAAAGTACACCATAAATTTTTCCTTTGTTGATATCCGCTACAATTGTCGTTGAATTGAAATTTAATGGATTATGAACAAGGAATATAAGCAAGAGCTCTGAAGATAAATATTAGATGAAACGCAAAACCTGCCAGAGTCATCTTTCATGATATATAGTTCGCACATTTACGCAACCGCCCTAGTCGCCTGATCTAAACAACATTTCTAGATAAAGCCAAATAAATAATATTACGATATCATTGTTAGTAGAAGTTAGTTGAAAAAATAGTTTCATTGAACGGTGGTCTAAAACGTACTACTATGGCTTGCACTGAACCCAGCCAGAGCTACACGTTCTCTATCAGAATCATGAGTAAAAAACAGGCAATTCATTGCAAGCGTTCCTTGTTTACCACAAAGATAGCCTCCCATCTGCGAAAAGAGACACACAGCTTGCGTATGAATATGTACTAGAAGGTGTTAGGACAAAGAGAAGCCTGTTGTGCATATCTTCAAAACCCTTAAAGAATGATATATTTATTATATTATTATTTAAAAAATTTAGAAATATTTGAGTGTTGGGCTTCGGATATTGGCTACATGGTCCATGTAATATAGCGGGTAGCTAGATAGGATTTGCACTAGAAGCTCTGGACTGATTTAACAAACAACCCGTTTCTTGCTCTGGTGGAGGCTCTTTAGTTCAAATAAGATCTTTTCTAAATTTCTGTTTAGAAGGGTGGTCATGTTTTTCATCATCATTAGTTGTGGCTTAAAAATCTATGCAGGTTTGACCGCATAACGCAGCACTCTTAACTCAAATATATCTGACGGCAATTGCAAACTCCAAAGGAGGCCCAGGCACTCCCACTCTAAGGAAGCGTTGCCTTCTTTTAATAATCGTCGTCTTTATAATGGACAAAAATTTCATACAACGAAGAAGAACAACTAAAATACTTGATATTGGTTGTAAATGGACACAAAAAAAAACATTTTTATTTGAACTATTTTTCGAGCTCTTTTCTTCATTAAATTAAAATTAAATAATGTGAGTTTTCTTAAATTTCTCTTGCTTTGCTTGATGCCTCATCATTATTACAATAAAAATGTAATTATGCTACGAATAACTGATTTTGGCCAAAAAGTATTTCAATTAAAGTTGAAAATGTGAGATTTCACATTTGTTGTATAGACAAATGGGCGAGTTACATAGATTTGAGTAGAAAAAAAATCAAAGCGAATCACATTGGCGTCCCTAGCGACGGTGTCAGGTGTCATGGGAACGGATGTGCTCTATGTCGAAAATATTTTTACTTTGGGGGTGGGGGTTGAAGTAAAGATGAATATCAAAAGGCAACAAAGAATACCTACAAAAGTTTAATTTCATAGCAACACCCCAGGTGAAACAGCGATTGGGAGTCATCATTAGCAACACCCGCACTTCCGCTAACACCGACACACACACATATGTAGTCCCTTCAAATTTGTATATGAGCCGTGCAGTCAAATCAACTAGTTGTAAATCAAGTACTAGTATGAAGACATAGTCCAACTAGTCAGTCAACTGCCTTTCTTCGACATAAGCAACTGACAGAATTCAGATAGAAGTATCCCAGTCTCAAACTAGTTCAAAATATACCAAAATAATTTTTGTAATAGTTAGTGTTAGGTGAAAATCGGTCGGGGAATACCACATTTAACAAATAAGTTCTTTTCTGATTTTTCCAACTTGAGCACTCCAGTATTCTCCAAAATTGAATATTTTTATAAAGGTTTGGTCTTTTTTCGACTTAAGTTAGAAAATAATGAATCGACTGCTAAGTGAAAGATCACCCTATTTCAAAATTCGAGTCAAAAACGTCCTATCTCAGCTAAAAATATATGAAATTTTCGTTCAGATAGGGCGTTTTTGAAACTCATTTTGAGATAGGGCGTTCTTCAAAAAAATTCTGAGATTCGTCGTTTTTTTTTTAAATATTTTGAAATAGTGTGATCTTCCACTTAGCAGCCGAAATGTAAACTAGTATTTTTTCTAACCGGTTTGTTATGTCACTGCAGGTAGCCGCTCGCAGTTACTCACACCGAGTTACTTGAATAACTCAAGTTGACAATTTTAGGGCGCATAAAGTTTTATATTAATAAAACTTGTAAATTTGAAAGTGAACATTATCACATAATCACCTGCATAAATACATACATATGTGATACTTAAATTCTATTTTTGTAACTTTTTTTTGCAGATGTAATCATCAAAGGAAGTTACCAAATAATGCGAAAAATCAGTTGCCTTCATTTGTAAACTAATATCTAGTCAAGATTATTAAACAAACAAAAAATAATAATAGTAATAAAAACCAAAATAAAGCTCAAAATATCATATACATACACTCGCAAATATACACATATACACATACATCCATTAATGCATAAATATACTGATATACTACATACATAAAAAATCACTTATGCATAAATAAAACTAAAGAAATAGATAAGAAATATCTAAAAGCAAACATCCAAATTAGAAATTTGCACTAATTCCTAAAAAATATTATGAGCACTCGCCTTGCAACACAAAGAAATTTCATACTGTCAACAGGAACGGTTGTGACACCCACTACAACCGATGCAGCCACATCCGGAAATGCTATCAACATCGACGATGTGAACGTTACAACATTGAATGTACTCACCACAAATGATATCAAAAATGAGGATATCTCGATTGAAACCGCAAATGCCTGTTCTTCCTCATCTCGAGATGACCACTATGAATACATCGAATCGTCAGTGGAAGTTGTAGATGTTATTCCAGAGGTATTTTTACTTAATTATTATAAAACATTTAATATTTGAAAGTATCTGTAGCTGTGTTCAATATAATAGTAAAGTTTAATTGATTCTCCTGAACTTTGTGTAAACTTTGAAATTTCTTTAACAGATTCGCTATATTTTAAATATAACTTATTACTACATATATTGAACACAACTGTGCAAGCTAGGGATGTGGCGGATGTAAAATTTTATAATCAGCAATTACGAATGTTTAGATACAAAGTGCAACACTGTGAAGACTCGTTTTTGATGAGCCTAAAAATGGGACTCGACTTGTGTAGCCCAAGATAACAGCAAGAGAAACTGGGCCCGAATCGTGACAAACGTGAACGAGTGCACTATCGTACGATCAAAAATTACGTCAGTCGAAGAGCGAGTGAATAATATCGGATTCTTACAGAAGAAAGTGAACGTATCGTAATTGTCAGTTTTGCTATCGATTGCTGTCTCCTTCTTCTTTAGTTTTCAAGGTTACAATAGGGTTTTAAACGTCAAAATAAGGTTGTCAAAATATAAAATTTGTGCGAAGAACCAACGGAACCTAATTTTATGTGTTATTTAAGCTCTAATGAGAGTGAAAACGACGAAAGAGGAGGTGCGCAAACACCTTAAAGATCAAAGTGACCCACTGACGCACACATTTGGCAATCAACCTCTGTGGTTGTTTATATTTTACAGATTTATTAAACGATGTGACATGAACAAGAGGTGTCCCGTCATGTCCTCACTAAAACTAATCTTATGTCTTATGTGCCATGACAATAAGTCGGCTCCTTCAGTCCCGCAACTAGCTGCAACTTTTTCAGCCCTTGCGAGTGGCGGAGATCAACACGCTATTGGCAGTGATTATTTGATTGAAATCTGTCAGAGCACAATATCCGTCCACAGTATTACTTCAAATCCGAGAAAGAATTGTCCGGAGTTTGTACGTTTCGAAACGGATGATTCGCAGAGCAGCAAAAAGTGGTTTGTGGAAAAACATAGAACTCTTCGAGGTTGATTTAAATAAGTACAAGTCTTTGGGTGAAATTTGATATTTTGTCATTTTCAGTTATTGGATGGCTCAAAGCTCCTCCCAAATATGTTTTTCAGCCGTTTTTTCTTACTCACAGTTTGGTATCAAAGTTTTGCCCAAATCGGGTTGTTCGCTAATAAATTTCACAATTATGTCCTTTTACGTTAAATTAAGTTGATTATAGTTTGTTCTTTATCAAAAGTATAGTTAAAATAATAAATATAAACTCAATACGCATTCATTTTCAAATATTTGCCTCTATTCTTTTCGCCTTCGATCGGAAATTTGTGAACGAGCGGCAATTCAAACGAACGAGTACGTCCATCTACTCGTTCACGTTTGTTATCATAACTTGTTACATAAATTTGTACGTTCACGGCTGTCATAATCCGATATTGACATTTTTACGTAGCGAGTTGCTCGTTCACGTCTGTAAAGATTCGGGCCCTGAGCTGATATTCTTAAAAAGTATATACCGATATACCGCTGAACTACTTACGCGTGAGATTACGCTCCCGACTAACTAGCTGATTGTTAACTTTACTTAATAGATACATAGCCACGAGGTATGTGCAGACCTACATAAAATAGAGAATCGCTGTAAACTCATAACCTAATATAAAGGAAGGTAGATTTAGTAAGAAT
The DNA here is from genome assembly GCA_951509765.1 of Sphenella marginata. Classification (NCBI taxonomy): domain Eukaryota; kingdom Metazoa; phylum Arthropoda; class Insecta; order Diptera; family Tephritidae; genus Sphenella; species Sphenella marginata. The sequence continues at coordinate 85,823,036 of OX608079.1, read as the reverse complement.
TAAAAATTCCTGTAGTCGTGTGAAACGAATTTTGACATGTTTGATTGTACCATTAGAATGCAATTGTTAGAATGAGAGCTTCTCGTATTCATCCTACTAATTATATCGACAGCCACACTGCAAAACCCTGTATGTTCCAAACCAAAAAGTTTTCAGACGCTGGGAAAAAGCTGTGATAGTTATAACATACATATGTATGTATATGAGCGACGGTTATTACATCTTACCACTGGAAAGAAACGGGAAGTTGTAAGCCGATTTTGACTGAATTTTAATGCGCGAAATATTACGATCTATGGGAAAGGCTCAGAACCTTATTTTTGGAAAAATAGTGACTTACGGGGTTTTGCAGTGATTTTTGTTGGTGCTGATGCGAATGTTGAAATGAATGCGGAAGGCCCACTTTTTATAATGATAATATGAACATTCGCAACATCTCTAGTACATTAACTTGATTATATTTGTATGAATTTTGATCTGATTATTCAATATTTATTTATGCAGCATCAATCGAATCTGTTACCTCAAAATAAAGAAAATGAGGCTGTCGCACTTATTAGGGTTGTGGTGCCCATGGATGCATCTGACTCGACGGGCAGTGATCTTCATGGAAATATTTCGGATTTAAGTGCAATTAAAGATAATGTCGATTTGGCTCAACAAGTGGCCAGCGGTCAAGTAACGCTAGTGCAGGCAGATGGTGAAGGAGGTGAACCGCAGTATATTGCTGTTACAGGTAAATATACATACAATTTTATTTTATTTATCAAGCAATAAAAACCAAAGTAAAGTTAGTTATAAAACACCTAACTTAATAACATTGAACCACCTAAAAACTATTTTCCTTTTTGCTAATTTTAAAACCACTCCAACGTCCAGGTGTAGTAGCAACGGATTTCAATCAACCAACTTGTAAATAGATAATTATCAGTTAAGCATTAATTAATCCTACCAGCAACTTTTTATCAGCTGTGTTATACACTTGCAACTACAAAACGGATTGCTTTTGTACGCTATGTACATATGTAAATATGTATGTGTGTATGCGCTTTTAATCCCACTTCATAGTAGATATCGTCAGCGGCTGCCAATTTCGGTTTATTTAATACTGATACCACAATTAAAAAGACTTAATTTGTAATGAATCTTACCTGCAACAATCGCACTGCAGGCTGCAACACGAACGATGGGCACGTGCGTAATATATATATATAGAGATAATGTATAAACATACATAAATATGTCAATGAGACAATAAAGAACAAAGCTGGTATTGAATAACACAAATGTAAAACACGTATGTACAGCTGCGAGTATTAAAATAGTAGTGGGTAATATCGCGTAACATTTTATAAAATTTTTAAATTATCCAAGCAGTATTAACCATTATTTTCATTTATATTTATTGAACATATCCTTCTTTCTTTAAATGGCCATCTAACCGCCTGGGCGATTTTGACCGTCCAACATATGTATGTAGCTCGCCAGTCATTTCTTTGTTGCACCAACTGATGCCAATTGGAGACACCACGCCCGCGAGCCTAATTTCCTTATTAATTTTTTATAAGCGCAGAAATAACAAGTAAGGAAGTCTAAGTTCGGGTAAACCGAACATTAAATACCCAGCGTTAGTTTTCAGGGGGGCGTGGTTTTCATCCGATTTCGCCCATTTTCAACAGCAACCTACCTTGGCCAGAAAGTAACCTGTATGCTAAATTTCATGCAAATATCTCAATTTTTACTCAAATTATCGTGTACACGGACGGACAGACGGACGGACGGACATGCCTTAATCAACTCCTCTTTTCAACCTAAGAACTTTCATATATGGAACCCTATATCTAACTCGATTATTTTGCGCCGTTACATAGTACCGTTATGTGGACAAAATTATAATACCCTTTTACTAGTACTAGTACGCTGGGTATAAAAATAGCGATCCCTGATAGATTGTGCTGAGCACTCCTTTCATCTGAATTTCACTATCCCGAAACCGAAATTTTGCCAGCTTACTTTTGTGTTTCGGTCCATGGATCATTTAGAGATTTCTCTTCTTAAATATACATATATATGTACATATGTATATAATATACATTCAAACATAATATACAAATATACAAATAACATTCTGCCAAACTTTGGACTAAATCTAATGAAGCGTTTTTGAGAAATTGAACTCCAAACTTCAAGTCTCATTTCCCAAAAGTCGTCAAATGTAACATACGACAACCATTTTTCCGGGCGACGATATATGAGGAGGTCCATAACAAAACGCAATAATTCCACCAAAACAATTTTTTGGAAAAACGAAAAAAACTAATTTAAAAATAAAATTAATTTAATTGGATACATATGGAAATGTTTCATTTTGGTCTGAACTAATATTTTTGGCGTTGAATAACAGTAAAATTATTGACCTTTGGTATGTTTTATAGCAATGGTTACATAGGTTTTAATGCGTAGAATTGGATTTAGTTAAAAAACCAAAATATTTGAAAAGTGGAATTGTTGCGTTTTGTTATGGACCTCCTCATATATAATATCCCTCCACTTTCGAGTAGGTCTATCATTATGCTGTTTGTCAACTCTGTGTCACAAGACAAAGGTTGTACTCGTATAACAGTCACAGTAAGAGAAATGTGGACCGAACACCAGAAGATTATTTTATTCGACAGCCGATGTTGTGGGTCGATATTTTGATAATGTTATTATTTGGCATACTGTAGAATTTGAAGCCTCGTCCACGAACATGATAGTTTAAAACAAAATCGATATCAATATAGCTACGGTAAAAATATATGTATGTTATAATTGCATTTTACACAGGACTACTACTATTTCAATTCTCGCAGCTATACAATTGTACATACGCATACAAACACATTCCATCTGGTGAAGATTTTCGTGTGAAGGGTTACTTACTACTCTATTTGTTATGACACCCGTGCGGGTAGTGATGAGAAACGTCGACGGCTTGCACATCATCGGATCACAGGTTTTGTTACGGTGTACTTAATTATTATATTTTTATTTCCAAAATACCGCATTGACATTGTCCTTTCCATCGTTCATCAAATGTATCATATTGTATACTTTTGAAAGCTGTCAGGTAGGATGTGCTTCGGTTAACGTACATACATACATCCGCAGAAATACATCCACACGAAATAGGTAAATTGGCCATACCCTATGTCTATTGTTGAATAAGTTAGAGATTTGTTTTAATAAGGGTTTACTGATCTGAGCATGATAATTGTTGTTGCCGCACTTGCAGATGTATAAAGGGTGGACCTAAAAATCGTTCTTCATTGAAGTATTCATTCATAAAACCAAATGTAACAAGGAATGACTGAAAATCGTTCTAATATTCATGGGCCAGAATTATCAGTCAGAAGTTTCTTGCTAGTGCCCTTATTTCAGAGTTCTCGCAGTTATATCGTCGATTCAATTTACTAAACATATGCCCCTCAAATCAATAGGTTATTATTGTTGTTGTAACTGAACTTCTCACTGCCTCACAAAAAGAGATTCCGTAGCAATAGAGTGTTGCTTTTTTCCTCGGGGTCTACTAGCCAGTAACTTGATTTCGTTAATGCAATCGGAGTTGAATTCGACCCGAAAGAGGACATGTTGACAATGTTACTTACCGTATAAGATAGGATAGGAGATAACCACTTATATTGGGTCAAAAACCATCACCACACAGTCTTGTAATAATAGATCATTTTTGCCATAAGCGTTGAGTAGGCAGCTAAGAAGTAAAGTCCTTTCACGGCTAACAAATGCCCTCTATAAGAATCTCATCAAACCTGGCCTTTTCTATGACTCTAAATCATTGATAGAAACGAAAAATATTTTATAACCCTTAGAGTTTGTCAGAAATAAGTAAACTATCGAAGAACACTTTACGATGTGCAGGTCCAGCCTGAAGTAGATTTCATACTGTAAAGAAAAAAAATCAAGTATGACCCACCCTTTAAGTCTGTCAGTCCATATGTTTGTTGTATTGTTTAGCACTTCTCAATCAATATTGTTGTCAGTGATGATACTTGATTTTACTACAAATCTCCACCCCATCAAATTATACGCACCTTTTTCCAAATAGTTGGTAATAGATACCCCTATCTCGCCTTTGTATGCATGAACATGCGGCTAGCTCATTGATGGCATTACGAAAGCGAGTGAGCTGCTCGTCGACTCAACGACTCGCTAATAACCTCCCGTTGTGTGCAGTACGTTCATTTGTTGTTATTGGCATGCTAGAGGCTTACTAACAAATATGTAAAAAAAAAACTTCCTTCTACCTTTGCCCAATAAATGAAAATTTTGTAAACATCGAACAGTGGGCTAAAATATTTAACTATGACCCGTAGTCATAGTCGAACTAAAATAGATTTTTATCTAGCTTAAAATGATTTTAAAATAAATATCATTTCATGTCTGTCATGTTCAACTTAAAATACATTTTATGTCTAAGACGAAGTTTGACTTTTAAAATTACGATGTCATTTTAGGATGTTAAAAGCACTGTATGTGTCTACGTGTCTATGGTTGCGTTTGTGACATTGTTTACTTCAAACTTGAGTTCGGCTTCTACTGCTACTTGCCACAGATATGCTATGGTTTGTGAATAAAATAGTTAGCACAGAGAAATTAGATTCGAAAAATTTGCTTTTGCGAATAAGCTTCACATTCGAGAAAACCTATTTTCGGAAATCCGTCTTGAATTCAACGCGATGTCAATCTCATGTTTGTGTTAATTGGTCAGCAACGATAATGTTGCGGTGAATTCAATAAATAAAATTAATATACTGGTAGGTATGAGGCCTCATACATCAGTTATATCAGCATAAATATAGTAAAAATAGTAATGTGAAGGAATGGCAGTACTTCCTTGAACTCTAGTAATTTCACTTACAAACGTAAAAACCAAATCTTTATGAAAATTGCAAAAAAAAGCTTGGACGAACATTCTCAATATCTCTGGTTAACACTAACCGGGCTTTAACTGACGCCAATCGTTCAGTGAGCGTTAGTTTTTGTGCAAACGGCCCTTAGTGTGCTGGTTGTGTATGATTATTAAGAATACCACACAATTTGCTTTTTACGTTTTTTAATTTTCTACCAAATTTTCTTTAATTTAACCCACTGTAGTTAACGCTCCGCTATCCTATACATTGTTACAAACGCGCACAACATTGCAGAATACGAACTGAATATCCTCATTCATTAAATTGGCCTGCGAGTCATTAAACCATTAGTGCAGAAAAGCTTAAAATTTAATCTAACTGCGTATAGCAAAAAGAAAAATTTAAAAAAAAAAATTCACAATACCAAAACCTGTCATTAAAAGAAGATTACTTTCTTGTACTTCGGTGTAATATGTTACGAGTGTTTGGTGCTAAATCTGGGTGTACTTACACAAATGTTGTAAACACGTGCGTTCTTCACCTATTTTATTTATTTTTGTATACTTTTTTTATGAAGTACTTGATTTGTTGTGAAAGCCATCAAACCATTACACATGTTTGGTTTCCTCATCTAATTGTCCATCCAAACATCAATTGATTTAGATACCATCTAATATTTGTTTGTTTTCCCCGTCGCGTAACGAACGTTTATTATTTCATACTTTTTTTTGTGATATTCATTCAGATCTCAAAATCACTATCCTACTACATACAATTTACAAACTTACAGGCTCAGCTCACCCTTTTATTAAGTGCAAACGTAAGTTATCTGCATTTTATATCTAACAACAACTCACGGTACAATAAGAAACCGTATAGTAAATACAAATTGTGTCATTCCCCCCTCACCAAGGTTTATCCTTCTTTATAATTTCAAAATAGATACGGCAAAATATGTTTCTATGATATTTTCATAATAATTCGTTCAATTGGGCTCATCATTTCAATGGTCAAATCAGATATCTGAAATTTTGATAATCAGAAACATACATTAGGTTATGTTACATAAGGTTCCAACTGCGATGTCAAGCCTGCTAAGCTTTTTGGAAAAGTACTCTGACATATATTTATATTCATCTATGTGGACTTCTGAAGCGAAGCACTGTTACTTAACGACGCTTTGGGGTGGCGCTGTTGAGTGCAAGGCGCAATCACCCCCATCAAACGCAGCTAACCTAACCTAACCTAGCTGCATATATAAACACTTTAACCCTGAGTATTAAATAGATTGTAAGAGCTTACTCGTATTTAAAATGCTCAAATTCCAATACAAAAAAATCAAAAATCCAACAGATCATGCAATGCGACGTGACTAATCAATTATACGCAAAACCCAAGAAGTACATGTCGCGAACTAAACAGGGTCATACCAATATTGACAGTCCTTAAATATTAATCCGGCATACACCTTGGTATCCTAGCCCCACTACCGTGGATGCAAATTCGGCAAGGCTGTCAGTATGACTACTAGTACTCACCAAACACCACAGACAATGTATTATAGAATTAATAAAATCTGTAACGTCAGAGGTTTTGACAGCCACATTTCGTAATGCTCGAGTCGAAAAACATGTTAGAGAACTCCACTAGAAAGCGACTTGAAAATGGCATAAGAATACGATTTGAGAACTATGATTTTCTTGTTTTGTGAATTACGTAAGTCTCAGTTTATTTGAGAAATCCATGTTGGTCGTCGTCTAATTTTCTTCTGATTGATGTTCTTTTACGCCTTTCCGAGCAGTCAACATTTTCTGTAGCGCAAGGGACTGTGTTTGCTGGCAGTTGATATCGTTTGGGAGTTCGAATGTGGACACGAAAGTTAATCAAGTGTGGAAATACTACTCTACTTCCTTTGTATTTTAAATCGAGTCATATAATTTCGATATATTTCATGTTCCTAGGCAATGTGTACAAAGCGGTTCGTGATACTAACATATCGCCTACTAAGGTCCTTTTTTTCTCAAATTGTTAACAAAATTAATTATATTTTTATTTTTGTAATCATACATCAGTTTAAGATAGGTTAAAAAAATTCGACAAACATGGTCTGTAATCTTCGAAAAACATCGCTATTTGCTATTTTTCTTGGCATTCTCTGTCATTCGTAAAGACTCAGCAAATTTATTCTCATTTTCAATTTCAAATTTAGCGCGCTTGTTGTTTGATGTTGTTAAAATTAGTCAATCTATAAGCCAATCTGATGTTTGCGAATGGAATTAATTAAAAGATTTAATAAGAATGTATACATTTTTGAATACGTGGCATAACCTCAAAAAAATGTTTGTAAACAAAAACATATGTACTCGAACTTGCTAAATGTGAATTTATTAAATGCGCCGGCATTGACGCTTTTCGAAAGCAATGTCCGAAAATGCAAAATGAAGTATTTTAACTTCAGCATGAACATCACATACTTAAGTTACCTCAATCAACTAAAATCAATCAAATCTTAGCCTTGATTTCCCAACATTTTGGTTCAGAGTCGTTTTTGGCAATAGGGTCCCACTCTATCAAAGAGAGGCTGAGGAATGAAGAGTGCAGAATGAGGGAAAGGTACTGGCAGCAGACGGCCGGCCTGCGCCAGGCAAAGGCCATGATGGGGTACTATAATTCTAAGCGTTATAGAGAATTAATAACCCTGTCCAAGAACAACCTAAGAATCATCACAGGAATATTGACAGGACACTGCAGGCTAAACGCCCACCTGCACAGACTGGGCATTAAGTCCTCTAGCCTATGTCGGCTCTGCGATACCGAGGATGAAACAGCGGAGCACATACTGTGTAGTGATGCTTTGTCGAGGAGCAGACATAAGTACTTAGGCGCACCTACACTGGAGTGCAGGCACCTACCCGATTTAAAGCCGTCCTCCATTCTGGGCTTTCTGAGGCGGATCGGGCTGGACAAGGTTCTATGAGGTTATGAGGGTACAATATACCTTTAAGGTCGCAGTAGACTTCCTCAATCCTGTTATTATTATTATTATTCCCAACATTTTCATTTTAGAACATTCATGATGCTGGCTAGAGGACCAAAGTGTCACACCCGTTGCAATTGGATATTATCCCTGCTTTCATAACCTACGTCCGCGAGGCGTATAAAATTCGTGTTGAATTAAGGGCTACGAATTAACGTTATGAAGGCAGGGTTATATAGGAGGCACATATCATGTGGTGGTTTTTCACATTTGCAATTAACTATTTCTAATTAAAGTTATACAAAAAATAAAAGTTGTTTTTAAACCTTAAATGCTCAAAAGTGAGTTCCTAGCAAGTCAACTTCTGCAAAAAACAGAAGTAAAGTTAAAAATCGCCTAGAAAAATTGACAAACTATAGTAAGATGCACCCGCCGTGGTGTAGCGGTAGTGTTGCCGGCATACCACACCGAAGGTCCAAGGTTCAGCCCTGGTACAGGTTACATCAGAAGTTGTTTGAAAAGTCTATAAACTAAATATAAGACGGCTGGTAGAAATACTTTGAAAGATATAACGAATTTAGATTCTACCTTGTCTATATCATAGTTTGGTGCTACTTTCTAAGCATAATTGTTTTAACAGCAAACGGTCCTGCAATGCATTGCTTCACAAATTTAAGTATTATGAATGTAGGTATAGATATGTGTAGGTATTACAGCAAAAAAAAAAAAAAATGAAGTGAAAATTTGTGTTCCTTGCTGTATTAAAATCAGTTCAGAAAAATTAGCAAATAATGTGGATTTTTAAATATACATATTTCCGTTGGACTTCCAAAGATTCGACTGGGAAGTTGTTGCTACGAGATCCTCGCACAGACACAAAAAATGACAAAAAAAATTATAAATCGGCACATTTGGCATTATGCCACTTATTATTTAGTGGCGCTTTCAGGCTTTACGGTTGGCTGAGATGTCAAGCAAGAGAATGTGGCCACCAACCACCAGCCACCATATATTCAAGCCAGCAAAATCGATTCCAGGGTTGAAAGACCACTTATGTGTTGTTAAACTCCCCCCTATACGCAACAATCACCAGAGCGAAAAAGAAAAGAGATCAACTAACGCAGCAATCTCTCAACGGTTTTGTACCCAGCAAAAAAGTATGTAAACGGTTATCTTCATATATTGCTACGCGAATTCTGTACAACATATACATACAAGCCATATATTCAATATTTATTAGAGTAAAAGATTTCAAAAATACAGGCCCATAATCATTGGGTTTTATCTGCTTAAAAATAATTCTAAAACTAACATCGTTTCATGTCTGTCATAGTCAACGTAAATACATTCTATATTAAAGACGAATTTTTGATTTTAAATTTTAAAATCATGATTTGTGTCTATGGTTGTGCGATGTCACAACACTTACTCCAAACTTGAGTTTGGTTTTTTTTTGCTTATTGCCACAGCTATGCTATGGCTTGTGAATAAAATAGGTGACACAGGGTGACTTTTAAAAAAAATATATAAATTAATTATAATAGTTTTCTATAAAATAATGGCCAAAATCTTGCACACAAACTTTAAACTGTAATGTTTTTAAAATGTATGCAAAATTCGCCAAAAATTCGAAAAGTTTCTTAAAAATTTGGAAATTTTTTCTAGAATTTTTTAGAATTTATTGAGCATGCATTTTTGTAGTCCATTTAATTTTAATATAATAAGGTGTTAATCTAGGTGAATAAGATAGAAAATCGACTGAATACGGTAGTGACGCTGATCATAGGCTTTTTTGGTTTAACTAAGTCACCTATTAGTGGACATGAAAGGGTAAACAAATAATCCACAAAAAATAAACTGCTTACTTTTCTGCATCCATTTAAAGTACATTTTTGTTTCTAATAACTTCGGTAATGTTAACATCTGTCAAACAATTTTCTTCTACAGTTTGTTGTCAAGCTTATTTTCCAACAAAAATGATTAAAAAAATTTGTTGTAAACACTATAGTTTTCTCGCTATAATCACTTTTTCTCAGAACATTACTACAAAAAACAATAGTTTTTGTGATACAAAATGCAATGTTTTTTACGAAAACTTTATATTTTTGATGATTCTGGAAAAAATAATTGAGTGAGGAACGCTTCGGCTTCACGTTTAGATGGGTGCATGGAATCTGTTGCTAAGCCTTAACTTTTATCATATGTCACCCTTATACATGTGGAAATTAAACCTTATTACGAGATTAAGACAGAAATCATCTCTCTTTTAAATATTTATTATTGGCACAAGTTGGAAGTACCATCTTGCCGAGTCCGAACTGGAAGTGCTTAGGCAGAAAAACGTATTTTTGATTTATTTTGTTCTGTTGATTTTGATATTACCGTCAACACTACGCACTATACCAGAGCTACTAAGACTTATGTAAGATACAAATTTTTTGTTGGGTAGGCACACATGCACCACCCATCAACGCGCCACAGATGCTGTCTGCAGTAGCCACCCGGTATATGCGAACAACTTGCGACTGTGTGCGTGCACTGTGTGTTTGTGCAGTTTAGACATTTTGTTGCAGGGGGAGGTGCTTACGGCATTCATAACGGTCGCGTTGGATTGGTCGATGTTTTTTCGGTAGCTTTAGTTGCCAGCAACTCACATTTAGGCGGAAGAACAGTGAATGGGAGCGAAAATTATGAAGATACCAGAGGAAGGCAATTTTTTTCTGCTCCAAGCATCCACTTTGGATTCACGGATTGTTGCAAATGTCGACGACTTTCAGCTGCTGCGCTGCTAATAATTCAACTGCTGTATATGATTATCCTGGAATTAGCTGTGGTGACGCAAAGGTAAAAAAAAGACAAAGACACAACAAAAAAGCAGCATGAGCGAATACATGCATATGCAGCCCACAATCATAAAATGCTTTATATTTGTGTATTTGTATAAACTCTGTTTTATTTTTATTGGAGTAGAATAAAACTATCAACAGCAGCCTGAGTGAGGGTTGTACAGTGCGTATACGCAACGTCGTAGTTCACACTCCATCGTGTGTGCATACTCATTCATACTTTTTTGTTTGAGCTTATCATTGAACGTGCTGTATAAATGAACAACACTGTGCAACAGTTTCAGCGTTTATGTTTGGTGCTCGAATAAGGCAGTAAATAAAAAAAGTCTAGATATATTTTACCCTTAAATGAAATTTTTATTTGGAACTTATTACTTTTTTAAAAAAAGTATTTAAATTTATTATTGATACATTTCTCTGAGAGTTTATAATGTGGATTGCTCAGATAAAGAGTAATAACTTCTTTTCCGGAAGATTCCCGCGTTAACTCGTGACCAATTTGAGATAACTACTGATACATAGGTTGTCAGCTTGCGGGTCAAGAATGCCACTAGTGGACAAAATATGGTTAGTTTCGGCCCTAGTTGGGGTGATTTTTCAATTTCAATTTTTATTTCGTATACAAAGCTTATCTTTTCAAAGAATGTTGGTAGTATACTTTGACAATAACTTCAAGATTTTGTTTTACAACTTTTCCAGAGCATTTCGTTCTTCTTCTTAAACGCTACTACGGATCTACTTTCTTCATCGGCAACCTGTGGCGTATTGTTCGAGCCAAAGTAGTTGCTGAACTGTAAATGAGGTTATACTCGCGATTTTGCAATCGTCCATGTTTCTGGGCCAGATATGCGATTTGTTTTTTGCAATAGAGGAATTTGTTCTTAATTGCCTACTCAGTTCAAAGCAACTCTTGTTGGCAAAAGTGGTGCTTATTTCTAGGGCAACATTATTTTCGAAGTAGACAAGTAGACGATAATGAATCGGACTTGAGGTGGTATTGAGTGGTTTTTTTTTAAGTTTTATTCGAGTTATATCTTTCTGAAAGTGTGTTCTTATTATCACTCAGTGTACAACATAAAGTTTTCGTCTTTATTTATCATATAATCATTTATTTTCCCATAATGCCCATCTCTGCTATGACTCAGATTCCTTTAAGGATTTTATTATTTTTTCTATATTTGAGTTTGACCCCTAAATTTCTAGTGAATTAGAATAGTGGATACCCAAAAATGTTGTTGCAATGTGTAGTAAGCCATTATGGGACTACAGTTTGGCAGATAATATTTATTAATGGGTGGTGGCGAACGTGCGCAGCGTTTACTAGAAAGAGGTGGTTATTTAAAACGTGCAGAACGCATACGTCATACCACCTACCAACGCCATCGTTGACTGAAAGCCGCCTGCCACCACTACGCAATTCATCTTCATAATTGTACATATCACCTCTACCTAAGGTAAATAATTCTGCTGGCGTTGCTGCAGGCAGCGCCAATGCTACTGCTGCTATCACCTATACCAACGCTTCTACCATCATCGCCACCCACCACCAACATCATACTCAGCAGCTTTGCCGTCATTAACGTCGGAGGCTTATTGCTAGGATAACATTTGAGTTTGGTTTCAGTTGTAATTCTACCGTTCATCATCGTCGTTGTTGTTAGCGCGCATCTCCAACGTTGCTAGGCGCAATCGAAATTGTGCATACTTCATACATATGATAACTGTAGAAACAGGGCAAATCAGCTCACCAAACCCCATTGGCCGACCACTCAAACTCTTCAATTTTATAACAACACACATACATACGTATTCGTGTTTTGTAAGCTGATGCGACCGGTACGACGGTAACGAAAGTGGACGCTCTCGGCAAAATACGTACAACTTTCACTCTCAATTGGAAACTCGAGGCTACCGCACCTTGCTGACATTGACAACGTTACCGTAAACATAATCGCCAACAACAACAACAACAATAAAAACAACTAGTTAGTATCGTCTCACACAAAATTCGGGAGTGTTCTAATTGTGTGCGTTTCGTGATTTAGTCAAACACTCGGTCGGTCGGTCGGTCGGTTAGGCGGATCGGTTGATTGATATCGAGTTGGTCAGACGCTGGATACGACAGTCTCTTAACATAAGTGCAATATTATCATTGTCAGTGTCATTGTCGCCGTCGCTATCGTTTCACCGAAGTTGTTGTTACGAAAAGTTAGAACGTTGTTGTTCCTTTTTTTTATCTATGTCGTGTCGCATATCGTTCGATACACATATCAATTCAAGATTCTAAGTATTGGTATGTTCCGGTTTCCTACATTCGTAATTGGTGTATTACGCTTTAGGGGGTGATGATGCTATCAATTTCGGTTGTTATTATTAGTGATGTCACTTGCGGCAACTTCTCTACATGCGACTTAACCAATAATTGGCTACATTGAACTAGAGATAAGTTATTTTTTTCCATGAGTTAACATTTAACTTGAATTAATAATTTAATGTATTAACCTAATAAATGTGTGATAAGCTACACCAAACTCAACTTATTTGGTTTTGTAATTCGAAGTTGATTAATAAGTTCTTCGAAAGCCATTAAAGATTGTGAAAACAAAAGAAAAACTACAAAAAAAAACGTGACGAATGCATTCGCGGCTTTCTTTGGAACATTCCCAGCGTCATTTGCAACAACATTTAAATACGTCATCTCCGAGTTATCAAATTTTGGACAAGTGCCGCTGCAAAGTCCACCATTCACACAATAACTGCCATCAGCCAAGTTTACAGTCTCCCGCACTACAAACACAACAATTACCTCCACAATTTCAACTGCAGCAACAACAATCTCAGCTACCACATCATCTACATCATCATCACCATCACCATCATCACCACCATCAAACGTTTGTAGCAACAGCATCCTGTTTTTCTGCCAATTCCTCATCATTTACCTCATCGTCGGCACCATCACTAGCAGCATCATCTTCAAATATGTACCGTCGACATAATAATATTTCTTATTGTGGCGGTAAATATAAAGAATTATTTCCTAAATCGTTATTTTGCTTTTCACAATATTTAGTACTAGATGCCCGCGATCGTTTCAGGCTTAACCAAATGAAAACTGTTTTCTATATTTGAAGACAGACCTTTTTTACCTCCGTTGGGCAAGATTGGTCCTAAGCTTTAAGTTAAACATTTTACAATACGTTAGTAAGCTGCATTTAATTCTATTCCGCGGCCTATGAGTGATGCGCAAACAAATAAACATAATAAAATCCTAGACTACCGATATTCATTTTTCTTGTAACATCTTTAGTGGACAACAACCGACCACTACAAGAATATTTGATGGTTTTGAACAATGATACCTCTAAAACTGTTTGTTATTTTGCGCCGTGGAATTGAGTGTTTGCCTACCTTATTGGGAAAGTGTTGCAGGACATTGAAAATCTAAATACTTCAATTTGATAACGACAGGACTCTCTGAATAGTGAAATGATCTCAAATCAGCAGAAATGCTTTGTCTGCTGGTGTATTGCCACTTCCACGCGCTGAGTACTTTTTGTCTTGCTGCTATTCATATTTCCTGATAGTCGATTAGATCGAAATTCAACACTAAAGCAGACAACTACTTTCCTACATCAGAACCGCCCATTTAATTTTCCCTTTAGATCTCGTTCGAAGTAACGACGTTTAGTTGGGACATAATACCTAAAAAGTAGTTCTTTTTTCGGCCTCGCCCACGCTATCTACGCAACGACATTTCTGTCTTAACTTCGGTCTGGATACTGTAGCAAGTTGAACTTCCTTACAGACGAAACCAACAAGTACCAAATGTTTGCCTGTAACCCCTTTTAGTTGCTTTTATTGTATAACATAGATCCACAATAATTTTAAGTAGCGATGTTGGGTTAATAGATTAACCCTCCGTTGTGTGAAGTTTTTTTTTTACATTCGTTGTTTAATGTGGCCTAGCCACATGCGTATCAGCGAGTCTAAAAATTATGCCTATGAATAAAGATTAAAAAAACAAACAAAAAATCAACCATACCCAATAAAAATGTTTACCTGTAGTTAATAAAACCAAACGAAAAGACAGATATTAACGTCTGCGGCTTAGGGGCTTAGAATATGCACGAGGTAAGCATACCGGTCGTAAAAGGCGACTAAAATGTACAAAAGTAATGACGTGCTATGGTTGAACTCCGGATATAATGCCGCTCACTACCCATCTTCTTCTTTCTTACGGAAGGAAGGATGGGATGACCTAGAAGGTTACACTGGTCGTAAAAAATCGCTACAACGACAATGGGGCAATACCGCAAGGGAGTACCGGAGCGTACCGGATTCATATCCTGCCAAGGGCTGCCAATTCGACATCGCTTCCCCAAACAGGGGCCCGATCGTGAATTTTGTTTACTAAAACTAGTAAGACTCTCGAAAATGCGCTGGGAGCGAATGAATAACTAAACTTTCAAACGAAAACTTTCAACTTCTGACTGAGAGATAACTATATTTACTCTTTTATGTACATACTTTAATTTTTCATAGAACCGAGTACGGTATCTCACAATAACAAAATTGTAGTGGTGGCCTGTGCAGGCCACTTACCATATCTTATGAAATAATTTTTTTATGGAAAATGTTTTTTTTTCATAATCTCTATGCTGATAACTTTTATAAGATTCGCAGAAGCTTTAGTCAACAAACCTGGCCAATCAAGTTTAGGATTTTTAGCATGCTCGGTTAATTCATGGATTTCATATCGATATTTTAAATACTTAGTTTCAAACAAGAGCCCTTACATGAACTCAATTTTGGCTATCTTTGATTTCACAACAAAATTATGGAACTATTCTACATCACTCACATACAATGAACTTCATATCAAAAAACCGATATCCATTGAACCCGACAAACACAAACTCATTTTCAGGAATTACATTTTTGGAAAATTGGGTGTGGCATAGTCTCATATTTGTATATAGTTTACAATTGAATGCAACCCAGTGAATGAAATGAAATTAATAAAAATTATGTAATTCCGGAAAACAAAAAACAATAAGAATTAAAATTTTGCATTTCTTATTTCAAACTAAGAAATAAAAATCACAATTTCTGCAATCCAAGGAATAACAATTCTGAAATGAATGTATCCGTTAACAACTTTGGTGAATAGCTAATCAGCTTCTCCGAATATTTTGCTCTTTTTCAATTGAAGCAGAATATAATACGATACCCAAAGAGTAACAAAAACCAAAATTATTGTTTTTTTGTATGTCCTCACGTTTATACGCGGAACACTCTCGAGATGTTAAAATAAGTATATTATATGTGTATTTATAGTTACATCCTTAAAATAACGTTTAAGGCTGCTTTTAGAAGTGAATGATTTTGGTCGCGTGGTACTTTGGTGGCATTAACAGTAGCCTCAACATATTTTTGGGCATAGTGTAACAGGCCATTATTTCTGCATAATAGATACTAGGCAAAAAAACATATAAGTGCACACCAATTTTTATAAAATGTGTACGCGCATCACTCAAAATCAGCTGCATACAATGTTTTTCTTATCAATGAATTTCAAATCATATTTTTCTGAAGCTGATGTGCACCTATTCGCTTTTTATTCGGTTGCATGGCAAAGTCTTTTCTCAACCGCAGTCATCTAGTTTTTAGTAAAAATAATAAAGTCCGAAAATAGCTAAAAAAAAATTATTGACAGTTGGTATAATATATAGATTAGCAATCCAAAATTAATGTATCATATAAACAAGGAGATATTGCATTTTTATTGTGTCTCACCCTCACAATGGTTAATTATGTGTTAACAATAGCTCTATCAATAGTAAGCTTGCATTACTTCACAAAAAATATAGTTTAGGACCCCTTTTTATCGATGTACATTCTTATCACCTAATACAGGCGCCCAAAACAATAGATTACATATTTTGCTTGTGTACATGATAATAGCAGTGAAATTAAAATGGATACCGTTCGACGAAATAGGAAGACGTGTTTTTAAAAAATTTCTTCAATTCAATTTTTCAATTTATTTCTTTGTTTTGTACATAAATAGTAAGACTGGGTCTTGTGGTAGTACGTCTTCTTTAAATATTCGATAACAAATACAACTTAAAAGGTAAAACTATAATAATTTTAAATCAATTCTAATTATGAAGAAACAGAAGAGCGAGAGAGAGATTAGAGAGAGAAAATCAGAATTAGTTAGATACTGCATTTTAAAAACTCCTTCCATGCTTTATAAGTTTTATTCCAATAGGCAATGAGTTCCATAGTTTTATGATACTAACAAAGAACATACGCTGAGATTCCAAGAGAGTATATGTCGGAACGATGAGATTTGATGTTCGGGTACCCAGGGTACAGGTACAATGGTTCATGTCTGTATTTATATTTCATTTAAAATGTAGCAAATTATATTTAAGAGAATCGCAAAAAATTAATTTCATAGTTTACATTAAGTTCAGGAAAGTGAATCAAAGTTTAAGAAATGGCAATCAAAATCTGCAAATTTTTTGGCAGAATTTCTAGAAAATTTTTGAGAATACGGGGTTGTCGCCTTATCAATTTTAGTGCAAATTAGAAAATGGGTGTTAAGTGATCTTGTTCTTACAACGCATGAACAAATTCAATTTTTGTATGAAAGACAATTTTGAACATAACAATTCTAATTCATGGAAATCGTTAAGCAAGCTTTGACTTGCACATTGTTATACTAAAATTGATTGGCTTAAAAACTTGTGTACTGAATTTCCCAAAGCTTAATTAACTTTGCTGAACTTTGAAATTTCTTTTTATGTGGTTTCTGTTACAGAATTCGTTATTTTTTAAATGAAAATTATTAAAAACACAGCTTCTTCTTGTTTTGTCGGACGGTGTCCAATTTAATTTCACTGCTACTATATTGAACACGGCTGTATATACTTATGTACATGGAGTTATTTCCACACTGACTTAACCATTTTTGGGAAAATACTTAAAAATTCAGTTTCGTTTTACTCAGGATCGAGTTTTGTAGTTAGATCGAACTTTTTTTTTTGATAAATCGAAACTGTTGATTAATCAGATCACGATTCATTACGGTTCTGTTAGTTCATGTTGTGAAACTAATTAATCATAATATGATTAATCAGTAACGATTTTGCTCTGAATAATTTATCAGTCAAGTTTGTGTTAGTTGATTTAGCATATCCGTAGCAACTATCAAATCTTTAATTTTAGGTAAATACTGTATTAAAAATACGTTTCTATTTGTATTTCATTATAATTTTAGAGAATCGGTTGAGTAAATAATATTTATTTATTTATTTATTATTATATATATATCATATTTACTAAATATCTTGCATACCAACTAAAATGCATTATTTACGAAGTATTTCTTAGTAATCTCCCAAAGAAATCAATTCCGAATTGCGTGGGATACGGAAACATATCCTTTTGACCATTTACAATATCGTTTATTTTCATGGCTTTGAAATTTTCCAAGAAAGCGATATATTCTTTAATACTTTATCGTAGATAAAAGATATATAATAGATAGTAGGTATACATTCATGTGGGTTGTTTTTCGACAACTCTACTATGTACAACAAAAGATCAAGATCGCAGTTTACAGTAGACCAGGCACTGACGTCTATGAACATTTGAAAATTAATATAATTTTTTCTGAACCGATTTTCCGTCGTCCCTCGTTCCAGAAAAAACTCATTTTATTAACCTCTCGGAAACAGCAACAATAAAAATGAAAACTAAGCTTTTATCCTTGATAGCATAAAAATATCAAGTATCCGGATACCAATTTATTGCAAATAAATAAACAAATACTGTCAATTAGTGTCGATAGTATCCGGTAGCTATTTAACATATACATAATATGTATATCATATTAACCGGGCAGTCCTATTCAGATGCGTAACCTTGCCATATAAATATAAACAGATCTAACTCTGTGTTTGATCGTTGCTTTTTGAATGGGCCCTCTTTGTACTGTGCAGGACATATCGCTCATTTGCTGCAACGTTGTCCTAACTCAAAAATTGTGATTTTACAGAAAACGCATTTTTAGTTTTTGACTTGATGTATATTTATTAAATTTCATAACAATTATGAAAAATTCATAAAAATTTATTTATTTTGGGTTAAGACAGAAATGAAACAAATTTTTCAAATAAGGATACTCATCTAAATTTTTTTTGTTTTGCTTATGTGGTCTACTGTATACTGTAGTCTAGACTCTAGATAACAAATCAACAAAGGCTTGACCCTCTGGTACTCTGTACTCAACACAGTGGTGATAGCTGGGCAATAGAAATAAGGATAGGTGAAAATGTGGCACTGAAATAGCTTGCAATACTAACATAAATCGAAATCTATACTCTTATTTGCCATACAAAATGGCATTCATAGTTCAAAATCCGTTACGTATCCAGAGCGAAGTTGTGCCAGCATAAGTCTTCTCTCTCTAGGCAGTTCGCGCTCTTCTTCGGCAACAGGTGGAGCTTGTGCCTTGAGGTTGAGGGCCTACCTGTGCCCTTCAGATTTAACGGCAACGTAATATGGTGCGTGCCGGATTTCATCATAGCTTACGAAGATGTGTCCTTATTCTCCTGGAAGACGGATTTTCGTTGAGTAGACGCCTGTCGGGTTGTTGCGGTATACTGCAATTGAGACATATTTTATGTAAGATTCAACATATCGTTATGCTATTTACCTTTGAGCATTGTTGCCTCAGTGTGCAGATGGTGTTCAGGTGACATAAGGAGGCATTCCGTGGCAGTTCTGAAAGCGGTGTTTTGACAGGCCCACAATATCTCCTGTATATACCTGCTAGCCCCGGCGACAATATAGGCGCCGCGTAGCTCAGCTCCAGCTGCCCAGTTGACTTGTATGTGGCCAATACTACTATTGCCACTGACGCCCCTACAGCTACTATTCTGGTATCGCATCCCTTTTCTATTTGAGCAGTGCCGAACGGCAGCCGAACCTTCGCCCATTTCCGTTCTTCGGCACCAGGGCTTGGCGACAGAAATCACTAGACTGAAACGTAGGATCAGCTCCGCCTTGAAATGATTCGGGTTTATCTCCAGACCAAAACATAGCCAACTTCCAAATGTTCTCATGTTCTCTGAAATTTGGTATGGGGTTATATGAAAGTAATAACTAACACCTGCATGAAAACTTGGCTTAAGGAAAAAGGGGGCGTGGTACCTCCCATACGAATGGAACCCCCTATACAAATGGAATTTTTCATAGTCCATATCTCTGGTAGTATTTAGGTTAGACCACTGAAATTTAGTATGGTGTATGAGATCAATCTCTAACACCTGCATGAAAACTGGAGGTGACGAAAGAGGGGGCGTGGCAACTTCCATACAAATGGAATATTGCATAATCCATATTTCTGGAAGTTAGATTAATACTGGAGCGATTTTCCGTCATCCCTTGTCAATTTTTGTTTGTTTATAAACCGGTTTCCGCGATCCGGTATCTTCAGCGTAAGTTTTCGTTCTCTAAATCAAAATAATCTCTGGAAGTATTTAGGTTAGGCCACTGAAATTTTGTATGGGGTTATATGATATCAATCTCTAACACCTGCATGAAAACGTGGGATAACGAAAAAGGGGGCATGGCATTTCTCATATGTACATACGTATGGAATTTATTGAGGTCTGTATCTCTGGAGGTTACACCTATGAAATTTGGTTGAGAGTTTTATGGGATCCCATTCGAATGAAACTCTTCATAGCCCATATTTAGGTTAGGCCACTGACATTCGGTATGGAGTTATGAAAAGTTAAACAAATTTAATTTGTGTAAAATGTGGCGTAAAACCCACGGGTAAAGGCTAGTAGCCCATTAAAACAAAATATGCCAATTACCTTTGATGAATATAAGTTATAAGTTTCACTGTTCTTTTTAATTGAAATTTATATACATACATATGTATGTATATCGGAACAATCCAACTTTCGATTTAGCCATGGATGTCTGTCATTTTTGAGATATCTGGAAGAAATTTAGTATGGGACCTCCATATATATATTTTAATCATTTGTCGTAACCAGCAAGATCTGACCCAACACAACGCCTAACTCTCATATAATCGATTATTTCGATAAAGGGGGTTTAGGCTATCAATATAGCAATTTAAAGGGAGAAACGTACAATTTTTGCGGGTTTGTTACATATTGTATATGTAGTGTGGCTAGTGATAATCACCCAGATCAGGCCAACATAATATACACATAGATCCCATACAATCGATTGTTCCTTCGGTACAGCCGAAGACAGCACTTTCCTTACTAGGCGTTGTTATGAATTTGGTTGTTGAAGTAAATCATGGTCAAGCTTTTACAGAAAAATTCTATGATATATGGGCCACTGTTAAAGCTCCTAGCTCATTGCACTATACGATTTATCCCGAAGTAAGACTTACATACATATATATACTTTTCTATATTTATTCCAGTTTCGGCTCAAGATGCTGGTCAAAACTATCAGGTGCAATATGTGGATACGGAGTTATATCACGGTAATTCCAGTCAAACGCAGATGTAAGTACTCCTAAAAATTATTTTAAGTATATGACAAAGGTAAAAAACTATTTGAGTAATTTTTATTCAATGTACAGGACTTACCCCTTTTGTCCAGTTGGCGATTACCAAACCAATGGACAAGCCTATTATTCAACAGGGGCAACAAATAATTACACCACAGCATCAGTGGGAAACACGCCCACAACGCACGCTTCATCATTGCCATATTTAGTACCTCTAGAGGATGGATTATTGCTCAATACGTCTGCTCAATCACACAGTCGAGACTCGCCGCATAGTTTAACGGTAAGTGTTAAGAGACTCAAGAAATAAACAATGAATGCAAATTTTGTTTTATCTTATAGGAAGTAGCTTACATTCATGAAACGCAAAGTACGCCTCAAACGCCCACTTCAACTACAACAAACTCTGTAAGCGGTGGCAGTATCGGTACCGGAGGCGGTGGTGCATCACCGGATAGCGAACAAAGTGGCCTGGGCACACCAAGTAAAGTAGCCTCAGCAACGGTAAGTTATGTACATACATACATGCACACATACATTCCATGCAAACGATTCCTATTTTAATTGAAGAATTCTTAAGTAAATTTTTAATTTGTACGTAAACCCCAATGCCCATTGAACTTGTTCCTTTTACCCACTTTCCCACACACATACATACATATATACATAATTGCAATTTGATTTGATTGAATTCCAGCCCCAAAAATTAATTCTTGTTGGTTTGTATTGCTTTCCCTTTTCTTTACATTAACAACTTCAATTCGGGATGCTGCTTCTGGTGGTGACTGACAAAACAGATAAAATGGTTGTCACGTAACTATGAGACGGCTGAAGGTGTTAGTCTACCCCGTTCCACGTTATACAATCACTATATACAGCATTGCAACGAAAATAAATTGGAGCCAGTGAATGCTGCAAGTTTCGGCAAATTAATTCGTTCAGTATTCTCCGGCTTGCGCACACGCCGTTTAGGTACACGCGGCAATTCCAAATATCACTATTATGGCATACGCATCAAAGCCGACTCCATACTGAATCATATGATGGATGAAAAGCCAACATTTTCTACACATTCTGTTACGGGTGTGGCCGGTGGCATTGGACATTCGAATTCTGTTAGCGTTGGTGGTGGTGCAGTTTCATCGAGTGGCGCAGGTAGTGCTGGCAATTTATCTGTCAATGGAAATCGTAATTCGAAAAAATTGAGCTTCAAACCAGAAACTTATGAAACTTGTGCGCAGGTAAATTTCTTAATAATAAGGAGATCTATGTATATCATATTTGTATACAGCTGTACTAGTAACGGCGAATTTTAGGTAATGAATCAAGATGATTCGGAGAAACTTCTCGGTTTGAGACTTTTTAAATAGTTTGGTTTTTTCGAATCCGGTGATTTTCGTGTGATACCTGATCTCGTCAACGTATCGCGATTCTTGTAGTGGCTGGTCGATGATTTTGTCGTAGTCAATGTCAGAGCAAACACATACATATGACCGGGTGTTAACCGTTTATTTTGCAGCGCAGGAACCTAACCCATTGCTAATAACATTTTATTTAGGGCTATAGAACATACCGCAGTAAGGCATGTCTGTCGTAATAAATGAGAAGGATGTAGGGGCCAGAAAATTATTCCAGTTGCATTCGAACTTATATCTGAAGATGCTATAACCTTATTCAATCCGCCAAAGGGCTGCGCATTTCCGTATCGCTTCACATACCTTTAGGGTTTTTTTTGTGGTTGATCGAGAAACAACACTCAGACCTTTTGGCTTCACATCTCAACCTGGGGGCCTCTCTTTTAAGTTTTAAAGCGTATATGCATTGTACAAGCATAACATACAGTACCTGGGTGACCGAGACTTGCTCGGTATTTTTCGAATTTGCCGCATAATCTTACTTACCAAGAGCATAAATTTCCAAAATATCGAACACTAACCACAAAAAGTCACTTAACATACCTTGGCGAAACCTGTTGTGTATTAAATATTCTGGTTGGTATACGCCCTAAAATACCTTTCATTTGATACCCTTATTGCCATATATTTAAAAAAAAAAATCGGAAACATGGCAACCCTCTAAGTTTCCATTAGTGGCAACATTCAAGTAGAAAATCTAAGAAGGAAGCATACTATCCATCTACCAAATTTCATCGAAATCGGTTTAGCCTTTCGAAAATATTTTGGTTGGTATACGGCCTAAAATACCTTTCATTTGATACCCATATTGCCATATATTGCTTAATATTTAAAAAAATTGATATAGGTGGCAACCCTAAGGACCACCCCAAGTGGCAACACCAAAGTCTTAAAACAAAGCATAGTACCTGTGTACCAAATTTCATTAAAATCGGTGAAGTCGTTCGGGAGATAGTAGTGGATATACAAATATACAAATATACAAGAATAAGTCGTTTAAAGTTATAAGATATAACTTTCTCGCTGTTGAAAAACATTTTTTTTTTTTTAATATTTCTATAAATTATTATATTTGAATTTCCTACATTTACAGTATTTAGGCGATGGCGCTGGCGCAATTCCTTCATTTCCTGCAATCGAATTGACTCAAACATACAGCAATGAACTACAACAAGATGATTTGGATACATTTCGTGCAATGTATCGGGAACATTGTGAATCATTTTTGGATGCTATACTGAATTTGGAATTTACTACAATTGAATTTTTGTTTCGGGATTTTTGGCGTGCGACCGACAACAACAACTTAGATGAATGTGAAGAGGAAAAGTATCTAAGCAAAACCAAGTTGTATTTGTTATGCCATTGTGTTGAAGTGCAAAAATTTATAAAAGAGGTAAGATGGTGATTATATTATTTTTATTTCATCTCTGCTAAACAATATCGATTTCTTCCTTTCAGGTGGACTATCAATTTTATCAAAACATGGTGGATGTAATAATTCCCGATGTTCTACGTTCAATACCAAATTCTTTGACACAAGCCATTCGTAATTTTGCCAAAAACTTGGAAGTTTGGTTGTGTGATTCTATGGTTGGTGTTCCTGATCGTATGGTACAAATAAAGTCATCTTCAGTGTCAGCCTTTTGTCAAACTTTAAGACGCTACACATCACTCAATCATTTGGCGCAAGCAGCACGTGCAGTTCTTCAAAATAGTACCCAAATAACACAAATGTTGCACGATTTAAATCGTGTTGACTTCCATAATGTACAGGTTAGTACTAAAAGAAGTATGAAAGTATAAGTTTCGAAAATTTTATGTCAACCTTTATGTGCAATTTCCCAAGGTTGGAGTTTTGAACAGTCATATGTATGCATGTATACGATGAACAAGTCGATTTATCTAAAAATGTCAATCAATTATCACGTTTCATATGTTGTTTAAAATTGTTGATATCGATTTTCAATACCCAACGGCCTTCGCCGTAATATTTTTACTCTAGGTATCGTGTGTATAGACAATCGACCTCAATCGATTTCTTTATTCATCTTAAGATCTAAGATGATTTGTACTCCATATCCATTTCGCTTGCTTCATCACGTTACAAACCACTGTTATGTGTTTAAAGCAGTGGTGGCCAAACGACCACATGCTCAATTTTGCTTGTATGCGTGCCAGAGAGAGCTCAGTGCTATGCTTACTTGATAAAAGTAAGCAATATTGATCGGCCACTCTCCCGAACTTCGCCACACGACTTCATTGATACTATGCGTGTGATGGCATCGACGTCGGCAGCAAAAGGTAGCCTATGCACGCGTGCATTGATGGTTTAAAGTTATGATACCTGTCTGTTTATATCCTTTATACCGCAAAGGATCATCCACATCGGTAACACGTTCGCGACACATTAAGGTTTCATACGCCCCTGATTTAACGCAACACTAAATCGTTTTTTAATAATACACTATAAGATGTGGTCTACTATAGTGTAATTTTTTGAATGGCTTTTTATTCTCAGAAGAAATTAATTAATATATAAGAGAAAAATGTGAGATTAAAAATAGAAAATAATACGTAATTGCCTATTCAATGAATTATTTTGCACTAAAGCCAACCAACAAAAATAACGGCAAAGCGATTATTTAAAAACATCTACAGCAAGGGAAAACTCTGTTTTGCAACAACTTTTACATTTGTTTGCAACAATACAAATTCTTTTCGTCCGACTATTTGAATTAAACATTTTTAAATAACTTTTATTTGATGCCTGCTTAAAAGTAGTTCAATAAAAGAGTAAAAAAACCAAAAAGTAATACATCGCTCATTCTATTGTAAACAGGGTTAACTCAAAAATTTTAATTTTTTAGATAGTACGATACATTTTAATAGCTACCCAAGGTCATTATATACAACGTTATAAAATAGTCATTGAACTAAAAATGGCGAAAATAGTTATATTTGTATCTGTGTATTATAAATTTTCGTAGCTTATCTGTTCAATGTAGAGTGAATCCATTCGAAAAAAATCTATATTCCACCAACAGACAAACATGTTCTCTGGTTTTGTTAGATCAAAAGTGGGTTGATTTTGAGTTGATTCACTCTATTAGAAAATAAAAACGCATTATTTATATTTTATAATGGCAAAGCTGTACCATATGTTCAGTAATTACACAGGATAAAATTCAGGGTTAGCTCTTATTATATGCCAGCTACTATTTCCACAACGCATACGGCTCCAAAATTTTCAATCGGAATGAATTATAATTTTAAAGAAAACATCTCTTTACTTTTTTAATTACCTAAACGAGTATTCACTCTCATTTTATTTCATTGTAGGAGCAAGCCGCTTGGGTTTGTCAGTGTGAGACATCTGTAGTACAACGTTTGGAGAACGATTTCAAAGCCGCCCTACAACAGCAAAGTTCTCTAGAGCAATGGGCTTCGTGGTTGCAATTGGTTGTTGATTCTGCTTTACAAGAATATCGTGGAAAACCAAGCTACGCAAAAGCAGCGCGTCAATTTCTACTGAAATGGAGTTTTTACAGCTCCATGGTAATACGAGACCTGACATTGCGTTCGGCTTCCAGTTTTGGTAGCTTTCATTTAATACGTTTATTATATGATGAATATATGTTTTATTTAGTGGAGCACAAAATAGCTGAAGCACAACAAAAAACAGCAATTGCAGTGTTATGCGATCGTATGGTATGCAAGTTTCTCTTTTTCAATATGTTTTGTTCTAATGTGATTTTATTTCAGCACAAGGATATTGATTTTGAATTTGATTACCAATTGGAATTTATTAGCGATAATAATGAACAGCAGCAGCAACAAACTAGTTCAGCTGACATTCATGATGCTACATCTTCTGCTGGTGGTAATTCTGCAAAACGTTTAAAGCATGAATGAGAGAGCGCTGATATGGGGCTGAAAAACGTACAACGATCAACAACAACAATAAACAGTATTCAATGCAGCGATGTTGGAGCTTTACAAGCAAAATTCGCCGAATATCTTTGCTTGTTGGCATCCTTATAGTAGTGGTAGATAACTTAAGTTAGTACTAATATAAGTAGCATATATGTATGATGTATCCATACATATGTGGTTGCAATATAGCCATACAAATTGCAAAGATATGGAGCATATGTATAATTGTGTGCAATACAAACAAAAAAGGGGGTTTCGCTAATTCTTATAAGCATCGATGGTTCGAATCCTATGGCAATACATATATATCTCGAAGGCTTACACCTTTGGTTCTGGCTTATAGCAAATACTATGAAAAAATTATGTGAACCCCTGCGGGTTTGGGGTGTTAGAATACGCCCGAAGTTGGTATGCATGTTGTAAAAGGTGACTAAAATCAACATTTTCGGGGTCAACGAAATCAGTACCACGTGTGGTGCCGCAAGATACTTATACCATGCTCATATCTGGATTTTCAACATCAGTATAACGCTATTTACGCCGTCACGTCCGGTTCCACGAATAAATGCAATAATAGTAATACAATTGTAATAATAGTGAAATTTTGTTAACAAGTGGTCATTCTTTTTGTGAGCAAAATCTCTCTCGCCACATTTACCAGGTCACACGGTTTCTCCATTACGTTGTACGAAAATATATAGTTTGATCATACTATACGTGTATGTAATTAGGTGTTTTTGTTATTGTGGCGTTACATTTACTTAGAAGATTTAGTGAATCCCCCTAATATATTTTTGTTTATGCTACAGCTATAATATTTCAAGTCATTTAAATGTTAATAGAATATAACTTTAAATTCACAAAGATATAATAAATAAAACTTAAATTATACATTTTTTCACACATAACTTTTTTTAGATGGTAAGCAACTAACAATTGTAATTGCCACCAAATAGTGTTAAGCCGTCCAATAAGTAAAACTCTCGAACATCCCAGCTACATATGTACATACATATTACATGTATGGTATGTACATATCTATGTATGAAATATTGTTGAGAGTTATATGGGTAGGTGCATGGAATTGCATAAATCAGTCGTATGAAAATCCTTTTTTCCAGAAATAGGATGTTACGCAAACAAATTTAATATCAAAGAAATACTGTCTGTTTTAGGTGTCTTAAATAATATACATATTTGTACGAACATATGCCTGTTGCTTATTTCTTAGACAAATAGTACATACATATTCTTGTGTACTAGCTTATACATATGTATGTAGTTGCATTTATACTAAAACGAAATCATGCCCAGTATCAGTTTTGTAAGGTTTCAGACAAAATGAATGTTATTGCTTGTCGGAAAAATAATCAAAACATTCCTCAGCTTGGGGTATATACTACTCCATAATAACACTTCTTTCCGATGAAATAAATAATATGGACAACAATAAACCAGTTACTATGTAGTATTCAAAAACTCATTTGCGTTGTGAAAAAAAAAATAAAAATTACTTGGACAAATAACTAAATGCGAACATTTGTAAATCTAAAAGGATTTCTAATCAAAAAAAAAAATAATGGTAGAATGTTATGTGTTGTATTATACTCAGTCCTGGTTTTTGGCAAGAAAACTTATTTTATGACTTTAATCAGAACGCGCTATAAAGTTTTTTCGTCATACAAGTAACATGCCACTCAGTTGTATTACTTACTTGCTAAGTTGGCAAGAGTAACAATTATATTGCGATATATTTAATTCCGCATTATAGACTTTTAAAATTTATATTTCGGCCATTTGTTATATTAAGGCCCGGTTTTTCAGTCGTTGGTTTGCCTAATCTCGGCATAAATTTAAACTCCAGTTAAACTGCAGAGCGGTTTTTCAGTGAGAGTTTAAGGCCGCTTTTTTGATCTGCTTTTTATACGGCAACATTGGTTTTTTTTATTTAGATCGGCAACAGATGAAATTGCTTTACATATTCAACGTAGTTGCTTAATGAAAAATCGCTGTGAACAAAGATAAAGATACGCCGTGTACAAGTTAAATAAAATATATAAATATAAATAAATTTAAAACGTCCAGAAGCACGAATTTCTCACCAAATACTTCACAATTAAAACAATCAACTATGCAAACAGCTGACAGGTTAACTAGAGTTTAACCCTGGCAGATTGGCCGCTTAAACTCCGTTTAAACTTCGTTCAAAGTTGACTAAAAAACTGCATAACAAGTTTAAGCTTAGTTTAACTGACAAATTGAGTTAAACTTGCACTGAAAAACCGGGCCTAAGTTATATTAATATCTTTAATCGCTTATGAGAATAATATGGAATAACAAGATTTATAATTGTATTAAGTATTGACGCAAACTTTCCCACTTTAAAAAATAATAACCATGATTGAGCTAAGTTTTTCCCCATCGTCAAATATTTCAATTCTAACTAAATTTTTTTTTTACAGTTCCACATTGGAATTTTGTGTAATTGCTTTAAGTTTCTAGATTTGAAGGCCTAGTTTTTCATGGTAATTAATGTAATTTGAAAAAAAGTAATAAACCATTTCTAAAATCGCTCACATTTATTTAATAAAAATAAATTACAAAAAATCTCTTATAACACCAATTTCGCCTAGGTCCAATCCTGTGGCCAGTTCGTTTCATTAGCAGAATTTGATAGCCATTAATAGTGCCCATTAGACAAATCGAAGCACTGCTATCAATACAGAGGAGAAAGCTTCGCCCTTCAGGTTAACATAATATTGTAAAGGTATGTCTGTCGTAAGGGGCGACTAAAGACCACGACAGTCTCTCTTATACCGTACTCAAACAATTTTTTAAGGGGGTCACTTTTCTGAAACTTAATTGTATAGTTAACAGCAAGAACAAAAAATACGCTTGGGTCAGTTTTCGAAGTTCGAATAAACAAGTCCCACAGAAAAAAAATGTGGTATGTTCTCGGGAGGAGACAGGTCGATCGATATGGATTTTTAGTCGCTGAACACGAATCCGTAGTCAGGATTCAAAAGTTAGCTGTGGTTTTTTTTAAACCTCACAAAACTACCGTTTTTCGAGTTCTAGAGACATAGTAACAAGTCACTAGCTCAATCTCGTAACTTGATCATGCCTATTACCATATCCGACGGATGCCATTCGCGGGGAGTGCGGATCGATTCGCGAAAAATCAGTTGCGGATCTGAGTTAGAAAACTTTAAAAAATCAACTTTATCGATTTCCTTTAAATCTACTAGCTTATTCAACACAAGAAATAGAAGAAAATATCTTGACAATGTCGTTTTTTAAATTTTAAAGGTTAAATCCGCAACTGTTTTCACGCGAATCGATTCGCACTCCCTCCGCAGAGCATCCGTCGGATACCGTAATAGGCATGGATATAAAAATTACCTTAAATCTTGATTTTCAATACCCATTTTTATTTTTTTGTTATTTTTATACAAAACACAAGAGCTAACTTTTGAATTCTGACAACGGATTCGTGTTTAGTGACCCAAAATACATGTGGAATGACCTGTCTCCTCCCGAGAACATACCACTTTTTTTCCTGTGGGGCTGTGTAATCATTATTTAGCTCACCTTTTAGATGTTTAGTCGTTTGTGTGGATTTTATATACCTAGGTGTTAAAAAAAGTATACATATATAAACGTTATATTGATTTTTTTTTAATTTCGTCTACCTAAACTATTCGTGCAAGTTGCTTTTAATTTGTAGTTTAAAAATTTTATTTGATTAAGTCCAAACAATTTATGGAAACTCCATACACTTGAATACAAAAAAAAATATAAAAATTTCGAAAATGTATTGTTCTTTTCTAATGAAACACATTTTTTTATTGGCACTACAAAATGTATGTAAAAAGATAATGGATTAAAAGGTATTCACCGTCGCTCATCGAACATGCTCTCCTGCTTTTATGATCATTTTTATGGCGCTTTAACAGTATTCACCAACCGTGCTCTGACATGCCAAATGTCTGCCCAGCATGTGGTGTGTCCTCCATGACATCAGCCATTTATTTATCTGCTCAACTGAGCCGTCTCCATTAACATTAATCTAACTCCCTAATCCAGCTGCGAGGCTTCTGCGACTTCCGTTAGAAGATTTTAATAACAATGCTAATGCGAAACATTGCTAATACATCAAGATGTCCTGCGTGATTTGTTGATCAATTTCTTTCCCTAAACCTAATAACTGAAAATTTGAAATGGCCATAGTACAAAAATTTCACCTTATCCAAAAACTATTGAGATTATACTATTTGGGCCTGGGTCTTTTATGCTGCATTGCCAATTGGCGACCTCAAAAATACCGTTTTTTAAATTAAAATTTTCTGATACTCGTTTTTGAATTTTCAGTGAGACAAAAAGGAAAACCTGTAAAGTCATTTGTTTCGTGAATTCGGCCATTAATATAAACAAAGTTCTCCAGCTCTCCTTTTTACTCCTAACCTGTATCTTGCTCCACCTCTTATTTGCAAAATGATTCAACTTCTCAATATGCATATTCTATATTGGTCCATAAATACGAATTTATAGAAGATTTTTATACATAAAAAAGATATGGATGTAAGGCTCAATAGTATTTTGATACATATGCGGCAACCATATCAGGAAATACAGTTATGTTCATATACACATACACTGAAAAAGCACAATACGCATATGGATAGGTATATTGTATATGTATATGTATGTAATAGAAATTGCTCAACTTAAAATTTAATAGATATTAAATGTGCGCCTTTTTATTTTTATACAACAAAAAAAAAAAAACATTCCAATGCTCAAATTTTCATATTATATATAAATAAACTAGTACCTACTTATATACTTGTGTATGTATGTACGCATCAAAGCTGCTCTTGCAATTCATAGAAATGGTAAAGTTCGCGGCTGGTTGCTACAAACTTTCATACACTTGCAAAACAGGTTGTTAAATTTAAGCAAGCAAATTGTAAAACTTTAAAGCTGTTGTAACCAAAAATAAATAGAACCAATATTAAGCGCAAACTTACGGTGAACCTGCATACATACATAGCAGATGAACAGAAAGATGAAATATGACGAAAACAATTAAAAACATTTTTAAAAAAGAAAATTATTTACTGTGCATAAATTTCAAATGTGTAAGAAGAATAAATTTATTAAATACGAAAACTGCACTCATTTTTTATTTACTTTACAATGGGGAGGCTGAAAGGTCTGAGCTACGCGTCGTCTACATATGTATATGGTCGCTGAGACTCCGGTAAATTTCCCTCGATACTCACCTTTGGCATCAAGAGAAAGACCACACATTTTCTATATAGGCCCGACTCGCAATTAAGGCCTGTTTACTCAATTTCTGGTTATGAGAAACTTTATCATATGATAACCAAATCATGGGTGGCCGTATAATGACATATTCGTTTACACAAAAGACTAATTAAGTTATTCACCCCCACACGAATAGATAATCGACTACTTAGCGGTTAGAGAGCATCGAGTAAATGCGAGTATCGACCCGATCGATCAAAGAGCGACTATGAATGCTCAATCGATCATCTTTCTACCGCATTTTTGCTTTTGAAAAGTTCTAATAAAATGAATAAAAAGTAAATTATTGGCAAACAAATTTAAAATATACATATGAAAATGTGCAGTTTTTGTTCGATCAAGTTACACAATACCAAAATAAAATACGATCGACTCAATCGAAAAATTTCTATTCTACTGCAAATCGACACTCGCAATAGGGGTGATTTGGATATAATTGGTTTTTGGGTAGAAATCAGAAGTCCATCCTCATAATCAACGCATTATCGATAATCAGACATTGAGTAAACGGTTTTTGGGCCAACCTCTGATAAAGTCTTGATTAAGCAGTTCATCAGACATTGAGTAAACGAACCCAAGAAATCTATGATTACTATTACACTTAGTAGTCGATTATCTGTTTACCGTTTCCCTCCCAATTTAGCAATGAAGAGCATAACTTGAGTACGCTAGGTACAGCGGTTACCAGGTCGTCATTATTGTCACCGTGGTCTTAAAACCCTCTACCATCCGCCGGATGGTTTGGTATGTATAATTTGTGGGCATGATTCCTGTCAGCGTATCTTGGCTGCCACAAGATGATATTGAGACCACTATACAAGTAGTTTACGCACATATTTAATAATAGAGCTATGTCTTTGATCAGGAGTGGCTTCTGCAGACTAAATTTTTGCGACAGTAAGACCAAAAACTCCTTCCTTGCTCACCCTGGCATTTAAGTCACCCAGGAAATATGTTTCCTCCAATTTATTATAGTAGTCCGTCTCTTTGCGGTCTGTCTCCCCAGCCGGCGCAGAGGTGCATACAAATTTTATGTTTAAGAACCTCACTTTGATGGGTGAACTCTTTACTTGGCGGCACAATCTCGTTCCTACCTCAAATCCAACGCAAGGATTTCGCTCGTATTTCCTCCTTGCTTGGCCACTGTGGTAGATGTTACAAGGTCCAACCGGGCAGCGGCACTCTCCCTCCCTTTTAAGGGTTCGGACATTCCAGGTACATATGTACATAACTGCCCTTAAATAGTTTTGCCGTGTCGCCATCGGAAAGAGAGCTCTTATCTTTTTTCATTGGCCAGCAACAACCCGTCTATGGAGTTCAACATCATCTGCAACAAGAAAAATACTACTTCATATTTCAAATGGCCATCCATGATAAATAAAATGTTGTTTGCCTTGATTTTTTACTTCTTTATTTTTTTATATTTTTTATCTTTTTTTATATAATATATGTATGTATATATTATTTTCGTTTTTTTTTTTTCTTCTTGTTACAAATGTAATTTAGATAATAATTTTTAACAATTTTATAAAAAAAAAAACTATTTTTTTTTTAATTTTCGTGTTGTTCTAACTTTCTTTTGTTCAATTACAAACATGTGTTCATTTACAAAAATAAAAAGAAATATGCGTTTGCGCCTAATTTCTATTTTAAATGATGAAGCGTACCTGCAAATTTTTTCTTCCACTCTACACTACTTACATGGATACTACGTATGAATGTATTATATATATATACTATACTATATATGTAGTATGTATTTATAAAAAGAGTACTTATATACTAAGTTATTACAAATCTACATACATATGAGGTCTATTATACATAGTAGATATACGTATTCTAAAGTTAGATCCACGCCGACATTCGACTACATACAAACATTTTTTGTTTTATTTTAATGTACTCTAAATATTTTACAACACATTCAAAAATTTTGCTCGCTCAAATTCTTACAAAACTCCATTCTTAAATGCATACACTGCCTATAATATACAATATGTATATGTATATAATTTCGTTGTTTACGTGAGAGCACGTAAAAAATTATAATAATAGTAAACTCTATTTTTTTTAAACCATTGTATGCTATACTACATACAGACATATTTATTTTATTTATTGTATTATTTTTTATGTAAAATAATTTTGTACTATTCCATTTAAGTTTAAGAGATTCAATATAAAAAACAAAAAAAAACTAAACAAACACTTCTACAGTGCGTTTACTTTTCGCTTTTTGCTTTATAAAATTAATAAAAAGAGGAGAACTATTTCAGCCAGAACAAATTAGCGGTTAGCGCGAATATCACCCAGTCCCAGTAAACTACAAATAATCAACCAATTTCTATCTAAAAATTTGGTTTTAGAGTTAATTTGAAAATTTGTCAAAATCGTACGAGTTTAACACTTCACTTGGCTTTATTTTCTGAACGTCTTCGGCTCTTTATGTGACACAAATTTTGTTTTATTTTTGTTGATAAAAATTGCGAATAAGTAGCATGTTTGCTTACTAAATGAAAATAGTCAACCATCATTTAATTTTTACTTAAGAGTTTTATTGAACAAAATACTTTGTACAGAACTAAAGCTGGAGCTCCTTCGCTCCACCAATAAGAGCTGTAAATATGTAAATCACTTTTCTTTTTACACCATACCGTTATCATTTAAAAAAAAATTGCAAAATGTTCAAAATTTTTTTTTATGTACTAGTGAAACAGGTACACATTTCTTACATATTATAGGAGCCTTTGCCCTGTCAAATTGTTAATATCTGAAATACATCGTCGACAGACCGAGATTAATGATATTATTTTGCAAGATATTTGCGACGAAATGACGCCTTTCAGTTTAAACTAGGCTCAAATGCCTTGAAACCCAGTGCAATGGAGCAAATTTAATCGACATGTGGTTTATGTATGTAGCTAGGTTCTATATCTTAGGGTGAATCGGCAGTCTGAGTGAATAAAATCAATTCTTATTTCAAAATACTCTTGAGATAAGCCCGCTACTTGAATAAAATTATCAATCGACAGCCACATGTTTCAAAATTTGTCTAAACAATTAGTGAAAAAATATATATAGGAGCAGTTAAATGAAAATACTGTCCCTTTTACACACACAATTGTGGTGGTTACAGATTGTTAAGAGAAATTAGTTTTAAAATAAACCTTATTAAGAAAAGAGAGATCAATTCGTATCATGTAAATAATAAAGAAACTAAAAAAATTACAAAATTAAAATTTTCAATTTGTCAAGTTCATAAAATTTGATATATGTATAACCACAAAGCTCGATTTTTCTTATTTATTAATATGTATTTAACTGCTTATTTTGTTAGCGTTCAGTCAAATTTTTATTTCTGTTGCTGGATCTTAGGAAATTGATCAGTTAAATATTAGAAAACAAAAGAGAATCCAAAAGATATGACAATTGCAACGACTAAGTTGGGCGAAGTACTGCTACTACTACTATAGCATACTCAGAATTTTTCCATTACAATCAATTTTCAAAATTTAAATCTGTATTGAGTTAACGTCTTTTCATATGTTCTTTGGACTTTGGAAACCGATGTATCAAAAGCTCAGTATCGCTAAAAAAAAATACTGAAAATAAAACTTGTGACTTTCAGTATTTTTTAGGGATTCTGAATTTAATTAATACATCGGGTTCATTGACCAGCAAGTGCAGAAGTCTCCCACCCTCCCAGAAGTCTGAAATAACATTTTTGAGTGAAAAGTAGTCTTGTCCTTTCGCGTTACCGACGATATTTTAAACCAGTTATCGAACAAACTACTATGTTGGCCAATGTTAGGACAAAAATCTCTCTATTTTTAGTTTTCTGATTAAAAATATTTTAAACTAGGGAGATGCACAAAGCTTAGAATACAGATTTACAAGACTTTAAAAACAATATAATAATAAGATTCGAATGATAATATGGGCATGATTAAAGCGGGTCAATTCTAAATCTGCTATAGTTTCCAAACGCACTATATAAAATTAAAATGCGTTTGAAAGCTCTTGAGTTTAGTAAATATTATTTTTTGGTTGAAAGGGATATAACATTTTCTTGATCATTTTTATCTTTATATACTCGAATAATGCTGCGTAGCAAATAGGCTCATTTCAAAACTATATCGCTTTCACCATCATAGAAAAGTTTACTTACAAAGAAATTTACCTAATTTCGAATCATAATTGAGCCGGTTCAAAGCAAAGGGGTGCAAGTGCCTACATCACAGCAAAAACGAAAATAAATAAGTTCAATTTCTCAAAACTATCTTACGAAGGACTTGATCAGGTTTCATGTGTATCAAATTTACAATACTACCAAACACACACTTGGAATAAACAATTGCACAAATTTGTATCTGTAACATATACATATAGCCGATATATATCAAACCTGTTCTTCGTAAGATAACTTTGAAAAATTTAACTTATTTATTTTCGTTTTTGCTGTGATGTAGGCACTTACACCCCTTTGCTTCTAACCACCTCAATTAAGGATTATTTTGCAGAATACGTATAAAAACTTCACGACTCTAAGCTAGTCTTTCATTTACTTAGTATATTTTTTTTACGAATATTTGTTAATTCTACGATGAATTCATTTGATATAAAAAAAAACGAGTGGTGAAATGAAAGTATTTATTTACTTGTCCATTGAGCTCATTGAAATAAAAGCGTCGCACAATTTAAATGTGGTTAGAAAAGCCGTATAAAAACTACAATTAATTGCGGCAATACTATTTATATGTATAGAGCGCATAGTTAGCAATTTGTAGAGAAAACGTGGCAGTACATCGCTATAAAGTAGTCTACTTGTAGGAAAGTGGTGAAAATTCCATGTGAGCTATGAGCGGAAGGTGTTTAAATCTAAAACTTTATAATTATCTCAGTTATAAATATTTTTTTTTTTTTATAAATGACTTATTCTAATGTATCTACTAAAAAAAAACACTCACACATATTACATATGATAACTTAAATTGCCAATGCACACAAAGCAAAGAAAATATAGACTTAAAGAATTGTATTGCGAAAACGTTGTTTAAGCGTATTCTTTAGTA
This sequence comes from Sphenella marginata, assembly GCA_951509765.1. Lineage (NCBI taxonomy): Eukaryota > Metazoa > Arthropoda > Insecta > Diptera > Tephritidae > Sphenella > Sphenella marginata. Next base: position 85,785,967 of record OX608079.1, on the reverse strand, counting down.
TATTTATTTTTAAAGTAAATACTTGAATATACACATACATATTTAGGTATATGCACGAGCGAAATTCATTTTTAAACATACATATACATGACTTAATTTGATACATATAATGTTGACAAATGTAGATACTTAAGCCAAAATATATGCAAATTACGTGTTAAACACATACAATTTCCAACTACTTTCTTGTGACTATTTTATTCCACGCCAATTTACCAAAAATATACTTTAAAAACGTGTAAAATAACATTCGACATTTCATTTACATACATACATATATGCATAAATCTATGTATTTGTATTTGTATTTATAGGTTGCTCAAATAGGAGGTTTCATTTTCGCGTAATCTATACCCTCGTCATCATATGTATATCTCGATTTCATTGCACACCGATTGCCAATGGTTTATGAAACATTTTTGAAATTGAGCCCTTACTTTTCTGTTTAGTTATTAAAGATTTTGAATCACGCAGTAATTGATCTATTCATTATTCCATTTTTTTGAATAAACAAATAAGCACACAGACCAAATTTTCAACTAATGGGATTTTAGAATATGATTTGAAAAAAAAAACTCAAACAATTAATTTCGGGCAACTAAAGGGAAATGCAAGTTTTTGATTATATTAAAGATTACACATTGAAGTTTAGGTTGACAGCTAGTTTAGTTCGATTAAGCGATAAAATCAGTTTTTTGATTAATAACTTTTTGAATTAATCAAAGTTGTTGTGATTATTGAGATCCCGAGTGGTTATAGTTTTTGAAAAAACTGTTATTTGAAATCTGAGTAGCTTTGTTCATTACTTTCCTTAACAAATAAATGAATGAAATAATCATGACACATCACCACTAAAAGCAATGCAAGCAAAATGCAATACTTTTTTAAGATTAAGGAATGTAACATTTTGTTTAGATGCATGACGAAGCCTCAATTAATCATGCTTAAGATAGAACAAGCTTCGTTCTGCGGCATTCTAATGAACAGGGCTTGAACCTCCTTGGAGGTATATCGCAAGAAATAATTACTATGTCAGCGCTGCTATCTTAAGGATGAGTAATTGATTATGTTTAATTTTAAAAGTGTATGCACGCTACCTCGTTAGCTCATTAACTCATCAAAAACCGTAGCACCTAGATCGATTAGAACTGTGAAATTTAGAAGAGTTCTGTTTTGGGTACGAGTTTTGAATTTGTGTTGTTTATACAAAGAAGTTAGAAATTAAATTTAGAATCAAAAATAAACATACATAAGTTTGAAACTCGTTACCCTCTACTAGATAATCAAAAATACAGATGAAAAATGAAAATGAGCGCTGTGCGTCTGCTGTGCATGGGTTTTGTTAGAGACTAAATTATATTTGGCTCGATTAGCCTATTTCTGTCTGCCCCTTATGGGTTAGCGGTGTAGCGTACATGTACATAAGAAACATATTCGAATTGATTACTCGTATTCCAAACCCCTCGTAGATTTGCAGCTATCCCTTTTTGCTTTTAGAAACGTATGCTTGCTTTTAGCATTATACAATACATAAATATATATTATGTATTGTAAAATTTTAATAATAATACATCCTTTTATAAACCTATCTAAGATCTGTTATCTGTTCATTAGGAACAAATGCCTGAGTGGCTCTTTGTGTAATTTAAAATTTTTTTAAACAATATTGTTTAAACAATACGATTAATTAATTGTATTTTGCGACGATTATTCGGCATTGCACCATTAGTTACTGAGGATAGTGCTCCGCTAACACTACCAATTGTTGTACCTGTTGCAGTATTGATCGCTTGTATTGATGTTGTATTACTCCCATTTGTTATTGTTTGTACAACAATATGTTGTGGTTGCATTTTGAATTGTTTTATACTATTATTATGATGATGCTGAAGATTTTGTTGATTTTGTTTTTGTTGTTGTTGTTGTTGTTGTTGTTGTGTGTGATGATGTTGTTTTTGCACTTTTATATGCTTCTCCAATTCGCCGGTTGGTCCAATGGAGTAATTTATATTAAACCGCGCACGTTTTGGTGACTGTGCAGCAGCATTTAAATCGGCAGGACTCAATTCAATTATATCTGGTTGATTAATAGCTAATTGATTATGTAATGCTTCTTTGTCATCTTCAATATCAATAGCGTCATATATATCTTCGACCTGTAAAAAAAGAAAAAATATATTATTCAAGAACAAATTAATACAACGAGCAAAATACGAATTAGAAAATCGGGATACAACTACTCCAAGCTACCAAATGTGTTTGCGTGTCAAAGCTGGGCAATATGGATTACACGTATAATATAAGTATTAGAGCTACTGTTACGATTACTTTAATCGATATACCAATGTTACAATTCGATATACCAACAAAATTAAAAATATTTCGAACACATAAATAATATATACAGCAATCGTTATTTTAGAACAATTTAAGTTAAGATCTAGTATATGTCGGCGTTTAAGTAATTTCACTTGTCAATGCAATGTACTGAAGAAAAAACACTTTCGATCGAAGTATACGGCTTTGAATTTTTGTTCCCAAACCGTTTCACTGTTTTGAGAGCGCGGTAGAAAGTCTTTTACAGAATGGGCTGCTGTTCGTCAGGATTTTTCGAAAGAGAGAAGAGACAAAGCGTTTTCAATGACTAGTTAAAGGTTGAGAACAGTTTTTAAAAACGGCATTCTTAAAAGTTGTTGGAAAGTGTAGGGAGTGCAGCTTACATGCACTTAAAGCCCAGAGCCGACTTATATGTACAACATAATTTTAAAGTTCGATTACACTCCAACATTTTCAGCTGAGATAGGGTGTTTTTGAATCTAATCGGGTGTTGTTGAAAACATTCTGACATAGAGCGTTCGTAGACCACATTCTGAAATGGTGCGTTTTTGAATAAAATTATCAAATGGGGCGTTTATTAAAATTTTTTTGAAATTGGGTTATCTTCCACTTAGCAGTCGCGATTGTATTTTATTCTGGTATTATTTAAGTTATCGAACAAAAACTGCACATTTTTCATCTTTTTTGAAATAACTTACTTTTCAGCCATTTTATTAGCAGTTTGCAAATCACATTGATGCCCCAGCGACTTCAAAATGCTCATAAAAAAAAAAGAAATATGATTGCAGAAAAGAGCCGAAAAACAGCGCAGAAAGGGCGTTCCCCACAGCAAAATTTAAAATATTTTTTCACCATAGAAAATTTTCCTCTGATTAATATATTTCCGATTTGTACACAGCCTAGAGGGTATTGTCTTGTTTCGATTATGAAAGTTCATTCCCATTTTCTAATACATTTTAATATTCACCACCGTTGGATATTGAGAAACAACGTTTAAGGCCGTTGTGTTGTGTTACCGTTGCTGTTGGCCGTATACATATGTAACCCATCTGACCAAGGGGTGCTTGCTATTCACGCTCCAACCAAATTTTTTTTATAGCAAAATATAGAAAATGACATGCTGTTAATAATGAGCGTAATGTAGAAGATAGAGAGTTATGTAATTTGACAGGTGTCGAATGCAATAATTGTCAAATCAAAATACAGAGTAAACCTTCTGGCAGGAAGCTACAACTTAACAGTAGGTACTTATGCTATGGAAAACTATTTCAGGTGCTTAGTATGTTTGTGCCAAAATTATGTAAATTCAATCCTGTAATGCACTTACTAAAATCTGTGGTATTTTATACTTATAGTTTAGCTTATTGGAGGGCTGATTTTTGAACATGCAATATTTAAAATTATTTACGTAAGTTGAAAACAAATGTCACAGAAACTTTACCCTATTCTCGGCTACGAGTTAGAAAAAACCCGATCTCAGAAATCGAGTGCTAACTTCTATTATTTCTTAGAAATGCCTGAGTTAAACTTGTTTTTTGCATTAAGTTAGTTGTATTTATAAAAATAAATATAAACACCTTATATTTTAGTCAAAGTTTTATAAATTGCTATTAACGCATTGTGATCCCAAGGAATCAACCTCAAGTTTGACATAGCATGAGCGCCTACTGAACAAAACAAACATGATATGTGAAGAACATGAACGATAGAAGAAAACAAACACAAAATATGTATGTATGTACATATACAAAATGGCAAATGTACCTTATGCTCAAACACTCTTTGCACCACCTTATCCACTTTTTCAATTTTGTGCGTCTCCAAACTCACCTCTATATCAAAATCTCGGTGCTGTTGCATTTCAACAACATCCTCGCCAGCACCACAGCCATTCAAATCATCCTCTTCACTTATAACATCGGAACTATTAATCACAATACCGCTACTCAACATTTCGTCCTCTTCAATATCCTCCTCCACAAACATATTATCAACTATGGTATCATCTAATTCATGCTCTTCCAAATCGGAAGTTTCTTCAATTTCCGATTGACTATCTAATTCGATATCTGAGTCTCCTGTACTGCCATGCTTCATTTCGCCACGTTCTAATGCCTCTAAATGATCTGGATGTACCATTGCATTCTTAATGCCCATAGGATCTTTACGCGACCATTTTTGTACTTCTTCATCCATTTTAATAATACGTTCTGGATTCATAGCCCACAGGCAACCTTTACGTTGATTACTATTCGTTGCAGGTTTTTCAATCTTTTCAAAACATTTATTCAGTGAAAGGTTATGACGCACACTATTCTTCCAGCCACTCGGCGCTGTTCGAAAGTATGGAAAATGTTCACACATAAAACTATAAATTTCAGATACAGGTAATGATCCACTGCGTGAATTCTTTAATGCCATAGCTATTAGACAGGAATATGAATATGCAGGTTTTGGAAATTCAGACTCCACTGGAGCAACTTTGATTCGTTGTTGCAATGGTTTCACGGAAATTGTTGTCATAGCTGTGGTGCTCGCTGAGGATGCTGATGATGTGACCATAGCTGACCCATTACTAACACTAATGGGCATTAGACTTGCACAGAAACTGCTGCTTGTCGTATTCGTCGATGGTGAAGAATGTGATGAGGATGATGAAGATGATGGTGAACCAATTGAATTACTACCATTTTGCAGAAGTGGTGAATGAACTGATGCAATGCTCTTTGGTGTAAAATTAGAATTTTGTAAACTTCGACCCACTAACTTTGGAACAAGTTGTTGACAACCACTTCCCGCAGGATTGGTACCGTTGGCATGTACAACATTTATATTTTGTAATGGACTCGAATCACGTTCCCGTCTGGATATAATTGTACCATTTGGATTTGATCCATTTTGTCCACCTTGTGCTAACTTCGCAGCAGTTTGTTGTTTTAATTTATTGTAAGCAATGCTATTTGCAAAAGTTAAACCACCAATGCCAGGAGCCAATTTTATGGTATTCGTTGTGGTACTATTTAGCATTCCATTTGAGTTCAGGATACTACTGCTAACACAATTGTTCCCACTATTAGCACTTTTGCTGCTAATGCCATTCACATTGGATGACTTTGTGCTAACATTTGATCCACCATTGCCAGCATTGCTATGCGACATATTGACTTTGGCCTCTTCAGAAGCTTTGACAAGTTTACGTAATTCTGCACCTAAATCTTTCTTTATTGTCTCCACTGCAGTTGAATTTTTACGTTGTAATGCTGAATTGGTTGCCATTGTGGCTGGTGCTGTGGTAGCTGCCGTCACCGTTGATGAAATAGCTACAATTTGTTTTGGTATGTGTGAATAAAGTTGCTCGTTGCGCATAGCACCGGCGCTAACTTTTAATTGGGCGGGAGAAAATGTTAGATGCGATTTGGTTTCATTTACATTAGGCGAGGCGGGTGGTGGTGAATTTACAGAATTCAAATTTATTTTTGGTGATTTATGTAACAATGATGAGGATATTAATGGCATTACTGAAATGGGATCTACACAAGCCCCCACATCAGCGTAATAGTCATTCGATGATGACCATGATGGCCCTCCTGAGCTATTCCCCAACCATGAGGAAAAATTTGTTGATGAGGCAGATATTATGCCGGCTGAACTTAGACTATTATTTAAACCATTTGTATTATGTATTGAGGAAATTGCATCTATATGATCAAATGAGGACGGCAGATCGTTGAGCATGGAATGTAGTTCATTGTTACCGCCTACTACGTTTGAAATTTCACTGCGTATATCAATGTCCAACATATCCTGCAACGAATCGGATATGTATAAGTCCAACGTAGGTCGTGAGGTCTCCTAAAAAGAAAAATTACATAATTAATAACAGAGTTACCACATTTTTCGTTGAATTTTTCGAATTACATATTCATGGCGTCTTTAAAGTAAAATATTAGCAATACAAATTTTTAAATTAAGTATTAAGTTTACTATAATTAAATGCAGTTGCATATCCAGGATTTTGGGAAGTGGGGTCCAAACATCTTATAAAAAATTCCGAAGATCCCTTGAACCATGATTAGCTGTATGGAGATATGAGAAGAGGGGATAGTATAATTTTTCTGCCGGCTTGCTAGTAAATTATGAATCAACCTGTTTAGGCGCCAAGATAAATATTTTTATTATATATATTTATTTATTAAAAAAAAAAAAATTTCCTGGGACTTTCGGGATCTGAAATTACGTACTCCCTTGTTCTTGATAGGCTAAAGACAGTCGTGTCCAAACTTTGATTCCTTATTCTTGTTGTTACTTTTAACTGAAGGGTTCAGGGCGGGTGTTAAAATTCGAATATGTCCGAGGTGGACATGGCTGTCATAAAAGGCGGCTAATATCCACAGGTTTCCTAATCGAAAAGGCGTAGAAGTAAAGGTCCATGCTAACTAACATTGTAACATACCCTCGTCCCAAACCGCGGCTGCCTCTTCTTGCATTTGCAGCGTCATGGCATTGATTAAAAAAAAGCATAAAAGTAGATTTCGACATTACTTTAGATGGGAATTTACATTTCATTTTTCCCTTATCTTGTTTCCTGCATTTGGCCACAGATTTACACTTATGAAATATATGTATTGTAGCATATGTATGTATGTATGTACATATGTACATATGTATAGACAGTAGATTTGAATGATGGATTTTCCCGCTTAACAAACAAATACATTAAGTGGTATTTTCGAATAAACAGTCGAATGCTTCGAAATAGGGACAGCACTGTCTAATATTTTATGAACAAAAAATATATCAAGAAAGAGCACGAAAAGCATTATCACTTATTAAGTACAGATTGTTGTGGGGGTGCTGTATGAGTTTTAAAGAACTGAAAATATGGAGTTGTTAAGTATGTGATTCTATTATAAAGTCAGTAGCTGTATGCGAGTTGTAAGCATTTATGTTTATAAAGGCAAAGCATATGCATGTGTTGCTATATGGGATATGGGAAGTAATGATCGCTTGTAATTAAAAATAAATATTCAAATTGCATTAACCAGAATAGCTTTCAGCATTTAATAATTGGATCTCTTCAAATGGTTAAAAGGTATGTCTGCATTGCCGTTTCTATACAGGTCTCCCGGAGAACCGAGAAAGCCAGGAACGAAGTAACTCTCCTAAGCCTTTCATTCTACTGCAGAAAGTACTGTATTCTAATAACTCGTATTAAACCGGTCATAGCCGAACCTGAATCCCCTATAGGCCGCCACGTCCAGTTGCGAAGTACCTAATCAGGCCAAGAGATCCCTTTCATAATTGACCGTGATATGGATAGTTAAGCCCTGTGAACAAGGTGAATCATATTCTGAAAGATTTCAAAGCCTCGAGAGGTATTCTCTTACTACCCTCTACAGTTCCAGTATTGCCTTCAGAGCGTTAATAGGGGCTTGGCTTTTGCTAAATTTTGTAATTTTTTTTTTTTGGGACTTCCTCCATACAAATTTATGAAATCAATTTATTTTATATGGAAGCAAACACTTTATTTCATTTCATTTCATTGAGAGGCATGTAAGTCATAAAGCCTTTGACACAGCCGAAAACAGCGCTCTCCTTACATCTTTTACATTATTTCTTTTATAAAAAATCAAGACCGAAAAATAATAATACACGTTGGATTTGTCTACGACACCCTGTTGTCTTTTACCCTTACTCTACATTTAGAAACATGTTTCAGCAACATTTGCAGCTCATCAACAAGCAACGCAGTTGTACTCTTAGCAACATTTAATTTTTCGAACATAGAACTGCTGAGCTTAGCTAATTTCACTCTCAGTTTTCACGTATTCTGCAAATTCATAGTCTGTGTGTGTGTATGTATGTAGGTACTGCTCGAACATTTATATACATACATACATGCATACAACATCATGTAATACAGTGTTGCCGTTGCGCAGTAAAAGATTGTACCGACTATATCCCAGTGAATTGTTAAGGCCACTCTTCGCGCTCATTTCTTGAGATGCGAATTTACCGGATTTTTATGCAACAAAAAGTGACCCGTTAATTTTCACACGGATCAAGATTTACTCCCTGGCTAGCTAGAGACTTCAAACTTGGGCTATAATTCCGGTCAGCATTGATCCAGAACTGAGAAAACACGTAAATTATCCATTGGCATTACCCATAGGTGAAACTTCGCAACAAACATAGTACATACATACATATGTATGTATGTATTTAGAAAATTTTGATTGATGGTCCAATTTAATGTATCTTCAAAAAATACATTATTTGCCATAAATGAGTAACATTGGTCATGGGATAAAATAGCATTTAGGCGGCTTTCGGTAACTCTGGTCATCCCCCATCAACACCAACTAATAACAGACAGAAAAGGAGAAATGTGTGTTAACAAAAAAATCTAAAAAAAAATTTAGCAGGCAACACAACAGGCACGAGGAGAATAGGTAAGCCGGCAAAGGCAAGGGACAGACACTCATGAAAACACATGCTTATAACAATAACAATAACCACCACCATAAAAGCAAAATTTTCAGAGTCGTCATTTTCAATGTTTCGCCGCCGTAGGTACACAGTACACATGGTGAATGAATTGATGTATTCAAGAGCGCATGGACAAATTTGCCGCCGGTCTCGGTACAAATCCATGTTTTCATTCTGTATGTTTGCGAGCGTGTATGTATGTATATGTATTGGCGCAATAAAACTAGGTACAGTTGCCAACAAAACACATTCACACAGAAGACTCAACAGTCACTTCTATTTTACAGACCGGTCGACCGGTCGGTCGTCAACTCTGCTTGGCTCTGAGCCTGCAAAGCGTAGCGAACAGAAATGGAGTTTCGCTCAAATGCATACTTACATACATATATACAATGTTATCGTCTGAGAATATTTTCATGTATACATATAAACAAATACAGATATCTATGTATGTATGTATTTTATACTTTTTATTTGCTACTATCATATCAAACTGCCGGCCAATTTATTAATTTTAAACTAATTTTAGGCATCGTGGGAATAAATATTTAATTCTTTTATTTCGTACAAAACAATTTTCCTTAACCATGTTGTGATTTCAAAAATTTATCATATGCACATGAACATACATATCCATGCATACATGCATGTCTAGGTACAATTGACAAAGCTATTGCGAATAAATAGCAAATAAAACTAAAGGGGTTTCAATAAGGACAGTTCGATTTTAAAAATTTATAAAAACCGATATGGAATTTGGTAATTTCTTCTTTAAAATAACTAATACTATCCGCAAGCGAAGCCATATAAAAACTCGTATGGGTAGGTATTTAATTCAAGGAATGACACCGGAACCGGTACAGCTATTCTGTTGACCCGTTTGAGGCACAGAAATCAATCCTCATTGTGTTGTGGGTTTTATACAAAAAATTAAACTTATTTTTACTGAAAAATTTATAGTCTTGTAGGTATGTTGGTATGCAGTTTCCCATTTTCTTGTGCTTCTTATTGGAGTTTTTCAAAAACATTTATCTCTACATTTATCAACATTAAATTATTAAAATTCATTAATACTAGATATTTCATTCTAGCCTAAATGGCCTAAGGCGTTTCATTTTCAGCGAAACCCAGTATAGTTAAACCTTAAAATATTGTGCCATTTAGGTTGAATAGGTATTGCATCCAAAAATATCTTGTAAGCGAAACATTTGCACCACCAAGCTTTTTATGATTGGGATTACATATTTTATTATTACGTACATGTTCGGCTCCATTGTCTAACTTGTCATGGTGAGTTTCCAACGGCGACTGAATAATAAACAACAGAAAAAGGTACCTAGCCGTCAACAAGACAACTCTTGGAAGTCTCAATCGAACAGCATCAACTAGTTAAAATTGATAAACTATTTAAATGTACCTAGTATGTGGGCACTTACTAGGTATTTGTATGTAAATATGTATAAGAAACATGGTAAGCTCATACTTAAGTCAAAATTTTAAGAGTTTGCTTGTGTAAGTAAATTGTTTAAACGTTTGCGCTCATCGTCTTATGAACGCACTGGCGACTTTTTTGTGCAAACTTTATTTTGGTTATGAACCAAACTCGATTACTGTTTGAACTTAAGCTCCTCCAAACGGGAGTAAATAAAAAAACACGGCACACTATTCATTTGTCCAGGAACAAGTTTTGTTTGTACACCCTTTACTCAAATGTTATGAAGACAATTTTACAAATATTCGGTCGGTGCCACGCCCACTCCCATTTACAAAAAATCAATTAGATGGCTTTTTTTGTAATGGAAACATAAAATTTGGTTCATCATGTACCTACTAATAACTGTTTTTATATTTTCAAAAGTATTCGATACATAAATGAAGGCCTGGTTATCACCCAATAGCTATGGGATCCGGGCGCCAGGGAGTTGCCTAACAAATCTCAGTAACAGGTCTCAAAATGTTCCCAAGTCATCGTGTTCACAGACGGACTTAACGCTTTTATATATCGTCGCGCTCTTACCCGAAGGAACGATTGTGCCAATTTTCCAAAATTGAGTTAATGATCTACATTTCCCCATGTTCATCATACTATTTTGCAAACTAAAATTCCTTAGTCACCATATACACGTTTAAACATGAATTTCCCAACATTTCCACGCTAACCCATATTCTGTGTTGCCAGAATAATTTCTACTAATTTAACGTCCACCGCGTGTGCATCTAATGATCATCCCATCTGCTTTGTTTTAGTCCTAAAAAGGTATGGTGGCTGGGCTGCTTTAAGTTCCGATATACTCGTAAGAATTCCATGGGATCGCTACTAGCGCACAAGCGATTTTAACCCCGATCAAAGGAACAGCTTGCCATGCCAACCGTTGTTTTGTCTCGCTGATATTCCAGCTGCTTTCAAAAATTCAATTTCACTCTGTTAATGTTATTACAAACAAACTCAAACCATTTTCCGTGTGCAGCTGGCTCGGTTTATAACGAATGGGAGGATGTGCGTGTGTTTATGTGACTACATCAATGTATGTATGTCTACACTCAGTCCAGGATAACTCGCAAAGGAGCACGCGACTAATGCCAGTTCTGTTCTCTTCATATGGGCTCAACTGTTCACATTTGCCCGAGCATGTCCTATGGAGAGGTCATTCTGTCCATTTATACCTGAACGGGATAATACTAATTTTCGCAAACGGTTGTGGTCCAACATTTTCTTTTAACTCGTATGAGTAAGCTGCACCTATAACATATCTATGAGCGTTCTTGCAAATTCAAATTATTTTATGTTGCACTATAGCCCACTGTAAACTAAATCGATTCATCGTTTATCACTCTCTTTTGAGTTTGTACCTACACGATTTCTTGCAGGGTATGTTACCACTATAGGTGACGAGCAGGTTTCCGACCTCGATTAATAAAAGATGAAACTGCTCTCCCTGGGAAAACTGCAGACACCCTGTCCCAACTTTCATCTGAATTCTGTAGCAGGTTGAATGCTAGACTTCCTTAAAAAAGAGCTTAATAACGATACTCAGAGTTTTCGTGGCCATTAGAAAGTGCGATGCGCTGTTAACAACAACAACCGTCACAGGTAAAATAAAGTAAGTTCGTTTTTGGTAACTAAAAAACTTGGTAATCATATTGATGATTTTTGTAATCCCCAAGGGAGACCTAGTCGTGGCCTTACCCTTACTGCTGCACTATTCGGGTGAAGATACGAAGACCAGAGCTTCATTGTTCATTCCGGTCAGGTGACGCAGCCTTTGAGCTATAATTCGCTGTAAAATTCTCATATTGCCTAAAGATCGTACATCGTTTCTTCCCATATTGGCATGGAATGACTATAAATCTTCCGGAGAACTTTGGTCTCAAATACTCCAAAGGTCGCCTCAACTTCTTTCTAAATGTTCTTTGTTGCCTACACAACAAGAAACAGCACTTGTTGGCCGCCCTTATTTTCCCTCCAAAATTGAAGTACATTATACCGCTCGTTTAGCATATCAGTCTCTTCAAACTCACGCCTTTTGACGTCAACTTTTTATTTTCTAAATAAGTATCTCTCTTCGTACTTGTTGTACTTACGACCTCGCTTAACTGTATATAAAGCTATATGTTCCAACTTCGGTCTTGTGGGCATTCTTAAGGCTACTAAAATAATTTAATATAACGTATTAAGACATTCTATTGTTGGTTTTTTTTGTTTGAGCCTGTTACTGATACTTATCATTTGGTTCTCTTGGTCGTTTTGGAGCTGTTAAAATAATTTTTGTTTTCTCTTTGCAGCTGCTCATAAAAACATTTTGAACAATGCTACCCTAATGTTATTTTTTTGGCGCACAGAACAAAAAATAAGGTTGTACAAGTTTCAACCCCTTATCAATTCCTCCGCTGCATACATAGCTACAATGTGTGTGCATACTTACGTACACAAGTCGCTGAGTATTGATAAGGGGTTGTAACTTGTAAACCCGTATTTTGTATCCTGTGCGCCACAAAACCTAATACATATAGGTAACATGAAGTATCTATATTATACATACATATTCTCACATACTATATAGATAGGGAAGAATGTATAAGTATGTATGTATGTAGTTATGTACATATATAAAACAAAAATAGGTATGACCTTCCAGAACGCCAAACAAAAACTTCGCCCAAAACGCAAGTGGATTACTCCCACTTCTTCAGGGTCATTGGACGAAGTGTGGTAGGGTAAATGTTAGATATATATAATATTTACATACATATTAAGTATGTACTCATGGGGCATTTTCGGGATTTGAAATATGTTAGTAAAAATAAATATCTAAACTTAAGCTTAACAATTCGAAAAATCAGCTATAAAATTACAAAATGTTTGTGGGTACATATTTGAGTTTGCTTTGTACTGTGTTCACGAGTGAACTATATAGGAACTGTTTGGAATCATATTCCCAGTTGTTTGGAATTAAATACATATTTGTTTCTGACATTGTTCCCAATGACACAATCCTTCGGTTTCACGTTTAGTATCTACTAAAAAGAAAGTTTACTACATTGGTACTCGTTTTACTTTATTTATCAAAAATGCGATTTATTCTAATGGGGCTCTTCCACGCGAGCACAGAACAAAAAAAACTATTAAAATAAAATGAGAATTTTACTTTTTATTGGAAAATATCGAAACGGCACACCGCTATAATGCCAATATTTTCCGACGCATGCATTTCCGGTTCAAATATTGACCAAAAGGATGATAAAATTATGCCCCGGAATTACCTCAAGAGCTTCTTTGAGCCTCTGTTTAGTGATACAACTGACTTATAGGGATAGGTTTTCTGAATTCACATAAAAAACATAGTGTTAAAATCCTCTAATTGCGTTTTACCACGGAATTACTTACATACATTGTTTTCGATTCCGTGGATTAGAAACATGAAATTAAAAGTAAAACCAACTATTTTAATGCATTTTGCGGTTAAAGAAATGATTCATAAATGAAATTTTCGGCTAGTCATGGTGGAATAATTAGCCTAAAGCATACTAAAATTATTTCGTTGTCAGTATTTAAATAAAATATTTTTTTTGTAAATTAAGGTTTTTTTGACCCGAAAGAAACATACTTACATATGTAAAAAAGTATACATACATATGTACATATGTCAAAAAATAATTATTCACGTTAAAAGCAAAAAAACAAATTTTAACTTACATATAATGGGAGGCACACGCCTTTAATTTATCTACACATTTTCAAAGCATGCATTTTTTAATGAGATATTATTTTAAATAAGATAAACATTAAAAATATAATTATTTGTTATAAAATATAGAGTATATATGTATGTAAGTGCGATAATACCTCAAAAAATTTCTAGCCTAAACTATTGAATGACAGCGAACAACCAAAAATCTCTGAAATAATCCCAGATATACTTATGTATGTATGTATATATCTCTCCCTGCAAAAAACCAGCTAGCAATAATTTCGATAGATACAGATGATAAGCTGCATATATCAACAGGAATCCATGATTATTGGGCTTCTGTGAAGAACAGTTATATGGATGAAGGACACAGCGGCACACTAAGCTGATAGACGTTTACTCCTCATATGAACTATTCACAGGCGAACAGAATTACATTAACCAATGGCTTGTTAAAAATATATACAATGTATGTACATACATACGTAACTTCGGTTAAGGATATCGAAACACGATTAATATCAGATGTAGTACATACAGATTTTAATGCAGTTACGCGGTTTACTCATAGTTTAATTCATTTTTAATTAAGACTAGCGTATGATTTTTTAATGGATATTTTTTATGGATTATAAACGGAACTTTCCTACCTCGTGCATATTCTAAAACCCCAAAACCGTCGGGGGTAGTGTTGTTGCTTATGTTAGTAGTGTTGTAAAATGGTTTAGCTCTATGATAGTACTGAGCTAGTCCAATTTTGTGCATGGATGTTTCGAAATGAAAATGTATGTGTATCTTCCGATATTTAAGCAGACAAATTGTTACTATATATAAATATTAAGTAGTTCTAAAAATTAATTTGAATGCTTATGAAAGTGAAACCAAAAAAAAAATAATATCATGTATTTCAGAATTTACGAAATGCTTCTATTGCATCTTACCCCTTTAGCAAAGAATGACAAAATGTATGAAAAATAGGCCGTGTTTATTAGTTTACTCGCAGAATCCTTAGCCAACTCAACTCACCTACAACATCAGGCACATTTTGGGACCGGGGAACACCAACCTTGGTCCCCATTAATGCATCTACATATGTATGTACATACACATGCATAAAATATTAAAAATATTTTGTTTGGCGTTGACTTTATCTTACAACAAAAGAAAATTGTTTAAGGGAAAGTCTAATTCTTAAAGGTATTCAAAAGACCCATATGCTTCTTCACATATGTCGCCCCTATACTCCTTCATACATATGTATGTATACTTAAAGAAAAAATCCAAGGTCAAAGGTATTAAACAAACTAGGAATTATTTATGACCATTAAACGTAATGGTTTTTGTCGCAGTTTCAGTGAAGTATTAAAAAGGTGCACAAAGTAGCTCCAGACATTCAAACAATTTCATACGGCATAACAACATAATACCTACCAAAAAACTGTGCGCCTTATTTATATTAGACTCCTTCATATGAATTGATTCAAACTTTGAGCTTCATAGAATACAGTGGATTTTAATATTCAAAAATAATCTAAATAAATAAATACAAAAATATATATTAATTGTAGTTCAAAGACTACGGACGCGTTGTATAGGTCGCAATTTCGTGGATATTTTTAATAAACATAAAAAAAAGCGAGTTTGAAAGAACGCGAGCAGTTTATTTATTTTACAATAACGTTTATTTGTGATTATAAACATAGTAGTTGCAAAAGCTTCGTAATGGAGAAACAAAAGCTATGTGAAAAGAACGGGCATAGCAAAGTGGGGGATATACATATTAACCATTGTTAAATTGTCTTGTAAAAGTTTTTGTAGTTAATATTTCTACCCAGACCATGTAAATAAAGTAATGTTTTTGCATGCAAATATTGAAATGTATACAAGCATTTTTTGTATCGCCTTAAAAAAAAAGAGGGAACCCGTCGTTTATTTTAGAAATCTAACTTGTTTTTAAAAAACATTCACAGAAATGTTGGCGGAGTAACTACCTGGATTCATAACAAAAATATGTGTCATATTTATTCAATATGTTTTCACATTTTTGAATATATAAACTTTGGCAATTATATCAGACTTACATTTATTTAAATTCAGGAAAAAATCAAAACTATTGTGATTCATTCTATATGAATGATTCATTTGCCGTTTTGGATGGATTAATGCAAGAGTCTAACCCATATAAAATATTTGCTATTTGAATGTTTGGTTTTGAGTTAACAGATTAAAAATATGATATTAATGCGGTTAACAATACAAATCCATATCTTCTAATTCAAAACTCGAATTCTAGGAGAAAAATATGAAAATTCAAATGACTCAACTCTGAGATATGCATGCGAGTATGTAGCTCTCAAATAAATAAATAAATAAATATTCAGAGTCAGGTGATAAGAATTATGATAACAAAACAATCACTATTAAAGTAAACCTCGATTGCGATTTTGCAATCGTAATTTAAAAAAGTTAAAAGAACGTTTACTTTAATCAAAATCGCAGTTTTCGCAAATACCGATTACGCAATCTTAATTTCATTATATTTCATTTTACATATGCAGATATACAAAATTGGCTAGGCAGAAAGACCACCACTCCGATGGAAGGATCAAGTGGAGCCCAATTTGCGATCCCGCGCTGACTGAAATGACTGGCGATTTATGTTGGACGGTCAAAATCGCTTGGGTGGTTAGATAGCCATTTAGAAAAAAGTAGAAAGAGCCTAAAATGTATAGTTCATAAAACGTACAAAAAATTAAAATGTTCCCCTATAGTTCGAGTGTTCACTTGTTAGAGATTTCAAAAAAGAGAAAAAAAATCATAACCATGTAAAAGGAGATATTTCCATAGAACATGAACACAAACAAATGTGAACAGTTCAGCCCATACAAAGTGATCAAAACTGGCATTATTCGCATTTTTTGCAGGGTGTTTAATGCATACACAAATACATATGTATGTATACATACATATATGTTCTATATGTAAGCCAACTATCCCATAACTTTCAACCGAGACGTCAGCTGCTACATAATTGATATCCTTCGATTGCACACTCGCACCTATTAATTTGCAACAACAGAAGGATGTAAACTAATGCAACTAGGTAACATACCCACCCTAAGAAAAATATACCAGTAGGTAGCTGTATTTTGGAAATTCTAGCGCACAAGGCACCGGTAGACTTTGTTATCATAATCAACAGACAAAATTGTAATTGTAGCTTCTGAGTTTATAAAATTAACAAGATTCGACAGCAGAATAATTGCAACTGAAGCCCCAGATATCTAGTATCTGTTAATACCTATACAAAAAATTAAATTTCATGACCCATACAATTTTGTTATCTCTTTAATCACAGCGAAATATATTAATAAGTGACAATTTTCTTACTCATATAATGATGTAAAAATTATAATTAAGACTGTATGTATTTACTTCAACCTCCTTTTTTGAGCACAGGGTGTTGCTTGATTGGTCTATGGCAACATATCGACCATTGAAATCAAAGGTCAAATATAAAAAAGGATGTTTCTATGGGGGCTAAAACAATTCCATTTTAAATACCCAACAAGTAATTCGAATGTTTACAGCGGCATTGAATTAAGAACAAAATATTAAAAAATGTCTTTGAGGAACTTAGCAAATGCGATCAAAAAGTGGTAATTAAAACAAAGTAGAAGTAATGCAAAAAACTAAGATTGAGCGCCTCAGCCATCATCAAGAAACAAGAATTACAACAAACAAAAGCTGCAAATTTTACAAATAAAGATAAGCTGAATTTCCATGCTGTTGTTGGCATTTTTAGAATTTAACAACTTCTTTTTTTTCAATTTCAACTGAGCTCCACTACCTACACACTCAAAGTGCTCTTGAAAACATCATCCAGTTAACAGCAGAAATAGAAGGAGTATTCAGCAATTTGAGCGGTTTTGTTGGAAAAAAACTCCACATCTCACACGAACAATTATTCATATCTACTTGTATATGTGTATACATCCAAATATACACATGTACACACTTATATGGATACCCAAAGGGGAGATCACAAATACCAACAATCAAGTTTCTTTTATACATTGATAGCCACCAGTTATCCAATTCGAGAGAGTAAACTTTTAGTACAGGGCGCAGCATTATAGATATGGAACTATGTTAACACTCTTTCCATTCTACATAATTTGTGTGTATTTCAATCGTAATTCACTTTACTGTTGCTGAGCTCCATCATTTTGGAGATTTGGAGAAATATATATTCAAGCGGGAAACACACAGATACAGCGCCAGTACATTAGTGTACGGACAATTGACTAATCGAACTTGGTGTAGACGTTTAAACACTGATTCCCTTTGCATCAGTCTAAATAATGACAGGAAATGTTAAAAAAGCTTAGCAGAAATGTTGCCCATATCGCACGTTTTATTGTAATAAAGAATGCAGTTTAATACCAATCTCAGGCCAAACCCTATTGCAGGCTCTAGGTGCCTGAAATGACTTCCATTAGAAGATTTGGATCACAATGTTAGGTAATGAATGTGCAGACCAGGCAGGGCGAAGTATTGTTACAACAACAAGGTTCAGGGCAGTGTTACCAATGTCAGCGGATATTTGCGGGATAAGTACGCAGTAGCACCTTCTAGTACTACCCCGACTACCACGGTAGCGATTTGTTTGAAGTTTCGGTTTTTGTGGGAACCCATTGTTCCCATCTTCTGTAATTGTTGAGAAAATCGAATTATATATGTAGGAAAAAAAATTACAAACTAACTTCTCATTTCCTTTAATACCAATCTCAGGCCAAACCCTATTGCAGGCTCTAGGTGCCTGAAATGACTTCCATTAGAAGATTTGGATCACAATGTTAGGTAAGGAATGTGCAGACCAGGCAGGGCGAAGTATTGTTACAACAACAAGGTTCAGGGCAGTGTTACCAATGTCAGCGGATATTTGCGGGATAAGTACGCAGTAGCACCTTCTAGTACTACCCCGACTACCACGGTAGCGATTTGTTTGAAGTTTCGGTTTTTGTGGGAACCCATTGTTCCCATCTTCTGTAATTGTTGAGAAAATCGAATTATATATGTAGGAAAAAAAATTACAAACTAACTTCTCATTTCCTCAACTCTGCAGTGAACAACACAACGCTAATCTACTACAAGACTCTCGACGACTTAATGATTTATGTATTTTGTTCATAGGTATCTATTATAGTTTCTGCAAAAATTAAACAAACTCATGCCTAGCCAAAATGCACTCCCATTGTAAACGTTAGTCAGGAAGTTTTTGATATATTTTCAAGTTAACTATTGAATTTAACCGTTTCGATCCGGAAGTCCCCTGGCAATGGTAGATTTAATTTTAATTGGACCAAAAATAAAATTGCTTGGCTGTCAACGAAGACGAGGTATCAAAAAAAAAAAGTGGGATGGTAGTATAAAATTGTACCATCCGGGATGTTATGTGGTACATACATAGGTATGTGTACCAGCCGTCCTCCAAAGCTGCTGTTTTTGGCCACCTTCCACAGAAAAAATACGGAGCTGAGCATATCGGGAATATAAATCTGTTCTTCAATAGCACGTGTTTATTGTGAAATTGACAACGGAGGAATTATAACGTTTCTAAACGTGATTACATGTATGTAAATTAAAGTTTTTAGGGATGTTTAATGTTTGGTGGTTCATATTTACATGTATGTAAATTAAAGTTTTTAGGGATGTTTAATGTTTGGTGGTTCATATATGTAGGTACCATCCGGGTCGAAAGGTTTAAACATTTTACCAAGTACAGTGGTGAATTACTTGCCAGCAATTTGACAGAGGGCACTGTTGTTGTTGTTGTAACGCCACGTAGCCCTGCCTAGGTAGTCAGTATCTACCCAATATTGTCATCAGGCTCTTCTAACGGAAGTCCTAGAAACCTAGCGGCTTCGACAGGGGCGGACCAGAGGGATATGGGTGTTAGAAGAGTAGGCTCAGCTGAGCAGACGAAAAGGTGGTTAGTATTATGGGGGGACAAGCCACATGCCGGACAAACATTAGGCAAGTCGGGGTTCAGTCTGGATAGGTAAGAGTTTAACCTATTACAATATCCAGACCGGAGTTGGGTCCCGTGGCCGTCGTCGATCAAGACAGAGGGCACTCATGTGCATCGGTTTCTACGTACGATTTCCACTTTGTTATTTGATACTGGGTTTTCAATTTACTTTACTCAAACTGTGGCCGCTAATAAAAGCTAGAGTGAATACATTTGTAGACTTTCACTCTTGAGAGGAAAAATAAAGAGTTCTCAACAAAAAATATTCTCACACTCGAAAATACAAATTAAAAACACAAAAGAAAAAACCAGCCGGTTGCAATGCAAAGACAAGGACAAAGTAACAAAATAAAATTCAACATAAACAAATTACGAATTACAATAACAACTACATAAACTCACCGCCGACTGCGATAACTATAAAATACGCCACAAAAAACTCATTGGTGGGCACAGTGCACTAAATTTTGATTTGAATTTTGGGCGGGTTTCACCAGAAATTTGCAATAGTCATCGCAGAAGTCACCACCTCAATTGTAGCTGACATAGAAACTGAGAAAGTGAAAATCGCGTCTTAACTAAGTTAGGTCGAGCTGTTGAAACCCGTCCTTAGTGATGCTTTCAACTGTTGTTGCTGTTGTCTTTTTTATGTCGTTTTTATACTTCAATATTACAAATTTATTAAATATATTCGCTTTTAATAGAACAAAGAAATACAAATTAATTAAAATGTGACGAATTTAGTGGTACGAAAACAAACAAATTTGAAAAATATGCCCAACTATGGCCGCATGTACTAGTGTTTGGGAGCTATGGGAGCGATAAGCAACCCATGGACAAGAAGTTTGGCATAGAGCGGAACACCGAACGTAAAATCGATGCTGCAAGAAATGTGAATGGGAAATAGTTAAAACAAAAAGTAGATGGCATAGTAAAAGCCTAAAAACCAAAACAAAATAAACAAACACATTACGAGACAATAAATACAACAATAATAAAAGGGGTGCGCGCAACGAGGAATGGAATAACAAGAAAACTCGTTCTTTTTTTAAATTTGTACAAAGGGAATGTGGTTGATATGTATGTATGTTTGTGCGTACATAAAATATCTAAGTATGTAGCATGTGCAAAAAAACTTTCATACATTTGTATGTATATATTTTGCAGTCTATGTTTAGAATATTTACAATAATATTTGAGTTACAAGTGTTTATATGTTTATACATACATATGTACATATGTACATACATATGCAGCAAGAAATTTTGTGATATAGGTACATAAATATGTACGGTGTATGTACATATACATACATATGTATGTATATTAGGGAGAAACAATTGGGACGAACTTAGTGTGATTTTAGATCTGGGATTTTGGGGCCTTTATCTCCAATCTGTGGACAGTTTTAAATGCTTCCAACAATTATCGTCTTTTACTGAGTTTCTTACAACTATACTTTGGGTCCACCCTAATATGCAGATATGTACATACATACATATGTATTAGAGCTCTTGAAAATCGACTAATCGATTAGTCGGCTAATCGATTAGCAAAAGTCGTTTATCAAAATAATCGATTACCACTAATCGACTAATCGTTTCTTTCCGACTAATCGATTTTTCGTCCATAATCGATTATTCGTTCATAATCGATTAGCTGTTTGCATTCGACTACTTGACAGAATCGAATATTTGATTAGTTATTTTTTCACGATCAATGGAATTTGTGTAACACAACAGTTTTTGGTCACAGAAACTCACCTCTCATTACCGACTTTCTATTTCGTGGCCGAAGAGGGTGTTAAAAGACCTCGAAGGTTCCAACGGTAATAACAAATCGTTCTCACCCATTCAAATACTAACAAAAATACTAATAAAAAATACTAAAAAATTTTATTAAAAAAAACTATCAGTAATCGATTAATGACAGCTAACCGATTGCGCTGTATGATGAAGTCGATTACTTGTTATTCGATTTTCAACCAAAACAAAAGTTGCTTTCGACTATTCGAATAGTCGATTAGCCAGATAATCGATTCTGAACAAGAGCCCTAATATGTATGTATGTAAAAAAAAAACATACGAAATAACATATTCTATGAAGCAGAGTAAGGTAATTGTTTACGACAACCACCAAGTGGCGCGTTTCGGCCCCAGTAATGAGAATCGACCCTTTTAATATTTTGGAAAATATGTATATGCAAGTTGGGGACCGTTTTGAAAAAATAACCCTCAGCCGGCCCAACTCCGCCAACGCTATTTCTAGTGTTTTTGCACAGAAAATACTTTTTCACTTTTCGGCAAACCCTATATACATTCATGCATATGTAAATATGTATGTGTCTACAACAACCACATGGAAATGATCCAAAAATGATAACTTCTTGCAAGCTTTTAAAAACAATTGCTTTCGGTGTGCCAATTATAATTCCAGATACCGATACGCGTTTCCTCATACCTCTTGCAAGATGATTCGTTTTGAAAATTGCATAAATCTCTTAACAATTGCTTCAAAGACTCCCTTACTGACATACTAGTCTGCATAATTCTTAAGGAATAGCTTACCAATATTCGCATTTTGAGCAACTAATTCGATTTGTATAATTACAAATTTAATAATACTTACAGCGTATTTGTTGATGAATGCATCATGATATCCACTCGAGTAGTCTTCCAGTTCGAACATTTTTAAAGTGTATTATTTTAAATATTACTTCAATTATTATTTGCCATGAAATAAAGTACATTTAACGGAACCGCTTCAAAGTCTACAAAACAACACTCTCTTCGCCCGCGCAAAGAAATCAAAACCACGATCGTATTACCTGCTTTTTGGTTCTACTTTTTACACACATTTCGCGATATCAATTTCTCAGTTTTTATGATGGATGGTAACAAAGGTTTCTAATTACAAATTCATTGGATTACCATTTCCTAGAAAAAAGGAATTGCACTTCATGCCTCATACGTGTGATTTTATTAATAGTCGAAAAATAAATTCACAAAACATTTTAATCGTAAAACCGTTTCTCACTCACTTTTTGAAAATTAGCGCGCACACTCTACTTCTTTCGTTTATTTTTTGCTTCTCCTCTTCACATTTGCTTTACAACGTTTTGTTCCAAATTCGCAGCCGGCCGGTTAGACAATTGTAGTTGTAGTAGGGGGAAACAAAATCCAATAACATTGAAAAATTCCGAACATAACGAACAATTTTGCAGAAAAGCGCGCACTTCTTCGCTGAGCGCACAAACTCAACTGAGAGTATACATGAACACGTATTATCTATAAACCGACAGCGCAGCGGGCAGAGCAAGCAACAACGACAGCAGCGCAAAAACAAATTATGAAGAGTACCACCAAAGAGAAGGAAAGAATTTCGTGAGCGAGGAGCGCTGCATTTTTAAACCAACGTTCGAAGTCGATGTTCGAATTTTATGCGTTCAGTATTGCCAACTTTTATTTTATACATCAAATATGATGATTTTTTGTTTCGAAGAAATTTGCGTCTTGAGCCTAAGTAAATTTGCTGGTTAAAGCAAGGGAATCCGAGTGAAAGTGAATTGCATAATATGCTTGAATATTCGACGAATTTTCCCTTTTCCTTTCAGGATTTAAAATAGAATATATGTATATAAGGGGTGTAAGTCCGCGGCCACCGTGGTGTGGCGGTAATGTTGCCGACCTCCCGTTGATACATTGTAATTATTCAAACCATATTATAGTAATTATTCAAACCACATTTCCCATATTTTTTGGACTTTGCAATCAAATAAATAAGTCGTAATTATGCATCGAATGCTGCAATTTAACATAATTTTCGCTTTTCGTCGTTATTCTCCTTTTCTGAAAAAAATTCGAATTATTTTAAGCTGAAAATAAAAAAACTAGCAAATAGTTGTCTGAATTTTTGTATACATTGAAAGTTCAAATAAACTAAACTAAATTTAGGTTAGTTTAATATATGTATGCCTTTCATTTATATGTAAATATGTATATAACTCAGAAAATGCGCGTGGCCTCTTTTGAATAAATTGTGTGACCCACCGGTCTGTCACTGGGCAGCGCCCGTGTTAAAGGAGATAGTTTTGTTCCTTATCTGCAATGCGTGATGGAGAACTTAATATGTGCTTAAAGTAATATTCTCAAATTAAGAATTGAGATTTTAAAATTTAATAGCTGAAGGTATGTGAATGAGCGTCTCACCGCAATCCGCGTAAAAGTACGATTATTTAACATCTCGTTTATCTGCGCGCACGCACCGACGGAAGAGAAAGACGACGTGGAAAATGCTGATCGACTTCGCCAGTGCCCGAAACATTGTCATAGCCAGCACCAGGTTATCTGTCTACCGATCTAAGAGCGCGTAACCAGATAGACGGACGGCATGCTTCTAGCGTTTTAGATGTTTGCACAATAAGATGACCAAACATCGACTCCGATCACTACCTAGTAGCAGCTAAGATTCGTACCCGCCTCTGTACGACAAAACAGGTGCAACAGAAAACGCAAGGAAAGCTGGACGTCGAAAAGCTGCAATCGCAACAGAGCGCCTCTCACACATGCTCTCTGAGAGCACAATTCAACCCAGTGGACTACATGAGCAGTGGGAGCACATCACAGAAGCACTCTGTACCGCTGCCGAAGAAGTAATTGGATTCCGGCGAACGAGAAGAAACAACGGGTACGATGATGAAGTGTGAAAGGAAAGCTAGGCAACTTCCGGGCAAAAAAAGAGTGTCAGAAAAGCGTGAAATCAATGATCTGGTGACCGATGTTCAGAGAATACTAGAGATATGGAGGGGTCACTTCTTTGCCTTATTAAAGGGAGAAATTGACCAAGAAACCAGAGAAGAGCTCGAACCCGAGCCCACAATCAAAGATGACGAAAATGACTCCCACAACCTGACTATAATCAGGTGCGAAAAGCAATATCAAGGTCAAAAAACAATGAAGCAGCTGGCGGTGATGGTTTGCCTACTGAGCTATTCAAGCATGGCGGCGAGGAGCTGCTAAAGCTTCTGTGCAGAATATAGTCGGATGAATGCATGCGCGAAGATTGGTAAGTGTTCTCTGCCCAAGCCACAAGAAAGGTGATGTTGATCCTGGAAATTGCAACACTCTCGCGGAATCAGCCTTTTGAATATCGCATATAAGGTCTTGTCAAGCGTATTATGCGAAAAATTGAAGCCTGACGGAAAAAGACTGATTGGACCTTACCAGCGTGGCTTCAGACCTGGACAACTTACCATCGACCAGATTTTTACAATACCCCAAATCCTGGAGAACGTGAGGAAAGGATCGACACTCATCACCTCTTTGTTGATTTTAAAGCCGCTTTCGATAACACGAAAAGGAGCTGCCTACATGTCGCTATGTCTGAATTTGGTTTCACCGCAAAACTTATACGGCTATGCAAAATGACATTGAGCTACACCACCAGCTCAGTCAGAATTGGGAAGGGCCTCTCCGTGCCGTTTGAAACTAAACGAGGTTTCAGACAAACCCCCTATCGTGCCATTTCTTTAATTTGATGTTGGAGAAAATAATACAAGCCGCACAACTTAACCGCGCTGGAACAACTGCTGGCGGAAAAAAGTTCGAAATAGTGAAGGACTTCGTTTACCTTGGATCCAGCATTAACTCCAACAATAATGCCAGCCTAGAAATCCAACGAAAAATACTCTTGCAAATAAATGCTACTTTGGACACATCTCACTCTACGCGTCACTCATCGCTCCCGATGTGGGCCTCTACGCGTTGGCGACGGCGAGTACCGAAGAAGATTTAATGTTGAGTTGTATGAGCTTTACGCAGACGTCGACATAGTACAGCGCATTAAAACACAGCGGCTTCACTGGCTAGGCCACGTCGTGCGAATGAACGAAGACGCTCCAGCCCAGAAGGCATACTTGTCGGCACTCGCCGGTGGAAGCAGAGGAAGAGGAAAACCACCACTCCGATGGAAGGTCTCCAATTGGCGCCACGAAGAAATGACTGGCGAGCTATGTTGGACGGTCAAAATCGCTCAGGCGGTTAGATGGCCATTTAAAGAAGAAGAATGGTATACAGCCAACGAGTGCCTTTATACGCATACATGGTCAAATTAACTACAACACAGGGAAGGAGCTCTCAGCATTGTAAAATTCTAGTGTTTTGCAATGGCTCTCAGTGAAATTTCGAAAACCGACCCAGTCAACTTAATTGAAGCTAAGTCGGTGGAGCAATCTATTTAGAGGATAATAGGTAAATGACCCGAAGCAAGAGTCAACTTGAACACAACTTGAAAACCTTCTACTCAGAGATTTTCAAACAAACTTGATCTTTGAGTTAGACAAAGCGCTGTGCATGCTATATAGATTAAGATTATCTCTTTGAGGTGCTAATGCTTAATGGTTTAGTTCCTAGAGTAGAAGAAAAGTAAAAAATGTATGTCATACCCTGAATGAATGAAAAATGTGTGATCCGTACGATAAGTCGAAAAAAAGTGGAATCTTAAAAGGGGAAATGATAACGCATTTTTGATCGAACTAAAAAGTGTCGAAAAAAGGAAAATGACCAATAGATCCGAAATTGGTGTACTTAAGTTAAAAAATGCGTATGCTCGTCTCAATTGACCGAAATACGAACTGCTTGGTTAATCCTTTGGGAATGATAATTTACACATACGAATCGAAAACATGAAGTACGATTTCGAGTTACTTTTTATGATAGCTTGCTTTCATTGTAATTGTAAAGAATACATATCGCACCCTAAATCAAAAACAGTCACAACTCAAAATTTTTTTAGGTCGATTTCTTGGCATAGATTGCCTAATAAAAAGTAGTGCAGCCAGTACATACCATATTTTTCTTTTTGACTATTATCGTTACTCTTTAAAGAGCACAGTGATGTCAAGTTTTTAAAAATCAAATCACTTTTGTGCGATCCAGAAGCAATTAGCTGAAAGTTACTCGGATTTTGAGTTGTGACTCTTTTTGATTTAGTGTGCGATATGTTTAAACATTTGAAAAATAAACATGTAATACATTTATTAATTATAACAGCTTAAGAATGCAAAATAACATTGTAGGCACACTAATGCATGTATGTGTGTATATGTGACTCTTTTACGTATGTATGTGACGATGCATGAAGATAGTTCATATAATAATGGAAATTTCGAATAAATGTTACGTACAGAATATATTAATTTTTTCACCGCTTCTAAAAACGCCTACGGGAAATACATTGACGTTCTTTACGTTGCAACACTTCATGTGACGATTCTCTTGGTATATTTTTTCGAAAGATAGAGGAATGCTTAAAATTCAAGGCATTTAGTGCATAGCTGCTTTCAACTGATCCACATGCATCTGTTCTATGGAACTTAAATCGTTTTTTATCATTGAAACTTGGCAACATTTCTTCCAGAAATACGCCCGATTGTGACCATTGCGGTTTCGGCAAGACATGTTCGGGGTCAACAGTTTTGCGTTTACGTTTTCGCTCAGCATTGTGGCTAGCACCACGCAATTCTGGAACTTTATCCTGACCAGCAGTTAGTATATGGCGTACTTTAAAACCAATGTTGCGTGGTGTTACTGGACTCTCACGAAATCCATTTTTATTTGTTTTCTTTGTTGGTGTAACTGGTTCCTCCAATACAATACCAGTAGGCAATTCAATTTTTTTAAGTATTCCGCGTTTATTTTTCTTTGGTGTAAGTGTTTCTTCTATAACTTCACCACTAGCACAATTCATTCGTTGAAGAAGTGGATGTCGATGTTTATTAACTTTAAAAATAGGGATATTCATTTATTAGTATTTTGAATCATATTAAAAATTAATTAAATATATCTCACATTTCTTTTTTTCAGGTTTAGACCTCGAATCTTCATCAAAGAGTGAATCCAATATTTGCATAGGAAGACGTTTATCAAAATATTGCTCTTCACTTGCCTAAAAAAGAAAAGACGAAAAATATATAAGTATATGGGCAAGTCTCAGATAAGGTCCCCCTACAACAAAAATTTAAATGGTTAAAAATAAGAGCTTTTTACTAAAATTATTTAGAAAAACTAACACAATAATATAGTCTATAGTAATTACAGCTAGATTATGTGGTTTTTATGAAGCTGATGACGGCATGCTGAGAGATAAGGAGAAAAAGCTGATGTGCAACTGATTAGTTCTTGAAAGCAGTAATACTGGAAGCCTGAAACATAAGTTGCAAACAAAATGCTTCCAAACGAAGCAATAAATATTATATTAGATGATTTTGACAGTTAATATGTTCTTGTGTTGGAATTACTATATGTTATCTTTAATACAAAAGTGGTGGAAAAATTTGTCGCGTCCGTTACAGGACTTTCGCTTATTATCCGATGTTCTGAAAACATATTTCAGATTTCGTAAATCTTCGAAGGAAGGGTCTTCTTTGACCTTTAATATTTCATTTAACTAATATAAATGTTCCCCTAAACTTCGCTAAGTTTTACGTACTTTCTCAAGCATTAAAAAATTACTTCCATTTCTTGTCGCGTCCGAACAGCATTATATATGGATATATATAAGTTGTTAAATGTTAAGTGTCCAAAAAATTTTTATGGAATGAAGCATTGTGGTTGTGCTTTGAAAACATTATGATATCCCCTAATTCTGGGTTAAATGCGTACGAATGTCGCGTCCGTTACACAGGACTTACCCATATACAAATGAGGTAGTATTTATCAAATGACCCGATAATATATTCTGGAGGTTAACTTAAAGGTAACACAGATATTTGTTATTTTTTACCTGCAGTGGAGATTTTATTTTTTTATTTTTAACAGCTTCATTCATCAATATTTTAGCTGATGCTCGTAGAGCCTGTTCCAAAGCCGCTGTTGATTTTTCTGAAATGATAAAATTGACTGAATTAAAATCTAAAAGAATGATCTCTTTCCTATGACTAGGCAGACAGACTCTCAGCTCTTTGTCAGTTCCTTCCCGACAAAAAGTAAAAGTTCGCAATAGCGATGGAAGGCTTATCATTTTCCATACTTTACTTATACAAACCTTTTAAATGTTTAACATCTTTTGTAACAAAAGACTCACGATTGCCTAATTCCTCTACCGGCGAAGCTGAATGCTTGGAACTCTTCTTAGACTTTTGGACCATAACTTTACTCTAAATTAAGAATAATAAAAAACACAGGAAAAGTAAATTAATGAATATCTCTGTTTATTATTTATTTTTACCTTTTTTAAGTTTTGCTTCGCTTCCAATTTTGCACGATTCGCGGCTTCTAATATTTCATCACATCGTTCTAGTATGGTCATATAATCTTTTTTACTATTTTTAAACATATTTCGATTACGCGCAGTTGAGCTTTTCTTTACATCGTTATCGTCAGACTCATCAGTTGTATTAGATGTGCTACCCTCCGCCAAGCCCTTTGATAAGGGCTTTATAGTTTCACAAAATGATTTAGATAAGCGCAACCTTGCTGCTTTAATTGTATCCAATTCCCGTTTACGACTTTCAATACTTTCTATAAGTGACCTCGAGGGATTGAATTTCTCTCTTGTTAAAGATTGCATACTTTTACGTTTTAATTTTTTGAGACATGCGCTTTCTTCCCTATCATAAGCATCATATACGGCCAATGATTGGCGTTTCCCTTTTACATTTGGAAATCGTAAATTAGAACATTTCAACATTTCTAATTTCTCTACTTCCTCTCTCTCCACTCGACCTTCAGTACTATTTTCAAAATCAATTGAATTATTTTGGCTTGAATCATTACATTCTGCGTCTAGAAGATGAGATGGTTCAAACTCTTCTGTGTGATAAAAATTATCGTTTTTATTTACAGTTGCACCAAGTGTGAAGGATGTATGACGTGCAGATTTCTTTGATTTAATATCACTGCGCTTGTATTTTGCTGGGCAGAAGGATATACTCAAGCCGACGTTTTTTAGACTGGATGAACCTTTTACAATCGCATCAATATCCTCAGATGATTCTTCATCAACAGTACTTTTATTATGAAATCCATCAGCGAGGCGTTCAACTTCTTGTGTTTCCGGTATTTCAATATCTCCCTCTTCATCATCTGTATCTGTTGCAGCTGATTCGTTTTCAGACTGTGGAACACCATTTTCACATTCTTGAAATTCGTAGACATCTGTTTGAAACAAATCTTTGTTCTTTTCAATATCATTGGCCGTGGGTGCATCCGTTTCAATAATTGATTGATTACCGAAATTTAATGTTTGTGGAGTTTTCTGTTGAGTCTTAAAAGTGTCTTTGCAATCTACTGTTATGGGACTTCCTTCTGAGTTACAATTTTGACCATTGATATCCATTTTAATTCCAGCTTTCTCTCCATACTTTGTGCTTTGTATTGGACTTTTAGGTCGCTCTTTTTTTGGACTCGAATTTGAGAGATTGGATTCATTTCCATTTGTTGCACCTAATTCAGCGGTACCACCATTGCAGTGATTCGTTCCTGTATTATTCTCATTTTCCAAATCAGATTCACGACCAACCCGCTTTTCGTTTGCATCATTTATACAACCACCTCCACCGTCCGTTTTTGAGTTTGTTTTAGGACTCACATTCTGTTCATCAGGCAAAGTTTCATTTATATTTATCTCATCATCTGATGATGCGTCAATCATCTTGGTAACGTCGAAATTGAGCGGCTTTTCTAAGACTTCGGAACTATTAATAGCGCTTTCATTTTCTTCTTTGAGCTTTGTTGAAGGCTCCTCCTCATTTTCACTTTCGCTTGAAGCTAAAACACAGGTTCTACGGTTTGATAATTTTTTGTCCTTCTTATTTGTGATACCATTGGTTAGTTTATTTTTATTTCTGTCGGAATGTTGCTCATCTTCTTCACTTTCACTAGTTACCAAAATGTGACTATTACGTTTCGAACTCTTGAATTTTTTAGATGCATCCTCTATATGTTCATCCTCATCTGAATATTCCAGTAACGACCCATCTGAGTCTGATGTTACAAATGATGCAATATCTTCCTCGTCTGTTTCATTACTTCCATCGCTAAGAGTATCTTCACTGCCAATCGACTCACCATCTGCTATAACTTCATTCTCTTCCATTTCTTTACGCTCTTCGTCATCCATAGAGTCCCCGCTTTGATATTCATCGGGTGCCTCAATAGCCTCATCATCGATGAACTCTAATTTCTCAATGGAATCATTAGAAATTTCACTTTCTATGTCGCTGGAATTATTTTTGCTTGCTTTTGGTGCCCTTTTCTCATTAACTACTAATTTTATATCCTCACAGTTTGAATCTTGATATTGTTTACTAAATGATAAGTTTTCGGTAATGATGTCAATTTTGCGATCGGAAGTTGCACACCCACTTACATTATATGTCCAAGATTTGGAAAATTGCTCATCATTTGCTTTCTTGTTTTTTTCATCACCACTATGTGTGCTTATATTGTTGATTACAGTTGATATAGCATTGATTTCTAATTGTTGTTGTGGTAAATAAGCTGGTGTGAGCTTAATACTTTTATCCGTAGTAGTTATTTCATCTCTTTTATTATTATTTGCGTTGTTCATGTCTTCCGATTCCTTCGGAGACTTTTTTTCTATTTTTTCTGCGTAATCTATATTATTTGTAGCATTTATTTCTGGCTCCGATTTTGACGGCAGTATCAAGTCACACACTGGAGTAGAACTCAGCAATACAGTTGGGTTCTTATGTTTAAGTGGCGTGTCTTGTCTTATTTCCACCTCATATCCGAAATGGTCTTCTATTGGGTTATTTGTGATGACATGGTCTTTAGTTTGGATGGCATTGCTTTGCCCTTCTAATTCTTCAGCATGTGCACTGGCATATCGAAAACTAATAAATGAACTATTGTTACTCGAAATTGAATTCTCTTCATCACTCTTTGAACGTTCCTTTGACATAAAAGTTTTACTCTTAGTTGATGCAGGGGTTTTAGGGTAAGAAATCTTTACTAAATCATCATTATCGCAGTTGTTGTTCTGAAAAGTAACACTTTTGGAGTTCTTTGGTGAGAGTATATTATTTTCATTACACAATCTGGCAATGACCTTAGGTGATAGTTTTTGCAACATTATAACGCTCTCGACAAGTGAAGAGTTCGTTTTATTCTTTGCTGGAGATGAAAATTCTCCAGCTGATTTTACATTAGTACCCAATTCTAACTCGTCATCATTTGCGGACAAGTGAATAGAATTTGAGTTCTGTGTATCTGATAGCGAAGTTTTTATATCACGTTTTGTTTCCAAACTTTCTGTGTTATTTTCTTCCATTCCACTTGGTTTTACTAGTTCTTCAGGTTTTTTATTACAAGTTTTGTTGTTCTCTAAATTAAAGGCTTCGGCTTCTGATCCTTTATTTTTTGGCATCATATCATCCGACAAAAGCGCAGTTTCAATAGGTTTTATTCCTGGTGCCAGCCGTTTTGGTGTTTCTTCTCCCTTGTCTTCCGATTTGGGAGAAAACTTATTACTTGGAACGCTTTCAACAGGAGACGAGTTCGATATATTTGAAGGAGATGGTAGTTTTTCAGGGGTTCTTACAATATTATCACTTTTTAACTCTTCGTCATCTTCAGAAAATTCAAGGTGAAGTGTATCCCCATTTCCACCAAGCATTTCTACATGTTTTACCGAATCTGTGAGTTGCGAGTCTTGTTGAGAGGTTTGCATATCATCCGTTACATTTGGCCTTATACACATGGTTTCTTGATGTACGCTTTCTACATTATTTTCATTTTCGTTTGGCTTCGTGGCCTCTACAGGTTTTGTACAACCCATATTGTCCGTCTGCAAAACAATATTTTCTGTTATTGCTTTAGCATCATTTAACAGTAAATCCTTGGATAAATCCACTGATTCAATAGCTGTTACTTGTGAAAACATTCTTGTTGGTGTTTGTTCTGCTTTGCCTTCCATTTCTGAAGCAACGTTACTATTAAGACAGCTCACGATATGGGACGAGTTCGATACATTCTTTGTAGTAGATACACACTTTTCAGGTGATCTTAAAGTTTTACTCACATTTAAATCATTATCTTCTTGTATGTGAAGTGTATCATCTTTTGTGCTAAGTATTTCTTTATTGTTGCTTTTTTTGATAGAATCTGTAAATGAGGATGTATTTAAATCGCGCATTTCTTGTGGCGTCTTACATATGGGCTCTGAATGCAAGCTCTCAACTTTAATTTCTTTCGTTTCATTTGGTTGTGGTGATTCCTTTGCATTTTTGGAATCGATATTTTTCTTGTCTATATTTGCGATTTCTGTTTTTTCAATGTCATCAATCGCCATTGTTTCGTTAGACAAATCTATTATTTCAATTTCGTTCAAATTTTGTATAAATTGTATTCCGGCTTGGAGTTTCGTAGGCGTTTTTTCTGACATTTTCTCAACCTGTGTAGCAATATTATTTGATTCTTCATTACTTTCTTCCAAGTTGATTACTTCCACATCGGAATCGCTTTCATCATTTGAAAGTTTAGTTCTTCTGGATTTTGTACCAGATTTGATCTTTGTATTAGATACATGAACAATCTTTTTATCTCCTTCTGGTTGAGGTGGAGATTTAGATTGCAAACGAGTAACTCGTCTTGCTGGCATCTCCCTGGAAACTACTTTGCCCTCATCTTCTTGGTTAGCCTTGTTTGGTGTATTTAAGGCAGAAATGCTGCTTCTACGGGTGGTACGTTTAGCTGGTGAGCTTACGGCATCTTTAGTTTCAGTAATTGTTGATGTTTTCGATTTTGATATTGCTTTTAACGGAGTACCATTGCCAGTAGTTGAGTTCCGACGAGTCATTCGTAAAGAACGTGACGGGGAACCTGAAAACATGCTAAATATTACTCACATGAAATAGAAGGGAAGGAAATGAATGATATCAATAAACCTGACCCCATATGCTATTAACTTGATATGCAACTAGTTAGAATTACAAATATTTTGCATTTACAAGTTGGGAAATTCCCAAGGTCTCTTTCATACATAGATATAAACGAAAAGCGTTTGCTGATGCCCAGAAGCCTGGACACAAGTACATAAGAAGCCGAAAGTGCTTGGCTTTTCTGAGTCCATATCAGTTTTTTTATATAAGTAAATGAAGTTCTAATTTTTAACTAATATAATAAGAGTGGCGATGTTGTTGTTTTTTTTTCTGCTTTTCTCTTTAGTTTGATTTTCAATTTGGATTATAAAAAAGGTTAAACCTTTAAATGGAAGAAGAAACGCACACAATTGGGACACTTAAACTAAAAAGTGGCTAAAAAGGGTTTTATAATACAATCATGCCTATTGCGGTATCCGACGGATGCTTTGCGGAGGGAGTGCGAATCGATTCGCGTGAAAACAGATTTAACCTTTAAAATTAAAAACACGACATTGTCATGATATTTTCTTCTATTTCTTGTGTTGAATAGACTAGTAGATTTAAAGGAAATCGAAAAAGTTGATTTTTTCAGTTTTCTAACTCAGATCCGCAACGGTTTTTTTGCGAATCGATCCGCACTCCCCGCGAATGGCATCCGTCGGATATGGGAATAGGCATGAATGTGTTTTATTCAGGGCTGCACAACTATATAAACAAAACAATTTCCTTTTATTGATTAGATATCAAAAAAATGCACCAAAAAATATTTCATTATGGTTGATCTTTTATAGTGCAACAATGGTTACAGAAAAGTGGGTATAATTTTTTAAAGCTTCAAACTTATAAATGTATATATTAGCAGTTTAGCATTTTATCAGCAATCACACGACACAGAAAGATAAGAGTTTCTTGCCTTAAAATAACTACTTAGATATTTCACAACCCAAGAGACTTGTTCTCAACGCAGATATATGATCATACTTTGCCAAACCCAAAAAACAGGGTCAGGACGTCGAAAAACTGTTGTCTTTCCAAACATGAATCCCATACCTCGTTTATCGGAGCAATCGATTATATGGGAGCTGTTATATTTTCCGATCTCTATGATTTTCACTACACACATCACATATACATACATATAATAAGTACCAAACCCGAAAAATTTTACGTTCCTGGCTTTTTAACTACAAAATTTATAGCCCAAAACCCATCTATCGTTTATATGGGGGCTATATGTATGTTATGTTCGTCCGATCTGGATTATTTTCACTGCAAACGTTACGCATAAAATATGTACTAAAGATGCAAAATTTTACGTTCCTAGCTTTTTAATTGCATTGTATGGGAGCTATGCGTTGTAGTGCTCCGGCCTTACTGGTTCCGACTAATGATTAATATAATACAAAATGACGGCTCCATACCAAATTTCATCGATATATCTCTAAAATTGAGGGACTAGATTGCATTCAAACAGACTAATGATTAATATAATACAAAATGACGGCTCCATACCAAATTTCAGCGATATATCTCTAAACGCGACTTGCCTAATGTTTGTCCGGCATGCGGCTTGTCCCCCCATAATATTAACCACCTTTTTGTCTGCTCAACCGAGCCTACTATTCTAACACCCATATCACTCTGGTCCACCCCTGTCGAAGCCGCTAGGTTTCTAGGACTTCCGTTAGAAGAGTTTGATGATACTACTGGGTAAGATACTGACTACCTAGGTAGGGCTAAGTAGCGCTACAACAATAACAACAACGGACGGACAGATCTAAAACAACTAAGCTCATCGCCCTGATCATTTCGGTTTACTTAATGGCGGGTATACTCTTCTTCTTCTCATACTTTCAAACATCGGACCAAAGTTATAATACCATTTCATGTTTATGAAAGGTATAAAAAGAGAATGGTGACCTAGTGGTATAGGAATCACTTCTCTGTCCCCTATCAACCCTATTGCGAGTGTCAATTTGCAGTAGAATAGAAATTTGTCCATTGAGTCGTATTTTATCATTATGGTATATGGTATACTTTTTATTCATTTTATTAGCACTTTTCAAAACAATCGAAATGCCAAGAACGCAAAAATAAAGTAGAAAGATGTTCGATTGAGCATTCACAGTCGACACTCGCAATTGCTCGATGATCGCTAACCGCTTAGAAGTCGATTATCTATTCGTGTTCGACACTTGCAATAGCGGTGTATGACACCAATCATTTTTGACCTGCTCGGCCTAAATAGCTCATCTTTTCGCGAACCCATTCTTTCTCTGAATTTAAGTCGTTTTCTGAATCCTCTAACATACATTTTTATTAGAGTTAACGGAACCACTTAATGTAAAGGAAACTTAAAAATATGGTAGTAATAATCGAATACTTGTTTCTAACAAAACAAGCTTGTATAACTTACTTGACTCTGGAATGGAAGTAAGCTTTGTAAGCTGAGGGGTAGTGGGCCTGCTCCCTGCATCGTTACTATCCACAGACGTCAAACGTTTACGCAAAGATCTTGTAACTGTAATAGAATTAAGAAATTTCAAAACTTAATAAAATCAAAATATATAAGTGTTAAATATGGGAATAAATTTTGTGTATTAGTATTTTAAGGTTAAAATTTAATTTTAAATATAAATTAAAGAAGTAGTAAAGACCGCTGAGACTTCTTTGAGACGTGTCCTATGTCCGACATGGTTTAATGTACAAACATTCATGTAAATGGTTTTAAAAATACTACTTCTTTCATGTTGAGAGTAACATTTTTTTATTTGATTTGTTTGTATGCCAAATGTAAATTTCCTAGCTCTTTAATTGAAAGAGTTATAAATCAAACCCCATTTATCGAAACTACAGATTATATGAGAGCTATGTTATGTTGGCCCCAACTGGCTGATTTTCACTAGCCATATACATATGTATAGTTAATAGTTAGGTGAAAAAGTAGCAACATTTTTTTCTTAAGTATTTAATTAGAGTTAAAGAGTTATAGATAGATAGGGTTAGGCCCAATATAAAATGTCAGCGAGCTATATGGAAAATTGGGGAGTCTGCGTTACAACAGGCAGATATGCCTAAATCATCTAATGTATACAAAATATTTGATTCAAGGGGAAGTCTATTATTTTGGATGCCTGAAAAATTTGATAATTATTCAAAAATTTTAGAATTGCCAAAAATTCTTATTAACTTCCAAAGTATAGCTACATACTTTACTTTTTTCACACAATGATATCAAAATTTCGGAAAGTTAAAGAGATGCATTTATTGAAATAGTTATAAAAAACACCATTTTAGTATTTAGATATTATTATACACCCATATATATATATGTAAGTATGTATATTAAACAGACCTTCGAGTTTGACTGTTGGGTTGCAACTGTACATTAAAATTTAACAAATATCTGAATGCAGGAATGTACCGTCTTCATTGTGATATTTGTTATTTGGTGTAACGGCAAAAACTCCCCCCGAAGATAAAGATACGATGCCGTCCGCCACACCGCTTCCTGCCGGCCTAAAACGATCGACCGCCAACTATTTAAACGGTCGGCTGGCGTCAATGAAGTTTCGAAACGAGAGATGTAGACCTAGAAGAATTAGACAAGGGGTTCCGCAGGGTGGTGTCCTTTCACTCCTTCTGTTTAACTTCTACATCTCGAGCCTACCTCCTCCACCAGAGGGGGTCTCCATAGTTTCGTACGCTGACGACTGCACCGTGATGGCCACGGGCAAAGAACCTTCCACGGACGAACTATGTTCGAGACTGGACCACTACCTGTGCGATCTTTCCAACTTCTTCCCAGAGCGGAACCTGACACTGTCCCCGACTAAATCTACAGCGACCTTATTCACTACGTGGAATGCGCAGATGGGGCAAGAGTTGAATGTCCACGTAGATGGTGTCCCACTACCTACAGTCAACCACCCCAAAATTCTAGGGGTTACATTCGACAATAGCCTCACCTTCGCTAATCATGCCACCGCAATAGCTTCAAAGGTACAAAGCCGCAACAAGTTCCTCAAGTCACTGGCCGGCAGTACTTGGGGCAAAGACAAAGAAACGTTGCTGGCCACCTATAAGGCTATTGGCCGACCGGTTATTCACCCTTATCGCGAGTTATATTTTCACCCGAAAAGATTCACAGTTTTTGTTCGCCTTATCGCAGACGGTGGCGAACAAATTTTTCGTGTTCGAAAAACATTCCGCCTTATTGCCAACTCTTTATTCGGGCGAAATGAACAACGGAAAATGGCAAATTTATTCACTTTTATTTTAGAGGCGAACAAGAAACAAATTGTACGCATTTGTATGTTTTGAATATTAGATACTCCTTTAAAGTAATATACTTTTATTTTTAAGAGTAAATCAATAAGTAAAGTCCAAAAAAGAGCACGAAATGATTACAAAAGTGCAGTTTAACATTCGCCATTTCTGTTGCAGAATTGATTTATGTGTGCTGTAATGGATGTTTTGTTAACGTTTTCGTCATAAGCGGACTTCCAGAATTGGCAGCTTCATATAAAATTGACGCTTCTCAGGGAATGCAAGCTGTCCACTTTACAAAGCGAAGTACTCCAATTTTTTGTTTCAATGACTCCAAGGAGCTACCAAGAATATCTAGAAAATATTTAAATGCTGGCTTATTTAGGGCAACTTACATAAAAGCTGGTTAAGCCGTACAAAAAAAGTCAATTAAACTCCGGTTAGCGGTTACCGGTTTTTACCGGAAAACTAGTAAAGTAACAATTAATTTGCTATTGAAAACTGCAAAAAAAAACAACTTTTTTCAACGCACTTAGCTCCAAATTGCCTCCGGATTGTTCTCACACTTGCATTCTCCTCGCGTTCAATCAGTAACAACCTAAGGCCAACACTATATATGTTTTTGAATAATTTTTTTACTTAATTTTAGTAAAATGTACAATTCTTTACAAAATTCACAAAATAGCACGCAAATTTATTTGTTCACTATTAATTCGAAGTAGGGCAACAGCTGATTCGAAGTGAACATTCGTTCGCCCGAACTTGACGATAGGCGGAACTAGTTCGCCCGAACAAAAAAAATGAAGGCGAACACTTGTTCGGGCGAACTCTGCGATAAGGGTGATTGATTATGCTGCGCCCATATGGTCGCCAAACCTTCACGACACCAACTGGAGGAAATTGCAGGTCTGCCAAAACACCGCAACGGTTCTGATTGCGACGGGCTGTTTGCTTATGTCACCTGAGTCTCACCTTCACCAGGAGGCTAAAATGCTCAACGTTCGTGAGCATGCGGAGCTTTTAAGTAGGCAGTTCCTTCTGAACTGTCATAGACCCAGTCATCCAAATCGACAGCTATTGGATGCAACTCCGCCCCCCCAGAGACATAAGGAAACATCTCCGAAAGCATTATGATGAGATCCGGCATCAGATCTCGTTGCCGTTTGATCTGCGTGTCCTTCCGAGGGAGACTAGAGTCATGCTGGCACAACTTCGGTCTGGATATTGCAATTGGCTGAACTCCTATCTGTCCAGACTGAACCCCACCATACCGAACACATGCCCTGCATGCGAATTGGGCCCCCATGGCACGCAACATCTCTTTTCTTGTTCTTCTGAACACACTCTTCTAACAGCCCTATCACTTTGGTCCGAAATTGACGTTCCTCATCCACTGAGCAGGAGACATACATATGAGTTTACTAACTTAGATATTGGTGACAGGTAATAGTGTCACTGGTAATAGTGTCAATTGACACTATTTCCAGGGTAACTTGGAAATAGTGTCAATTGACACTATTGCGCTTTTCGAAATGGAAATAGTGTCAATTGACACTATTGCTATTTTAGGCAGCGGTTGTCTGCGCAGCGCAGTGTTGTAAGAGATGGATTTTTATTATTCCAAGTCCTTCTGTGTAGTACACCATTCTGCGTAGGCGGCCTTCGGCCGCGCTTATTATAAATAACCCTGGGCTACGCCATTCCAACTCCGGGTGGTTGCCCTGAACGGTGGCAACATGCCACCGTTCCCACTCTATGGGCGGAATCCATGGTATTTTTTTAATTTTTATTATCACCTGAAACTAATGATTATTATATCGCGCGATTTTTTATTTCAAATTTTCATCTTATGTTATTAGCTATTCACATATGTATATGCATGTACACTATATTTTTATTCCCTTTATGTTATCTTTATTGCCAATTCAGAAAGGTGTTCTGCGCAAAAATACCTTGGATCCCGCCCATAGAGTGGGAACGGTGGCATGTTGCCACCGTTCGGGGCAACCACCCGGAGTTGGAATGGCGTAGCCCAGGGTTATTTATAATAAGCGCGGCCAAAGGCCGCCTACGCAGAATGGTGTACTACGCAGAAGCACTTGGAATAATGTAGCCCAGGGTTGTTTTTTAAATTAAATTTAAAATTTTGCACATACGCGGTTTTGCGCCCACAACAGTGGTACCTCAAATGAAAGGTAGCATAATTACCTATCCAATACATAATTTGAATTTATTTCACACATAAAATGGGGATTTCGTGTTGGGGATTCTGATTTTAGGGATTTTTCCTTTGCGGATTTTGATTTTGGGGATAATGTGGTAGACCCGTTTTTAGCACTTTTGACACTATTTCCATTTCAGTTTGGAAATAGTGTCAATGACTTATTTTCCATTTTCTTGTTGACACTAATTCCATTTCGAAAGCGCAATAGTGTCAATTGACACTACTTCCAATTTAGAACGGAAATAGTGTCAATTGACACTATTACCAGTGACACTATTACCTGTCACCTTAGATATTTAGGGGAGTGTTGTCGAAAATGAACGTTATTTTCCGGTTAAGAACCCGACCGTAGAGCGAACAATTTGGCACAAGCAGTGCAACTTTTAGATCATGTTACCCCTCTTTCCTTAAGCAGGAGATGTGTAAGCGTGGTGCAAGGCATCATATCCGTTGATCAACATTTGTGCATATTAGTAGCATCTTTTGACCAGTATACATATCTACCCCGGGAATATTCAAAACACCTAACCGCCGGGGGACTGTAGTGGGGCCTGGAAGCCGAGACTGAAAGAGACATCCACCAATTCGGTGCGAAATTTGTTTGGCTCCCTTGTATTTGCGATCTCATCAGTGTTTTTGGAATAATTTACTTATCTCGCTGGGCTGGACACATTTTCCCAAGATTTATGTTGTTGTAATGGGAACGATCACTCTGAAAGTTGTCATTAGGCTCTTCTAACGGAAGTCCACATATTGGCTTTAAAAGAACAGGTTTAATTGAAAAGGAGAAGAGATGTTGAGTATCATGAGGGAACATACCACATGCAGGGCAAGTGTTTGGTATAGTACAGTCTATGTTAGCCTGACTCTAAAGCGCCTCGGAAGTACGCGCCCTTCTGCAGCTTTTTTTAAATGGCTCAGGAAATCTATCTACCGGCTAGGTGGGGGGGTGTATTTAAAGCCTGCTTATTCTTGGGCGTATCAAACGCAAGATCATTCCGTGCCCGATCTTATTATAGTGGCTGTTCAGTAAAAACCGTCTATTTGAGTATTCCAGCTTCTTGATAGAAGTGAAACACATTTCATAAGCAGACATAACGTGGCAGTTCCGATTCCCAAGTACTGTAGGCCAGTTACTTGAGGATCTTACTGCGACTCTGGGTAATTCTTTACGACCGTACGTAACTGCTAATACACCTCCAAAAATATCGAGAGAGGTATCAAGAGACGAGTTTTGACCTCTGTAACAAGAATCCGAGTCCAGAAAACCAATATTTTCAGTAGTTTGCAAGATATTTGCAGTACTTGGGAATCATAAAGAATTACCCGACTCTGTGCCTGTGAAACTGTTGAAGGAGCACGACTCGCGAGGATGAGGCCGTTTTTACCATCACACTTGAGATTTTCGGGTGGTTGACAGTAGGCAACATACAAGACAAATACCCAGCCGGTTTAAAGCTACACATCGCCAACCATTTTTACACTGGTCGAGGTAGCAGACTCTTCTAACACCAATTTCACTCTGGACTAACTCCATTGTCACTGCAATTTTTCTAGTGGAAAATTCCGGCTACATGTTACTTGATTATATTTCGATCTGTCCCGTTAATGGAAAATGGTGTAAATACAATTCGATGATGCAGTGTTCCTATATATTGAATTATGTATATTATAAACCTACCGCGTCCTCCTGTGGAAGTGTCGTCTAAACTATCCATCGCTTCCACGGCTTTGCTAAATGGTTTTTATTAAATTACAAAACAACAAAATTCACAACCACACGAAGAAATTGAATAAAATGTGCTTCTATTGGACGATATCTTCCTCTTATCGAAAAATTGTTGGTTCAAACGGCTTTTCAATTACACAGGGTTGCATAAATTCTTCGTGTAGCTTATGCTAGGAACACAACCAGCGGACATTGCCCTACCAGAATACTGACTGTAATTGGTATACCCTGTAATTTGACACAACATCTGATCTTCAGTACTGTCAGTCTAATTGTCAGCGCTTCTTACAAACTTTACATCACGGACACAAGGGGGCTTGCGCAAAGCTGATGTAAACAACTGTGTACGTATGAACTTTTATTTCACTCTAACTCAGTGAAATCGCCTTTAAATTAAGCATAGAGCTGTACTGTTCACTCCACTTTTTATTGCATCACCGCTGTCTAAAAGACTGTCATTCTGTTCACTCCACCTTTTTTATTGCATCACCGCTGTCTAAAAGACTGTCATTTACTGTCATAAATGATAAAATACTGTTTACTACAGTGCTGACCATAATAACGTCACTACTGACACATGTAAGAATGTACCAATGCTTTTTACATAGAAAAAATTTGGTAATTCTTTACGACCGCACGTAACTGCTAATACACGTCCAAAAATATCGGGAGAGGTATCAAAAGACGCGTTTTGACCTCTGTAACAAGAATCCGAATCCGGAAAAGAAATATTTTAGTTCAGTGAAAAGTTATTAACAAAAAACCAAAAAATGACCCAGGTCAAATCCTGATATAGGGGTCCGATCCATGTTTTTTATGTGCAGAACACCTTTCCGCATTGGCGGCCTTCGGCCGCGCTTCAAAAAATAACCCTGGGCTACGCCATTCCAACTCCAGGTGGTTGCCAAAACCGTGGCTACCGCCACGGTGATGCCCTTCCGCGTGCCACTTTTTTCCTACAGGGTAGTGTGATTACAACAACCACATGAAAATGACAGAAAATTCTGAACTTTGATTGCAAATATCTCGCAAACTACTGAAAATATTGGTTTTCCGGATTTGGATTCTTGTTACAGAGGTCAAAACGCGTCTTTTGATACCTCTCTCGATATTTTTGGAGGTGTATTATCAGTTACGTGCGGTCGTAAAGAATTACCAAAAATTTATTTCTCTACATCTGAAAATTACTGAAGATGGTGGAGATGCCGACATATCTTACTTGTAGATCTTTACAATGGACCTGGGTCGTTTCACGGTCATAATTTAGCAGGAACGATGCGGGTCAGTTGCATGCACGTTGTTTTTGTAAATAAGTGTGTATGCATATGCATGTTTGTGCTACTAAGCAAATAAGGGTTGGCTCATGATCCAACTATAGAAGGTCGCGGCATGAGACAGCTGATTAAAAAGTTTTATCTTTAATTTTGACATTATGCTCAGTTTTCAGTGTAATTTTGACAGTACGCACACAAAGTACAACAACAATATACATTACACAAATTATGTACGCACCGGTGTATGTCACCATGCGATCACCTGTTTATTGCATCATGGGTTGGCTGTGAAAAAATCTACTACACAAAAAATCTACTACGGATCCGAAATTTTCCCAGAAAAATATCAAGATCACAGCGTTGTTGCATTTACGTGCAAAATTTTATACAGGTCTGGGTTTCTGCTTAACTGGAACGCGACTAATGTAAACAAAAAACAAAGAAGTGATAGTTTGACATAATCAGGGTGATGGTTCAGTTAAGCTTGCATAGCAGGGCATAGCATATCAATACACAGCACGTAAAAGAAAATGTTGATTATACTTCGCACAACGCACAGCCCCTCAAAATCAGATATTCGCGAAACATACAGAATTTCATGAGCTCGCACACATTCTGCTGATTAAAAAGTTTTATCTTTAATTTTGACATTATGCTCAGTTTTCAGTGTAATTTTGACAGTACGCACACAAAGTACAACAACAATATACATTACACAAATTATGTACGCACGGGTGTATGTCACCATGCGCTCACCTGTTTATTGCATCATGGGTTGGCTGTGAAAAAATCTACTACACAAAAAATCTACTACAGATCCGAAA
Source organism: Sphenella marginata (assembly GCA_951509765.1). Taxonomy (NCBI): domain Eukaryota; kingdom Metazoa; phylum Arthropoda; class Insecta; order Diptera; family Tephritidae; genus Sphenella; species Sphenella marginata. Next base: position 85,741,716 of record OX608079.1, on the reverse strand, counting down.
TTTTCCCAGAAAAATATCAAGATCACAGCGTTGTTGCATTTACATGCAAAATTTTATACAGGTCTGGGTTTCTGCTTAACTGGAACGCGACTAATGTAAACAAAAAACAAAGAAGTGATAGTTTGACATAATCAGGGTGATGGTTCAGTTAAGCTTGCATAGCAGGGCATAGCATATCAATACACAGCACGTAAAAGAAAATGTTGATTATACTTCGCACAACGCACAGCCCCTCAAAATCAGATATTCGCGAAACATACAGAATTTCATGAGCTCGCACACATTCTGCTGATTAAAAAGTTTGGTATTTGTTTCCTTTGGCACTCAACTACTAATAAATTAGCTAAAAATATGATAGGGGTATCAAAAGACGCGTTTTGACCTCAGGATCAAGGATCCGAAGTCGAAATTTAATTTTTTTGTTCCAGTGAAAAGTTATTAACAAAAAACCAAAAAATTACCCAGGTCAAATCCCGATTTAGGGGCCCGGTCCATGTTTTTTATGTGCAGAACACCTTTCCGAGTAGGCGGCCTTCGGCCGCGCTTCAAAAAATAACCCTGGGCTACGCCATTCCAACTCCGAGTGTGTGCCTTAGCCGTGGCTACCGCCACGGTGATGTCCTCTTTTCTCACAGTGTAATTTGTGATTACAACAACCACATGAAAATGACAGAAAATTCTGAACTTTGATTGCAAATATCTCTTCACTGGAACAAAAAAATGAAATTTCGACTTCGGATCATGGATACTGAGGTCAAAACGCGTCTTTTGACACCCCTATCATATTTTTAGCTAATTTATTAGTAGTTGAGTGCCAAAGGAAACAAATACCAAAAGTTTTATCTTTAATTTTGACATTATGCTCAGTTTTCAGTGTAATTTTGACAGTACGCACACAAAGTACAACAACAATATACATTACACAAATTATGTACGCACGGGTGTATGTCACCATGCGCTCACCTGTTTATTGCATCATGGGTTGGCTGTGAAAAAATCTACTACACAAAAAATCTACTACGGATCCGAAATTTTCCCAGAAAAATATCAAGATCACAGCGTTGTTGCATTTACATGCAAAATTTTATACAGGTCTGGGTTTCTGCTTAACTGGAACGCGACTAATGTAAACAAAAAACAAAGAAGTGATAGTTTGACATAATCAGGGTGAGGAAGAAGAAGACCATATGTCATATGCACCAACCATATAAATTATTTAGTCATGGACTTGACTAGGGCCACGATGTCGAGTACAAAGTATCGATTCTGTACTCATTTGAAGTATCGCTGTAAATGTATAGGGTATCCGATAGTATCGAAACAAAAAGACTCAATACTCAATATTCAAATTATCGATGCTAAATGTACATGACAGTTCAATAACCCAAAGGAGAAGTTGTGACTTAACATTGACATCTTAATTTCCACTTGGAACTTGAGGCTCTATCTCGCATTCTAGATATCCTAACCATGAAAATAATTATTTATATGTAAATATTTATTTATAACTTGTAATTTTTATTTAAAATGAATAAGGTTATTGATTATTATTTTATTATTATTATATTATTATTATTCATGCCTATTCCCATATCCGACGGAAGCCATTCGCGGGGAGTGCGGATCGATTCGCGAAAAATGAGTTGCGGATCTGAGTTACAAAACTTTAAAAAATCAACTTTATCGATTTCCTTTAAATCTACTAGCCTATTCAACACAAGAAATAGAAGAAAATATCTTGACAATGTCGTTTTTTTAATTTTAAAGGTTAGATCCGCAACTGTTTTCACGCGAATCGATTCGCACTCCCTCCGCAAAGCATGCGTATGATACCGTAATAGGCATGATTATTTTAGTTCCCACACTTTTCTCACAGTGTAATTTGTGATTACAACAACCACATGAAAACGACAGAAAATTCTGAACTTTGATTGCAAATATCTCGCAAACTACTGAAAATATTTGTTTTCCGGATTCGGATTCTTGTTACAGAGGTCAAAACGCGTCTTTTGATACCTCTCTCGATATTTTTGGAGGTGTATTATCAGTTACGTAAGGTCGTAAAGAATTACCAAAAAAGGTGCCTTACTATATTAACCACATTCATTTACATATGCATCTTTTTGTCTGCTCATCCGAGCCTACTCTTCTAACACCCATATCCCTCTGGTCCTCCCCTGTTGAAGCCGCTAGGTTTCTAGGACTTCCGTTAGAAGAGTTCGATGACAATATTGGGTAAGGTTAATACTGAATACCTAGGCAGGGCAACGTAGTTTTAAAACAACAACATATGCATATAGTAGTAATAGGGATTTGGGGGTCATAATTATTATTTTTATTTCGCAATTGCAAAAATAGAATTCATAATAAAAAGTTAAAATTTGGAATTAAAAACTACGCGGAAGGACATCACCTTGGCGGTATCGTTATAAAAGCATCGAATACAAAATATCGGTATCGAAGGGTAAAAGTATCGATATGGCATCGTATTGTATCGAAATTGGTGTTCCTAGACTTGACGAAAAGCTAGATTTGAAGCAAGGCGAATTAATTAAAGTTGAAAAAAAACCGGTTTGTGATTAATCGCGGTTTTTTATTCCGGTTTTAAACCGCATTTAAAACCGGACACGAAAAAACCGGTTTTTCGAAAAACCGGCACAATTTTAAACTTCGAAAAGAAAATTTATAGAAATACAACAACGTAGATACTTACTATAGGGTTCTTCTCTCTAAATTTTTAAAAGAACTCAAGAAGTTCTAATTCAACAAATATTTATTTTTCAGTTCAAGTTAATACAGTTAAATCAAATTTTTAAAAGAGAAAAATTCTGAAAAAGACAATGCTTTTTTGTACTAATATATATAAATGTGGGTGCTTGAATTCAAAAAAGTCACAGTAAACATGATTTCAAAAACTTGTCTGGAATTGGTGGCTGCCTATCAACAGTTCTGACTTCTTCATTCGAATTAGAACCATCACAACACAACACATCATCGGTGCTCTTGTTGGTGTTACAAGGTAAATAATTTCTATCCCAACCGGCATGATTGCGCTGGAGGTGTCCTTTTAAATTGGACGTGCCACCTCCCAGTTTTACTACCGCCCCACACAGCTTGCATAAAACTTCTTTATTCCCTTTTTCATCAAAATATTGCCAAAGTGGGCTTTTTTTAGATGCGGGGCCATCACTTATCGCGAAAAATAATTTAATATTTACAATTCAATGGCGTCGATAGTTCGGTTTTCGGTTTTTTTGAAAAAAGATCGATTAAAGACAGTTGCGATAAAAAGATCGAAAAAACCGAAACCGCGAATAGAAAAAACCGGTTTTTTTAAACACCGATCTTTTTTGGCCATCCCTAATTTGAAGTTTACGGGATCCATCGAGAATCAACTTGCAAAGATTTAACTCGGCTCCTAAAACCATATTCTATCTATAGTCGACTTGTTTGGCATCGTTTTCGGTGGACTTCCTAAACTGCTCAACCACCGCAAAGAATTTATTTTTGGTTTTCCTAGATCCTTTAAAAGATGCTGAAAACCTACTTATTTTACCTTTATTTCAATACCTTATTTGTTTTTGTATTACTGGACTGTGGTTGCAGCAAGGGATTGAATCGACAAGTGGATACATTTACCTCCAATTTGAAAGAAAGTAATGACGACGTACCGGTCTGTAAAAAAGTGAAAAGGGGTAGTACTCGGTATCGCGATTATTATCCAGAGGACCCGACAATGTCTTTCATTCCAGGGGGAAGCTATTTAATAGGTACCGATGAACCACACTTTCCAAAAGACGGAGAGGCTCCAGAGCGCTTGGCTAAAGTTACAGATTTTTATTTGGATAAATATGAGGTTTCAAATTCTAAATTCAATAGTTTTGTGGAATCAACCAACTACACCTCTGAGGCAGAAAAATTTGGAGACAGTTTTATATTTAAGACTCTTTTGACGCCAGAATATCAAGAGCAATACGAAGATTTCCGTGTTGTTAGTGCACCATGGTGGTACAAGGTTAAAGGAATTTCATGGCGCAATCCGCAGGGAGTACAGAGCAATCTACAAGGTTAGATACCAAAATGAACTTATAATGCCTGAAACTTCGCTCCGCCAACAAAGACTGTAACGTAGATTTATAAATTTTTTAATGTCATATTTAATTGTTGTATTAAGAGGTCTTCGATACCATTTCGGTAAGGCAGCTGCAGTTCAGCTGAATTACGCAAAGGGGGATGGGGAGATATCATCACACTGGGAATCAAGGACTGGTGCCTTGGTGGAAAGAGGCTGGGGACGCGCGTCGTTGCGGACTAGAGGGAGACGAATCCAAAGGAGGCCGTCGAGCCGCTTATAAATATAATCTCAACCGACAAATAGTGCACATGGTGTAAGGGAGAAACTGATGGCCTTGCCTTGCATAGTTAGTAGTGAACGGGATTTAATTCGTGGGATGAGCTGGAGCTGTGCACAGAAAGTTACCGTGAGGTGTTGGCGCCGGAAGGAATTAAGCGACAGCGGGAGTTGCACACTTATTTGAAGAAATGAATTTGTCTGTATGTGAAGATATTTGTCCTTTACATATAGAATATTGAACAGTGTTTGATGTTCACATAAATCTTATTCCAGCAAACGAACCAAACCCTTGGCCTGGAACAAGAACATACTGAGCAGCCCTGCTGCAAGGAGCTGTTAGGAGTATGACACTCCAGAACCTTTGGGGAGTTTTTTCTTTTCACTAATCAAACAACAAATCGGTGTTATACCTAGGACATCTCTACTTATTGGAGATATTTAAGAAAAATCGATAGAGATTGATATTGAGCCAATAGAAGGAAAAATAACACTTTTGAAACATTTTGTCTGCTTGGTTGTATGTTTACTGGCGCATAACTTGAAAACTGTTGAATGAAATTTAAGCTATCATTTCGTCCCCTCAATATAACAATAGCGTATGTGCTCATACGCCATTATTTTTTTATTGCATATTTAGAATCTCCATCATTGATTCTATGTCTGGTCAAAATTTCGTCAAATTCTACTTCCACAAAGTGGGTCAAAATGTCATTGGAAAAAATGGTGTATAATTTCTTGTTCAAACATTTCCTTCAATAAGTGTATAAGCTCATATGCGCTATTTTACTTGAAATTGCCACTGCAAAGTTGTTAAAAGAATAATAGTGTATGCGCATTATACTCCATTTTACCCTGTAGAAATAAATACAATTTATCAAAACTTTAACTCATAAAATAGCTTATAATGATATACACTATTGTTTGAGAAATAGTTTTATTCCGACCATTTCTATACCCCACATAAGCTGTTTTATTTTCAATACAAATTCGAAAATTTTATCAGAAATTTACAAGAGTAATAGTCTATGCGATTTTTACGTTGTTTTGACTACATGAATGCCAAGGAAATATTGTAGTCATTTGAAATTTCAGCTTGCAAATTCATTTCGCAGAGAAAGTTTGTTCATTAAAAATATGGATTTTAAACATATGAGTGAGTATCGTCCATTATATAATGTAAGTGAAGAAAGTAAGGTAAATATCAACAGGAATTAATTACTGTTTTATAATGTTACAAATTGATATTTTAATAAAAATACCGTAAAATTATTGAATGAAACAGCGTATACCATACAAAATAAAATAGTGTATCAGATACATCATACGAATTCCCTAAAAAATAAAATGGCCTATATGGAGGACTTGCGCTTTGAATAACATAACTATGGTCTTAAAGTATGCGTAGAATAAAAAAACTTGGTAAATTTAAAGGCAAGAAACGGTATAATGTATTCATCGAAAAATCCACTATGAACAATTTTTCTTTACCGTGATATTGAGGTTTTAATAGACATCTGATTTGACAAAAACTTTAAACTCGATTTTCTCAAAACCCAAAAAAAATTATACGCTATTGTTATATTGAGGGGACGATTTGTTCTGTTAGTTCGCCCAGTTTTGGAGCAAGGTGACGCAAAAGGTGCTTTGTACAATTTGGATAAGCAAACAACATTGGCAAAATACTATCATTTTTTTGATCTCCGGTAAATATACTGAACAGAATACCATTTTTGTTGGCGCTGCGAAGATGTGTAAAAATACTGACTAAGAAAATATTTTTTTTTGCAACTATAAGATTTATGGGACCATCCGGTTGTTCATGTGTCTTGGAATGATGCAGTGGCTTACTGCAAGTGGGTAGGAAAACGTTTACCTACTGAAGCCGAATGGGAAGTAGCCTGTCGTGGTGGAAAGAAACGAAAACTATTTCCTTGGGGAAATAAACTATCACCACGAGGAGAACGTTGGTAAGTACACTACTATACATATTTTATGAATTTTTATATCCTTTATCTGCATGTGTTTAGGCTAAACATTTGGCAGGGCGAATTTCCTGACGGCAATACAGGCGAAGATGGTTATAGCATAACAAACCCAGTAAACAAGTTTCGTCAAAATGACTATGATATGTATAATATTGTGGGGAATGTATGGGAATGGACTCAAGATTTCTGGAATAAAAACAAAGTCGGTGAAAACGCAGAGCATGTAAAGAAAGGAGGATCATATCTATGCCATAAGTCTTATTGTTATCGATATAGGTGTGCTGCTCGCTCCCAAAACACGGCAGATAGCTCATCTGGAAATTTGGGTTTTCGTTGTGCAAAGACTGCATGAAATAAAAAAATACAAAGTTTTTACTAGTAATTTCAAAAAAATTATGTATTATAATAACTAAACCTTATTCTGTTTTGCTATTTCGGGGTTGAATTGGCTATTGTATTTTCGGACAACACGTGTTGTTGGAATTTCAATTTTATTTTGGGTTGTTTTGGGTGCAAATAGTGCTTCTTGACGAGCACGTTCACTTGCTTCCCTTGCTAATCGTTCTCTACGTAACTTTTCCAACTTTTCTTTCTTCAGTTGTTTTTCTTCAGCATCGCTTTCATCTGACTTGTGTGTTTTCTTTGATTTCGATTTTTCTTTATGTCTCTTATGTTTTTTGTGCTTCTTTGCTTTTTTATGTTTTTCATAGTTTTGTTCTTCATGTTCGCCACTCCGCTTTTTAGATTTTGTATTAAAACCGACTGATTCTTTACTCGAAAGTTTCGAAGTGGTGGACTCGATATTTTTTTGGTCTGAACTGGGAATCAGTGATTTAATAAGCGTTAACGGATCATGCGATTGTTTATTTTTCAAATCTTTTTCTAAGAAAATAGGATTACCGACTTCTGCACGTTTAGGTGCAACTTCATACCAGCTCCTCACCTTCAGCGCTTCATTCGTATCTTGCCCTAAATACGTTAAATATCCAATTTGCTTTTCGTACTTTTCTCTCTCTTCCTTTTTTTCATCTTCCAAAGCTTTGTTTGCTTTTTTTGTATGTGATTTGTAATCGGCAAACAAATTGACATGTTCCTGATTTTGAGTTCCATGCAATGTTGGCTTAGAATCTTTCCTTTGGATGTCGTCCTTCTCTAGTTCATTTTTACATTCTGATAAGCCTGCCTTTTTTCTTAAAAAGTTTACACGCGCTTCACTTTCCTAAAATACACACGCTTTTATTTCATTTTAAAATAAGTAACTGGTAGAATACGCACAGCTAAGAGCAGTTTTTCCTGCCGTTTTTGTTGCTCCTCCTTTGCTTGAGCCTCATCTTTGCGTACACGGGCGATGTTATCTTTTGTACGTACGTGCCATCTGGAAGATAGATATTAGATTTAAAGGAAGCTCCATTGTATTTAGATTAATTACCTTTTTTTCGGGAGAATATTCATATTTATCCGCAAAATAGGTGGAAAATAGTAAAAAAAAAAAATTGATAGGATGTTTAATATGTTTATATCTGGATCTGTCAAAAGGGATTGAAGCACATTCACGGTAATAGTTAAAAAAAAAAATTTTTTAAATTACCCTACCGGACAATCGCTACGCATACCAACGTTAAGTCAGTGACAACTCAGTTGATACTCAGTTCTTACCCTACGCGACACTAAACGTCAGCTGACACAGCATATGCGGATCAAGAACTCCTTGAAAAAGGGGATATCAGGCTTTGCGTGCGTGTTATCTTGCATAACACATGCCCCCTGGCTATCTACAGAACTAAGATTTATCTCTTTTACTCTAATCACAAATGATCCGAAATAAAGCCAACAATGATGTCAGCGATAATATTGTACTGACCATCTTCGCTGGTAGTATTGAGAGTCAGCAGTGGCATCAGCGCAATTTAAATTTAATAGCTTCAACAAGGACTACAATCGCTGACAATATTTTAGTCATGGTTTACTAATATAGGTTGGAGTAATCACGAATCAACAACACGAAATTACCGTTTGACGTCGTTTCATCCTTATGTCAAAAGCTGCAAACAGTCACCGACGGAAAAACGGACGACGTGTCAACTGACACGATCTACCTTATGAGAATTCCGTGTAAGCGATTTTTCACCGACGTTCGTGACGTACGTTTTACGCACGTCGCTACGTCAAAACCAAAAAATTTCTGAGTTTTACGTAAGAAACGTGTCAGCTGATCGATCTTCGCCACACAGTGTTGCCTATTCAACTATTTGCAAGTTGAGTTTGGGCCGTTTGCAATTAATTTTTTGGGTATATTTGTAAAATAATTATTAAATAAATAATTAAATTCGCAATCCCTCATGCAAGTAGGTCCTTTGTGTTCATTTAGCTAACGAATTTAGACACCCCAATTTAAAACAAATAGTCGCGCTTTATCAATTCTTCAGTTGATGAAACACAATAAAAAATCTACCTACCAATGATCATCCTTAACCAGCCCATTCAATATGGGCTTTATTTCCTTGAGCGTTATTTCACTGCACCTAAATGCACGCTCATAGGTACTACCAAAGAAAACAGCGAATATCGTTTTAAAAATCTATTATGTATTTATAAAAATATTAGAATAGTACTAAATATTCGAATAAACGAATAAAAAATTCGAATAAATACTAATCGAATTTTTTGCAACGATTATTTTTATTCGTTTATTCGAATATTATTCGAAAAAATCCCACTCCTACTGGCTACCAGCTTTAATGAAGACGGTCTTTTGTATCCTACCCAGTTAAATTTGGTGTTTTCTTTCGCACCCTCTACCTTGAAGTAGAACGTTGCTTATAGTGAAAAAATACATTATCAGCCTTATTGTAAATTTCATGGGAACAAATCTCCCAAAAATGTTTAATGGGAAACACTAACTGTATCGTATTGGCATACGAGTTGGTAGTTTCTGGCAACCTTTTTAATATAATCAAAAATATCAGAGTCTGGCAATACTGCGCTTGCCAGCTCTCAATGTAGAAGAAGAAGTCAAGAGAACAGAAGTGTGATTTTAAAGTGAAAAAGAAATAAATGGTTGGGTTTTTCCAAGTTACATTTTCCCAACCTTAAAAAAGGTGTTTGTGGTTTTATTTGAAGTTTTGGTGAACTTGGTTTGAACATTTGGTCCATGTAGAGCCGGATAAAACCGGTGAAAAGTTTTAATATTGCTAAGTGAGTGAGAGATGTGAAAGAATACACGTATATGCAAATGTATCATACATACATATGTATATGTGATATTGTGATAGAAGCCGCCTGAACGAAGTTTCTGGAAGGCAAGTAAATAGGATGCACATATGCATATGGGCATGCATGTGACGTGCATGTTCTACAGCGATAGATATATGTACATGTCGGTACTTGCGTATCTTGCATAACACATGCCCCCTGGCTATCTACAGAACTAAGATTTATCTCTTTTACTCTAATCACAAATGATCCGAAATAAAGCCAACAATGATGTCAGCGATAATATTGTACTGACCATCTTCGCTGGTAGTATTGAGAGTCAGCAGTGGCATCAGCGCAATTTAAATTTAATAGCTTCAACAAGGACTACAATCGCTGACAATATTTTAGTCATGGTTTACTAATATAGGTTGGAGTAATCACGAATCAACAACACGAAATTACCGTTTGACGTCGTTTCATCCTTATGTCAAAAGCTGCAAACAGTCACCGACGGAAAAACGGACGACGTGTCAACTGACACGATCTACCTTATGAGAATTCCGTGTAAGCGATTTTTCACCGACGTTCGTGACGTACGTTTTACGCACGTCGCTACGTCAAAACCAAAAAATTTCTGAGTTTTACGTAAGAAACGTGTCAGCTGATCGATCTTCGCCACACAGTGTTGCCTATTCAACTATTTGCAAGTTGAGTTTGGGCCGTTTGCAATTAATTTTTTGGGTATATTTGTAAAATAATTATTAAATAAATAATTAAATTCGCAATCCCTCATGCAAGTAGGTCCTTTGTGTTCATTTAGCTAACGAATTTAGACACCCCAATTTAAAACAAATAGTCGCGCTTTATCAATTCTTCAGTTGATGAAACACAATAAAAAATCTACCTACCAATGATCATCCTTAACCAGCCCATTCAATATGGGCTTTATTTCCTTGAGCGTTATTTCACTGCACCTAAATGCACGCTCATAGGTACTACCAAAGAAAACAGCGAATATCGTTTTAAAAATCTATTATGTATTTATAAAAATATTAGAATAGTACTAAATATTCGAATAAACGAATAAAAAATTCGAATAAATACTAATCGAATTTTTTGCAACGATTATTTTTATTCGTTTATTCGAATATTATTCGAAAAAATCCCACTCCTACTGGCTACCAGCTTTAATGAAGACGGTCTTTTGTATCCTACCCAGTTAAATTTGGTGTTTTCTTTCGCACCCTCTACCTTGAAGTAGAACGTTGCTTATAGTGAAAAAATACATTATCAGCCTTATTGTAAATTTCATGGGAACAAATCTCCCAAAAATGTTTAATGGGAAACACTAACTGTATCGTATTGGCATACGAGTTGGTAGTTTCTGGCAACCTTTTTAATATAATCAAAAATATCAGAGTCTGGCAATACTGCGCTTGCCAGCTCTCAATGTAGAAGAAGAAGTCAAGAGAACAGAAGTGTGATTTTAAAGTGAAAAAGAAATAAATGGTTGGGTTTTTCCAAGTTACATTTTCCCAACCTTAAAAAAGGTGTTTGTGGTTTTATTTGAAGTTTTGGTGAACTTGGTTTGAACATTTGGTCCATGTAGAGCCGGATAAAACCGGTGAAAAGTTTTAATATTGCTAAGTGAGTGAGAGATGTGAAAGAATACACGTATATGCAAATGTATCATACATACATATGTATATGTGATATTGTGATAGAAGCCGCCTGAACGAAGTTTCTGGAAGGCAAGTAAATAGGATGCACATATGCATATGGGCATGCATGTGACGTGCATGTTCTACAGCGATAGATATATGTACATGTCGGTACTTGCGTATCTTGCATAACACATGCCCCCTGGCTATCTACAGAACTAAGATTTATCTCTTTTACTCTAATCACAAATGATCCGAAATAAAGCCAACAATGATGTCAGCGATAATATTGTACTGACCATCTTCGCTGGTAGTATTGAGAGTCAGCAGTGGCATCAGCGCAATTTAAATTTAATAGCTTCAACAAGGACTACAATCGCTGACAATATTTTAGTCATGGTTTACTAATATAGGTTGGAGTAATCACGAATCAACAACACGAAATTACCGTTTGACGTCGTTTCATCCTTATGTCAAAAGCTGCAAACAGTCACCGACGGAAAAACGGACGACGTGTCAACTGACACGATCTACCTTATGAGAATTCCGTGTAAGCGATTTTTCACCGACGTTCGTGACGTACGTTTTACGCACGTCGCTACGTCAAAACCAAAAAATTTCTGAGTTTTACGTAAGAAACGTGTCAGCTGATCGATCTTCGCCACACAGTGTTGCCTATTCAACTATTTGCAAGTTGAGTTTGGGCCGTTTGCAATTAATTTTTTGGGTATATTTGTAAAATAATTATTAAATAAATAATTAAATTCGCAATCCCTCATGCAAGTAGGTCCTTTGTGTTCATTTAGCTAACGAATTTAGACACCCCAATTTAAAACAAATAGTCGCGCTTTATCAATTCTTCAGTTGATGAAACACAATAAAAAATCTACCTACCAATGATCATCCTTAACCAGCCCATTCAATATGGGCTTTATTTCCTTGAGCGTTATTTCACTGCACCTAAATGCACGCTCATAGGTACTACCAAAGAAAACAGCGAATATCGTTTTAAAAATCTATTATGTATTTATAAAAATATTAGAATAGTACTAAATATTCGAATAAACGAATAAAAAATTCGAATAAATACTAATCGAATTTTTTGCAACGATTATTTTTATTCGTTTATTCGAATATTATTCGAAAAAATCCCACTCCTACTGGCTACCAGCTTTAATGAAGACGGTCTTTTGTATCCTACCCAGTTAAATTTGGTGTTTTCTTTCGCACCCTCTACCTTGAAGTAGAACGTTGCTTATAGTGAAAAAATACATTATCAGCCTTATTGTAAATTTCATGGGAACAAATCTCCCAAAAATGTTTAATGGGAAACACTAACTGTATCGTATTGGCATACGAGTTGGTAGTTTCTGGCAACCTTTTTAATATAATCAAAAATATCAGAGTCTGGCAATACTGCGCTTGCCAGCTCTCAATGTAGAAGAAGAAGTCAAGAGAACAGAAGTGTGATTTTAAAGTGAAAAAGAAATAAATGGTTGGGTTTTTCCAAGTTACATTTTCCCAACCTTAAAAAAGGTGTTTGTGGTTTTATTTGAAGTTTTGGTGAACTTGGTTTGAACATTTGGTCCATGTAGAGCCGGATAAAACCGGTGAAAAGTTTTAATATTGCTAAGTGAGTGAGAGATGTGAAAGAATACACGTATATGCAAATGTATCATACATACATATGTATATGTGATATTGTGATAGAAGCCGCCTGAACGAAGTTTCTGGAAGGCAAGTAAATAGGATGCACATATGCATATGGGCATGCATGTGACGTGCATGTTCTACAGCGATAGATATATGTACATGTCGGTACTTGCGTACACAACAGCGCGATTGAGCGCTTAGCACATGTTGAGATAAAGAAACGCGATAGGTTGAGCGCTGCATTGCGTTTGCCCATGCGCGGTTATATACTAAAACGCAACGTTGAGTTAGAGCGCTTAGCGCAATGTGAAAATGGGGATAGAGTTCTTAGCACATGTTGAGTTTAAGAAACGTGATATGTTGAGCGCTGATATGTTGTTCGGCGAAACAAGTTAAGGGTGGTTGAAACGAAGTTCACTTCGTATACAATTTTTTAAAGCGGTAACAAGTGTTTTTGTGAGCAATTATTTTTCATACAGTTTCTGTATATATATTTTTTTCTTTGAGAGAAAACAAGGCAATATTAGCTTGGAAATTTCAAACTACCTGTGAGTATTTAATAATAAAGAGATAGTTACAGTCCACTGCATTAAATAAGATACAAACTGTGAAAGTGCCTTTGTTCTGTTGTGAAGATGTGATAGTTGTATAGAAGAAAATGCATTGGTTATATGCCATACAAAATTGTGATAGAGTGTAAAAGAAAATTACACGCAGTGAAAGATTTTGTGCTGTAGTGATAGATAGAGAGCTTTTACAAGCAAGCTTGTAGAAATTTCGAGAAGTTATAGCAATTAGAATGTGCAGCCTGATGGCCGGCCATTTCGTGAAAGAGGGGAAAGTGTGTGTTCCTTTAACCTGTTATTGAACAGTGGGCACCATGTAGCACAAAATGAAAGATAGTCTCCGAGTTCCTTTGAATTCGAAAACATGCATGTTGTGAGAAGCGATAGAGTGCTAGGTCGAATTATCCATAGCGGGAATTCGAAAATTGTTTGACAGAGCTTGCAAGCTAGAGAAAGTGAGAAATAGAATTGCAAAGTACGACGAAGTACAGCAAGTATTCAATGAGAATGTGAGAAAGGTAATTGCGAAAGATTTAAAGGCAGTTAATTATCATTATTTATCACACAACAGAACAAAGGATTTCGAGTGAAAGTTTAACTGCAATATTGAAAGAAAATTTATTGGTTGTTTGGCTTCTTTCTTTTGAGATAGATATCAAAATGGCTGATTTGAACAAACATACCTCAGCTTTACATGCCACCAAGCGTGTAGGCGAGTTCGTAAAAGGCCCTAGATTTGGGCAGGCTGAGATAGAGATGGTGAAGGCACGTCTGAAAAGATTAGAGGAGCAATGGGTGCGCTTCAATAATAATCATAGCGACGTGGTAGGGATCATTGAAGCAAACGCCATATAGGAGATAGAGCGCGGTATGCAGGTAGCTGAAGAAGCATACTACGAAACTAAGGCAGAGCTAAAGAGAAAGATTGAGGAGCTGTGTCCTTCCGAGAGAGAATCGGTAGTAGGTTCGGTTAAGCAACAACTGATAAACCTTCAGGTTAGTGTGCGATATAACCAGCAGGACCTGAAGAATACATGGGGCGAGTTTGATGGTAACATCCTCAAATAGCAAAGGTGAGAATAGATGTGAAAGGGGTCAGATATGGTCCATTTCGGGCGCTGTTGGATACAGGGGCGCAGCCCAATCTCCTTCAGCATGAGATAGTTCGCTCGTGTCAATTACAGGTTGTACCAACCTCTAATAAAATCATCGGTATCAAGGGTAATACGGTAGAAGCGAGAAAGAAAACTCAGATTTGGATCATACCTTAGTTTGAATCTGAGCACAGCATAGAAGATGAGTTTTGGGTTTTGCCGAGAGATAGTAACTGGCAGAGAGATGGGTCGAATCTCTTACCAAAAAAAACAATCCGACAAATATACCCTCTGAATATTGGGTGACCAGCTCCATGAGTATATTGTTAGAGGTACAGTTTTTTGCAAAGGTGATAGTGGGAATAGTGGCTAGAGACATTGATTCTACAATTATTGTGAAACAATGCTAGGAATTGTGGTGTTTGATCCGCATTCACAACGCTACAGTAATGAGACCGGTGCAGTGATGGGTATGATAGAGTGCCAGGGTTGTGAGGAATTGAATCAGATTGTCAGGAGATTTTGGAAGTCAGATGAGATAGGAATGTGCAACAAACGCACAGAAGGAGAAGAGGCAGTAGAGCAAAATTCCTCGCAAACCTATGAGAGAGATTTGGATGGCCGTTTCGTGGTCACTATTCCACTCAAAGAGCAAGCGCTAGGTAGTTCCAGGGAGATTGCTGTGCCCCGATTCATGTACTTGGAAAGAAAGCTAGAGAGAGAGAGAGCGAGTTGAGGCACAAATACATTGAGTTTATGAGAGAGTGCGAAAGTTTCGGGCACATGCGAAAGGTGACACAGGTAGCTAAGCTAGGTGAGATAGTTTACTATATGCCACATCATTGTGTAACGAAGACATTTCGAGTGGTATTTGATGCGAGCTGCCAAACAGAGAGAGGAATATCATTGAATGATATTCAAATGCTAGGTGAAAATTGCAGAGAGACTTATCAGAGATAGTAATGAGGTTTAGGAGACACAAGATAGAGATTAGTGCTGACATCAAGATGATGTTTAGGCAAGTGAAAGTAGCCAAAACGCAATGGAATTTGCAAAGAATATTTTGGCGAGAAAGTCCAAGAGAGAGATTAGAGCAATACTGGTTAACAGTCGTCACATATGGCACGACTTCGTCGGCACATAATGAGGTGAGGTCGGTAATTCAGTGTGCGAGAGAAGATCAAGGTTCCTTTCCGAGAGCAGCGAGAGTTATAGAAGATGATTTTTATATGGACGACTTAGTGACAGGAGAAGATAATGGGTTAGCGACCATCCAATTAGCAAAGGAAATCGACGCTATCCTAAAAAGTGGAGCATTTGAGTTTCGAAAGTGGAAGTCGAACTCTATTGAGTTGAGAGAAAGCATGAGTTCTGATGCGGATGACTCAATGATGCTGATGGAAGCTAAGAGGACATCAGTCCTCGGGCTTAAGTGGCTAGTAGAGAAAGATACCATTTCATTTATAGTTAAGACACCTGATTTGGAAGGGATAGTTACCAGGAGAGTGATATTGAGTCGCGTGGCTCAATTGTATGATCCGAATGGATACATATCGCCAGTGACTATTTTGGGGAAGATAATTATTCAAAACTTATGGAGGTTAAGTCTTAGTTGGGATGAGAAGGTCACTGATGACTTGGAGGCCAAATTCAAAGAATATTGGCAGCAAATAGTTATGTTGGAGCAATTCCAGATTGACAGATGGCTAGGTACATCTAGAGATAGTAGAATAGAAGTGCATGGGTTTTCTGACGCATCTTCGGCTGCGTATGGTGCCGTGATTTATGTACGATCAGAGAGTAGAGAAGGGGATATTACCAACAGACGTGTGGTTTCCAAAACACGGGTTGCCCCGTTAAGATCAGTCACCATTCCAAGGCTAGAATTAGCAGCGGCTGATCTGTTAAGTAGACTTTGTACAGAGGTGAAAGATTCAATGGAGTGGGGAATGGTAAAGTATACCCTATGGACAGATTCATTGGTGACATGGCACTGGATCAGAAAGTTTCCATGTGATCTTAAGCCGTTTGTCGAAAATCGAGTTTCGTGAATACAAACCAACACTAACATCAATTGTTGGAGGTACTTAATACAAAAGACAACCCAGCAGACCTGTTGTGTCGTGGGTTACAGCCGAGTGAATTGGTGGACAGCAGCCTGTGGCTGCATGGTCCCAGATGGTTGTCTTTACCAGTTGAGCAATGGCCAGTTAGAGACATTGGGAAAGATATGGCAGCAGAGACAGAAGTAGAGGTGAAGGGGCACACGGTAATGACATCCAAGTCAGAACTTTAAATTTATGACGATATTTTAGTGAAAGATATTCCACTACTTGGTTATGTAAGCAAACTAGAGAAGGTGATCAATATTCTTAGCTATGTGATAAGACTTGTGAGTAAGGTGAAAGATAGGGCGAATGTGAGAAGATCAAAGAGGAGAAAGATAGATTCACATACGCCTACGGCTGAAGAAAAGTCAATGGCGTTGCATTAAGGGAAAATAAGGATTTACCTGAAAAAAGCAGACTAGAATCTTTGAGCCAATCTGCGATAGAACGGGTTGATTCTGGTAGGTGGTCGAATTGACCCTGCGGAGATAGATTATGAGATGAGACTTCCGGAATCATTCCGAATGGTTCCAGGCAAGCGTGGCTTATGGTAGATCATGCACATAGAGAAATAAGGCATGGTGGTGCACAGGTAATGATGCAATATATCAGGCAGAGATATTGGATTCCGAAATAATGGAGTGAGACAAGGAATTACATACACGAGTGTATGGTATGTGTCAGATATAATCGTTGCTATGAGCAACAGCTCATGGCTGATTTACCAGGCGATAGAGTGCAAATGGATAAACCGTTTCTACACAGGGGTAGATTACGCTGGTTCGTTTGAAATAAGAGTGATAGATAGAGAAGGTATGATTGAGAAAAGGAAGCATTGGGTGGCAATCTTTGTATGTCTTAAGACGAGAGGAGTCTAGCCGTCGGTGGCCTGGCTTAGCTGGCATTCTTAGCTTACGATGACCGTTTCATTAGTAGGTGAGGTAGATGTGAGAGAATGTATAGCGGTAACGGAAGCACTTTCGTTGGAGCTGCAAGGGAATTGAGAAGGGCGATAGAATCATGGCGAACGAAGGAAGTGTTCGACCATGTAAATATGAGAGACACTGACTGGCGTTTCATGGTTCCTGCTGCACCTCATCAATTAGGTATTTATGAAGCTGCAGTTAAGTCC
Organism: Sphenella marginata; assembly: GCA_951509765.1. NCBI lineage: Eukaryota > Metazoa > Arthropoda > Insecta > Diptera > Tephritidae > Sphenella > Sphenella marginata. The sequence goes on along the minus strand of OX608079.1, from coordinate 85,723,968 downwards.
ATGAGGCATCATCTTGCCAGAGTGATAGGAATGAAAGTGATGGTATATGAGCAGTTTATTACGCTGTCAACAGAGATAGAAGATATTCTGAATTCGCGCCCACTCCATCCGCTTAGCGATGATCTAACTGATATGCAAGTGTTGACTCCAGGACATTTCCTGGTAGGAGAGCCAATTATTTTGTCTTCTCCCTACGTGATAGAGCAGCAGCCTAGCACGTATGGCGTTAGGTTGTGAAGAGAAAGAGAGAAAATTTTGGATCACTTCTGAGCAAGTTGGAGTCAGGAGTATTTGGTGACACCACAAGAGCGAAAGAAATGGAGAAGAGAGATAGAGCCCGTTAAGGTCAGACAAGTTGTGCTACTGAAGAGCGAGAATTTCCCACGAGCACAATGGGCGATAGCACGAGTGATAGAAGTCATTGTAAGTAGAGATAGACGCATCTGGTCAGTGGTCGTGAAGACAGCAACATCACAACTTACGAGGTCAATACAGAAGATCTGCATTCCACCAGTCGATGTGACAGGCGAACGAAATTCAGTACAAAATTAATAAAGACGAGAAAATTGTGAAAGATGAAAAGGCTGCTGAGATGAGGAAGCTGCTACAAGCATGGAGGCTAACTGAGGAAAACATTCTGTTTTCGTCGGCACTGTATCGTATTGGCATACGAGTTGGTAGTTTCTGGCAACCTTTTTAATATAATCAAAAATATCAGAGTCTGGCAATACTGCGCTTGCCAGCTCTCAATGTAGAAGAAGAAGTCAAGAGAACAGAAGTGTGATTTTAAAGTGAAAAAGAAATAAATGGTTGGGTTTTTCCAAGTTACATTTTCCCAACCTTAAAAAAGGTGTTTGTGGTTTTATTTGAAGTTTTGGTGAACTTGGTTTGAACACTAACAATTTTCCCACTTTGTTTTTGTTTCCCCATTAAAAATTGTTGGGAGATTTGTTCCCATGAAATTTACAATAAGGCTGTATATATATTAAAACAAATTTCCATCGCCTGACAAAATTAATTAATTAATGTTGAAATTTTTTCCCTAATTCTAGCAAAGCTACCAGGAAAGCTATCGGGGCCAGACTTGCTACTTCCATGATTAGCTCGTTGGTGCTTTTCCGGTAACTTTGCATGGTCGAATAGAACAAGAAGGATTCCGCAATGCAAGAATTTTTACATGAAGACCCTCATTGCACTTAAAAACTTTCCGTTACGCTGCAGACAAACTTCCTTATCCATAAAGTCGTAGTCATCACCATACCATATACTTAAGCACATCTATTGTCATCGATTATTGGTGCCATAACCATAAACAACTGACGATTGCCGCCATTTGATAGTAAACTTCATCACCAACAACCAATTTCTTCCACTTTGCTGCATGAATGTGGCAGAAAAACCGAAATTCCATTTGTTGGGTATGTTATGGTTACGATGTTAGCGTTATGGTAAGTCACCATTAATAGATTACTGTTATTACTGGATATGGCTATGTCACCATTGACAGGGCTTTTAGACATTTAAACACTGTGGCAACATTGTTATAATTTATTTTTCAGAAGATGACAGTTCTTCGTCTCTCACTCGATGGCGGAAATTGATGAGAAAATACGACGAAGTGCAGAAAACGAGAAAAATTTGTAAAAAAATATTTTCCAAAGGAAAAAATTGCAAAAACTTGTGTAATTTTTGTGAAATTCTAGAGTATCCGCTACAATAAATAAATATCTAATGAAATTATGGCCACAGAGCAACGTGTATTAAAACAAGATGGTTATTTAGATGTGGGTAGTGCTGAGGAATCGCGTAATATCGCCTACCATCCACACCTGAATGTAATTCTTGTCTTCGACTCCAGCAATCAAGTAAAAATTCTCGATGTGCATTCAGGAGTTGTATTGCAGACGTATAATTTGGGTGGAAATGGTGAGAAAAACTTGAATACAATTTTGGGAGTTGCTGTTTCGAATATTTTAAAGATACCAGCATAATTGGAGCATCCAATTGGATTCATACAATGGTTGTTGTTGTTGGCACTAGTGCGCAGTTAGGATGCGGTTGTAAAATTTCGAGTTTTAAGTAATTTTACACAGCTGCTAAAATAATTGATTACCTTTGGTTGAATATTTGTTGTATAAATAGTCCGTTAACACACTGGGTAGTTACTCTGTTTAGAATTTGGACATAACGGTACCCAATGCGTTTGCCGTGATATTTATACTTGTGATACCTTTCTTACGTCCAGGTGTAATACATCTATTTTAGCTCGAAGGACGACAGGAAAACTAAATAAAAAGAAGATTCTATTAAAAATATACTGCACACCGAAAACCTCTACGTTGACTCCTTGTTGTGGATTAGGTGTTCATAATATTTAATAATAATTCTGCAGAAAGGGTCGGCTAAAATGCACAAAGCTAGTATCGTGAAACTCTATAGTAGATCTATGGATATGATTCCTCTCACCTCTAATTAGCCATCTTCCCCTTTCTTACGGAATCAGGGTTGACACCGGAGCATACAGGGCTCACAACATAAAAACAACTTTACATTGACTCAATTATTTTCGTATATCGTTGTTGTTATAACACTGATTCGACTGCCTAGTTGCCACATTACTGACAGAGTTTACCGACTCTAGAAATCTCGAGGCTTTAATAGGGGGGAACCATAGGGAGATTGGTGTTAGAAGTGTTGGCACTGTTGAGCAGATGAATAGATGATTAGTATCGTGTTATTATCGTAGATATGCCACATGCACATGAATGTCAGCATTTCCTTGTGGTGACGTGACAAAGGAGTTTACCGACCCTGTGTGCATGAGGTTGAGGGCCTGCCTGTGCACCTTCGGATCAAACGGGGAGGAAATATGGTGCGGGTTTCATCATAGTGCTTCGTTGAGTAAACTTGTGTTCGGGTTTTGCAGTTTACTGCAACTGAACATGAATTGCCTAGTCAATATTTTGTTATGCTTTTAAACTGTGAGCATTTTTGCCTGACTGTGCATATGGTGGTTAGGTGACCATATAGGAGCTCAACACCGGCTGGCCAATTGCCTTGAACGTTGGCAACAACCTTTCGCAAAGCTCATCAACGGACGGACCAGTGGCCATAATCGTACAGTTATTGGCATAAGAGAAGATCGGGACACCCTGTGGTGGTAAAGGGAAACTCGAAATGTTGAAATTAAGTAAGCAGGGATAGGACACTACCCTGTGGCACTTCCAGCTTAGTACTACGATGTTTTGATCTTTCGCCTCTGAATTCCACCGATGATTGCCGACCCCTCAGATAATTGGGGGTCCAACACATAAGACAGGGGAGAAAGCATTAACTCTTCGATGTCTTTGAAAAGCTGGGCGTGGTTGACTGGCCGTTTTTGGTTTAGACCGACATTTATCTGAGTGGTGATGGCGTTTGTGGTGGTGCTATGTAGTTTTCTGAATCCATGTTGGTGTTCGGCTACCGGCAGATTACCGGAATAATAAGGGAGTAAGACAGTCTCCAATGTATTCACTATCCGGCCAATGGCCGTCAATTCGATATCACTCCCCAAAACTTTCGGCGAGTGTTTTTGCTATTAAAACAACAACAACAACAGCTCCAGTTCAATCAAATCTTAAATTTTGAAAATGCCTCCAAAACCCCGAATACAAATTCTTGCTGTCATGAATTATAGAAAATATGTGGTACATGTTGGTTCTACTTTTTCTCTATTCTCAAGATATTGACAGAAATGTGCAAGGAAAGTATATGCCTCTTCAGGAGAAAGTGCTTCTCTGGGATGGACTGAATTTAGGTTTTCGTGGCGACTACAATGGTGTTCTGCTATTGGATACAATTCTTCAACCACCAATTATACAAAATGATGATCTAATTAAATTGGAATTACTTTTGTCGGAAGCGGTTATCTTTCAGACTTGTCTTAAAGATCTCGAACACGAAGGGTTGGAGTGTCCTAGTGACGTTAGTAATGAACTATTAGAGAAGATAAAACATGCACAGGGAAACGCTAAAAAGGGTATTAAGGCTCAGAGGGTAAGACCAGTATAACAATTTTATACATACATTTATATATGCCTATGTATAACAATCTGTAATAACTAGTCCACAGCAGTGCTCTCTGTGCGCAATTATTGGAACTTACAGCTGGTTATACGTTGTTCGTTATTTCCCAAATACACACCTTATTGATCGTTATGTATATAATTGTTTTATTCTCATATAAACCTAAAATACACTTTTACAGTGGAACACAATTTGTCTGGAAGTATCATATTCCAGCCTTAAACTTGTTGCAAATAATGCGGTTATAATGTTAAAGAGATTAGAGCGTCACATTCCCGCTTTAGCTATTGCCTCGGCCATAAATGAAAGACTCACAGACCTGCTTGCCGGCTCACGCATACCCGATTTAAGTTGGCATGGGAGTAATTTTCAGCGAGTATTAATGCATTCAGAAGCTGTTCGACGACAGACATTTGAAAAGTGGCCACATATGGACTATAAATGGGCATTACCTGATCAAATGGCACAAGCTGGTTTCTATCACCAGCCTTCTTCTTCTGGAGAGGACCGAGCCATGTGCTTTACTTGTAGTGTATGTTTGGTATGTTGGGAAAAAACTGATGAGCCATGGAGCGAACATGAACGACATTCTCCGATGTGTCCCTTTGTAAAAGGCGAATACACCCAGAACGTTCCCTTATCTGTGACATATGCAACAAATCCGGCTGTACCTGTGCCAGGCCTTGGTTTCGATATCATTTCAAATAGTGATTACTCCAATGTCTTGTGTACCAGTTCTACAGAGACTGGTGAAATAACTATTTGGAGCATTGAACGTCATTTAAAGAAGATGCATTCGTTTAATATTTCTACACTAATGAAAGATATATGTGACGAAGGATATGAATGGGCACGTGTAACAGCTATATGTGTGCTGCCGAATGCACGAGCACAAGGCAAAATCAATGCAATGGTAGCCAATAACATTACAGGCACAAATATACTGCAATGTGCCTCAACATCAACTCTACGCGCAGGGGTAGTCGGTTCCAAAATAATATTGGGTATGAGCATACGACAAAACACCGGCGAATACTTGTTACGTATGGTGGTGTTAAATATCGTAGAAACTGATCGTATTCAAGAAAATGTCAGCAGTGTTGTAACCAGTGGTAGCGGTAATGGCAGCATTAATGGAAAAGCGAACCTAAAGCCACAATTAGCTGGAGGTGATAAGTAGCTTTTTCGTTTATAACTAAAGTATTAACTATACATTTTTTGTTATATTTTATTTCTTTAGCTAACACTTCTGGTGAAAGTAGTGGCGGCGGTGGTGACGGTGATAGTAAAAATGCTGAAAAATTATGTGACAAGTATGACCATCGGGATGATGATAATAAATCACTTTCATCGGTTTTTGAAAAATATGCTGATGGTTTTGATAGCAATGGCTTTGTATCAGAATTGATTGCTTTAAAAAAGGGGGATTCTATCACTAGTAATAAATCCGATACATCTACATTGAATGATTTACTTGAGAGTGAAATTATTAAAATGGATCAACTTGGACATTTAAGTGTTTTTTCTCAGTTATTGGAAAAGTCTAATGATACTGGAAACACAACTGGTGTCGGCGTCGGTGTTGGAATTGATAGCGATGTTTCATTAAACGCTAATGAAATTGAAATGGATTCCAATTATTTTAAAGAAAAACTATTAGCAGCTGCACAAGCTGCACAGAAATATAATAACGACAATAATGGCAATGCTAATAACAACAATGGCAATGGAAATAGCAATAATGGGAGCATAGTTGTTCAAAAGCATGCAAATGAAGATATAGATTGTATTGTAGAAAGTTGTACAAGTGTGCGACGAATGAATGCCATGGTTTCGGGTAGTGAAACAGGAAATGGTGCTGGTGGTGGGAGCTTTATAAGCGGCCGACACGAAGTCATTGAAATTGCTGAGATTTTACCGATTAATGGAAAATGCAATCAGTTACTTGTAAAATTAATAAAAACTAAAGCACCAAATGAAGATGCTAGTAAAATAATAATGGCTACGGTGGATATGGACTTGGAAGACGAACGCATGGAGGGTATGTAACTAATTGATTCGCTTTACTATTGAATTATCACAAAAATAAGGAGGGGAGGGAGTGCGAATCGATTCGCGTGAAAACAGTTGCGGATTTAACCTTTAAAATTAAAAAAACGACATTGCCAAGATATTTTCTTCAATTTCTTGTGTTAAATAGGCTAGTAGATTTAAAAGAAATCGATAAAGTTGATTTTTTAAAGTTTTGTAACTCAGATCCGCAACTGATTTTTCGCGAATCGATCCACACTCCCCGCGAATGGCATCCGTCGGATATGGGAATGGGCATGAATATTTTGCTAATAACGGCAAATGCTGTAGGAGTTGGTAATGGGCACGCACATTCGCCCGGCAGGTCAGGGGTTAGAACTTGCCGAGGCAGGAATGCCTGTCGTAAGAGGTGCCTAAAATGCATATCGAACCCGTTTCCGGTGCTTTTCTTACCTAGCACTGCCATCAGAATGTTCTAACGGAAGTCCTAAGAACCTCGCGGCTTTAAAAGAGTTGGGTGAAATTGTTGTTGGAAGAGTAGGCTCAGTTGAGCAGATAAATAGATGGTTAATGGAAAATATTTGGATTATCGAGAGTTCAGTTTCGATTGGTTAGAGTGTAGTCTATTACAGTAGAAACGTTGAGTCAGCATGACAATTGTCTCCCTAGGCAGTTGTCGATCTTATTCAGCAACTGGTGGAGATTGTGCCTGAATGACATAGTTTACCGGAAGCGAGCTGACAAAGGAGTTTAACTACTCAATGTGGGTGAGTTTGGGAGCCTGTTTGTGCCCATCCGATCAAACCGAAGGAAATATGGTGGAGACGGATTTTCGTTGAGTCAACGTCTGTTCGGATGTTGCGGTTTACTGCAATTGAACAGGGGGGTTACTCTGTATTGCGATGCGAAAGAAATTTCTTTCGCATTTGAAAAAAAATGTATGTGATTTGACAGCTTGCTAATAGCATTTGCTTTCGCATCGCAATACAGAGTAACCCCCCAGGAATTGCCTTGTCAACATTTCGGTTTGCTCTTTAACTGTGAGCATATTAGGTCAGCTCCGGCTGGCCATTTGCCATGTATGTTGCCAGCAACGTTTCTTTATCTTTTCCCCAAGTGCTGCCAGCTAGTGACTACGGGATTTTGTTGCAGCTTTGTACCTTAATGGCAATTGTGGCTGCATGAGCATCGTATTTCAATATGTTATCAAACGTGATCCCTAAGATTTTGGGAAGCTTGATGCCGTAGACCATTATGCATTTTATTATGCCTACCTTTGTAATGTTTGTATTTTATTCTATTTCTCCATCAGATTTAAACAAACATTCGTACAACACGTCATGTGTATCCGCTGCTCAGTGGGTAGGGCACTCGGCTTTGATGAGGGAATCATCGGTTCGAATCCTACCAACTAATATAACTTTTTTTATTTCAAACATTTCTGGTTAAAATTATCCCTTTTTTATCATACGCATTTCTCCGAAAACCGGCATAGCCCTTATTCTAAACCAAATATGGTTTGGACCTACATATATAGATATATAAAAAATAGTTGCTCTTTAAACAAAAAAGAACAAAAGTAAGTATTAAAAATCTAGTTGACATATTGGAGTAGATTTGATTACCCACTTTATCTCTAGTTCTGAACCAGATACTGTTCCCAGTTACTGACTTCCCCACAGGGAACTACTTAAAAGATGAAGTAGAAAGTCAAGTACGAGGGTACCCTTTTATTCGAAAATATTCCCCCATCCAAATCAGTACACTTATGCATTCGCTTGAACCAATTTTCAAAGCACTTTCGCCACTCAGAAGAGGATACGTCTAAAACGAGCTCCTTTAAGGCGTCTACATCTCCTTTAGGCGTTGAAAAACGTTGACCTCGCATTTTTTTCGAGTCCTCAAGAACTCTCTTGTGTGAATCGATACGCATTGTCCTGGTGAAGAATGATTTGTTTTCGGCGGTTTGTTTTTCTTAATGCTCCAAAAACTTTTGGCAAACAAATGGTTGTATACCACTCAACATTGACCGTTTTAAGTTTATCTAGTGGAACAGTCGCGACATAACCAGATTTTCTGAAAAAAACCGGCGACCTATTGCTTTGAGGTGCTTTTTGCGCAAACAACTTTTGTTGGATTAGGCTCGTCTTGGAACACCCATACAGTCGGGCTCATATGCGTAGATCCAAGACTCGTCACCTGTTACGATGCCATAGACGTGCTTTGATCCACCGCGGCTAAATTTCTTCAACATGCCAAAATTACCAAACTTTACGATAAAAATATCTAATCACATGTAGTGTTCCAAAGGCGCATACAATAAAAGTATAGTACTGGTGTGCATTAACTCTTAAGGCCACCAGCCAGTTTCCCCTGAGAAATCGCGTTATTACTCTAAGATTATTCTTGCACAGGCTGATTATAGCTTTGTAGCGTTTGGTGTTATATAACTGCCACTCAGTATGGTGATGTTCTCATCGATTTACCATTTTCCTTTCTTTGGCTTAACTAAATCGACGTGCCCTTTCAAGTCACACTATCCTGCAAATGGTAAACCTCGGCTACTCAGTAATGTAACCGCGATTCTGGTGTATATGCAATATTAGTTTATTAACTTATGTTAACTGGTACCAATGTGTACAAAAATTGTGTTATTTTCTGCAACCAAAAAAGTTCACAAAACTCATAGACTTTTTCCCGGTTCCGTGACGTTACCACCTATTTTGTATTTGTATTTTGTATTTATTGAGTAATTTTCCTAGCACAACAATTTTACAAAAATTTTATTATAGTGCTAGTCAGGAATAACATTTTTAAGACTAGTTTAAATAGATATAACAATAATCATTAAAGGAAGAAAGAATATAGGAAATGGTCATTGTGTACACAATGGAAAGGAAAAAAGGATAACAAATATTAGAATACATTGAGTAGTAAGAAAAAAAATAAAATAAAATAAAATAAATAAATAAAAACATTAAAATTAATTCTAAACTTATGAGTCATTATAAAAACTAGTTAGCTCTTTTTTGAAGCGCAGCGCATTACTTATCAGCCTTAGTCTAGAGGGAAGTGAGTTCCAAAGACGTATCGAAGTAATAAAGAACTGGCGATCAGACGTTAGCATACGATATCTGAAGTGCGTAAGGAGTACGGATCTTGATGATTGAAGGAAAGTTAGCCTTCGATATAAATACCATGGTTTCTTCGTATATATTAATTTGTGTATGGCCACAAGCGTTTTAACTTTTAAAAGATTATCAAAAGAAATGCCAAGCAACTGTTCCGCGTTGCCACTAAATTCAACTGCGACTTAAGTCGGCGCAATGCCAAGAGTTTTAAAATGTTGCCGAATTATTTGTTTACCGGTAAAAAGGATTTTGTTATTACGCTAGAAATAGGGCGTAAACAATGATTTCTGCTTTTAATTAAGAATTATCTTTGATCTTGTTTATTTGTTGTAGATCATGCCGATTTCAATTCCGAAACAGTAGCTGCACAGCTTTTACTCTTCGATTACACTGATTCAATAATTTCAAATGAATACACTTTGGCAGTAACATTCAGTAGAGCCAAATGTCCACAACAGTTATGTATATTGCCAAGCTTTCAGCCAACATATTATGATCAACATGGTATAAATATAGAATCAGGTGCTCTTTGTGTAGTGTGTGCAGATGGAAGCATGGAGATTTATTCCTTAACAGATTTCCAGCCGATTACTATTGTAGATGAAGAGGGCGAACATTTTGTTTCAGTTGTTTACTGTCGTAGTTTAGATCGATTGTGTGGTTGCACCAGAAGTGGATCTTTAATATTTTATTCCTTGAATGACGTGGAAAACGAATCTGGTGATGAAATGCTAGAAATGGATGAAGATTGTAATACAACCTTAGTCACAACATCTAAAAATAAGTTTGTAAGTAATATCGATAGTAATACATCGTTAGCTACTACATCTGTGACGGTACCAGATGGAAGAAGTAGAAGTGTTGATGCAGCATCTGCACCGCTTATAACTATCAGCAGTGAGTTACCTGGAAATACATCTATACATACTGTACCTAATATTAAAGTAGATTGCAATGGTCAAGAATGTATTGGCAATGGTTTAACAAATAACAATACGTTGTCGCAAGCATCACCATCCCCCTCGTCATCTTCGATCAATGCAGGCACACCCTCAAACTTATTGGCTTATAAAACAAATGATTTGTCACTAGATGATCTACATATGCTTCACGAACTTACACAATTCGATGATGTATTGGCTTTATATACGGCAGAAGTGCCAAGTTGCTGGAATGATTTAGTACAAGCACAAAAGCAACGGAAGCAAACACAGAATTTACGTCATGGTGATGATACACAATTCACAAAAACTTGGCGTCTTCATAACGATGCGTAAGTAAATTTTAAGGAACATCAACATTTTATATTTCATTTGCATTCTCGTATTCTCTGATTCGCATATTCTAGGTTGAATTCAATGATTTCGTGTTCAAGTAATTAAGTTTTGTATTGATCGCGATGTATCCTATATTATATTGATTTGGAAAATTTATGAACCCTTCTGCTACTTTGGAAAAATATCACACTCTTAGTGTTTTGGGTGAATTTGACCCACTCATGAAAACTTAGCGCTTCTTCTAATTTTTTTAATTAAACTTCATTTTTGTTTTCATTTAAAATCATTTATTATTTAATACAGAAAACATTTTTATTTTTTGGTAAATGTTTTACTGACAGTTTTTGCACACTAAGCTGCTAATTGCTGAGCTTGTTTCTATATGACAGAAAAAAAGTAGCAGAAAATTTTCTACGAGATACCAATTGGTATTTGCACTCATGCATATAACAGGGGTTCTCTTATTTGTTAGTACTAATAAAGCTATCCATAATTGATAAAGATAGTGTGCGAAAAATAGGAACAATGTGTGCAATTTTCTATAAATACTGTTTTTTATAACCATTTCATAAAAATGTGTACATTAGGGTGTACTAAATCACATGGTGGGTCAAATTGGCCCACTAGGGCAATAAGTGTAACAAAAACACTTTAAGATCTTCCTAGTAGCGTTGAAAACCATTATGGTTTTAATTTGTATGTTAGCCCCCTCTATGTGCAGTAAACAAGTGCAAGAAGAATCAACACAAACATAGCAGAAGGGTTAAAGGAAGAGTTGTGGATTGCTCGATGACCATATGGAAAAGAGTTATATCAGATTAATCTCTAACTGCTCAAGAAAAAGAGTGACAAAGGATGAACAAACGTCGAAACTGTCAAAAATATTGACATAATAAACAAAAAGTCCATCATGAGCAATGAAATGTTGTGCCAACGTTCTGATAGTAGCTAAAGTGGTTTTTCCTTATCTTTTTGATTAAGAATTTTAATTAATGAAACTAAAACAAAGAAACTTAAACAAAAAATACTATAATTTTTCTTGACCTTGCGCATTTATAGTTATTTTTAATAATGCAATTCTATAAAATTCCGTATTTCAAAAATATCTCAAGTAGATTTTTCAAGTAATTTTGAGATATATAGATAATATCTATACATTATATGGGAAATATTAGAAAAACATGTATCAAGCACTAAATAAATACAAATTCAAGTCCTTTTTCTTTTTTACTCCCCCATAGCACTACATGGGACGAACACATCATAGAACTTAACCTTGTACAACCGGTGAGCCTGGGGCATATTGATTTGAAATTTTCATTATATCAACAGTGTCATAATCCTGCTGCAATTCAAGTAACACTGCTAAAACAGAATACCAGCGGATTTGGCTATCGTATGAAAGGTCCACACCTCAATTATAACAAAACAACATTGGATGAAAAAATTGATATGTTTTTTAATAATTACGATGGTATATAAAACTTCTTTAATATGGGTATTAATTATGCAAAAATGACTATAATTAAATTCTTTTTTAAAGGTACCAATGAGAATCCCGTGTTGAGTGAAGAATATTTGCAGACGCATAATGCCGAAATTCTAGCCGGTCCTATAGAGCTGTCCTCTTGTATAGATTTATGCGACCAGAGGGGTACAGTGACACTGACGTCACCAAAATTATTTAAAACGCGAACACGTAATTTTTTGTTGCATATTAAAACAATGTCAGATCCGGCAAAGGAGGGCCAAAATAAGGCTCGAGGTAAATGTATTAAATAATAGAATTACTACATTAGAAAAAATTGTTGAGATAAATAAAATTAGTTTGCAAACCCCAATAAATCAGTAAATCTAAACCTACAAAGCTACAAAATTAATGAATAAGCTTCAAGTTAACTACATAGCCAAAACAGTAATTTATAAATTAAAAATAGTTTATAAATTTAGCTATACGAAATCGTTCAGCAGTCGAGCTAGTACCACAATCAAGATCAGTAAATTAGTTCATCATTTGATAACAAGAGTATTTGAAATCTAAAGTAGATAATAACTCCATAAACCTCGTATGCATATGTATAACTTTCTTGAGCTAAGTTCCATTTATTATTTCTTGTATATTAATTCTTGCCTTTTCTCTATCTTCATCCATCCAACCATTCAATCAACAATGTTCATGCTATCACTTTTGTCTGCTGTCATCATTCACTGCTATACCCGCACTTCATCTTGTATTATGATCATCACTTGAACAAATATATGTGTATATAAATATATATATATATATATATATATATATGGATATGTATAAAATATAATAGTGCCTGTACGAAAAGGTGGACTAATGCTTTTGCCATTATCAGTGTCATACGCCAGTAGAGCAACACACAATGTCATGCCTAGTGATAACTCAACTCCGTTAACGCCGCCAAGTTCATCAAAATCGCGTTTTGATTTTTACATTGGTATGATATTATCAGTACTATATCTGTAATTTGCAGACAACTAAGTTTAAACAATGTACTTTAAATGCTTAAAAGTTATTTTAGTAACATCACATTAATGTTGCAGCTGGATTTACACTGTTCATTACACGTATCCACATATTTGTGTATGTACATATCTATATAAGTATGCACATTCATAAATATAGGATTTTTATTTTCTATTTGCTACTCTTATAACCATTTATAATCTCAATCGATACTCATTAGTTTTAAATTTCTGCATGGTACCAATTTTTTTTTACAAATTTCTGTTTACAAAATTGGTATGCGAAAGAAAGTGTCGAAGTTCAACGTTCCTTTGTTTAAACTTTACTGGTGCTCAAAATTTTTTATATTCAATATATTTTTATTGACGGGTAGAAATTAGTACATACTGAGTTTTTCTTGCAGTTAAAGGAAATTTTGAAACAGATGTTCACAAAACACAGCCTACATTACCCTTCTTGAGAGCTCAACCATATATGACGCGTAACTATATGAGTAACCAAAAAAAAGCCTCTGTATGGCTTTGCGCAGTCTAAATCCTTTATATATATATGAAAGTCGCTGAAGCACTAAGCACTAAAAATATGTTTTTTAGTAATTGGGGTCCAAGTAGTTCATTTCCAAACATTTTCTAAAATACCCCACAAGTATTTTTTTATTTTGGACTTAATGGGAGTTTTTTTTAAATAAAAAAAATTAACAAATAAACTGAAAATCATAAAAAAAAAATTATCACAATGGCATAAGGTCAACAAAAAATGTCACGCTAAAGCAGATAATTATTGAGCCGTGGCTTTTAAGGCATGGCATTTAATTTCGGTTCCTCTCATACAACTTTTAAGAACTTAAGAAATTTTTGACAGAAAATTCACGCTGTACGTTTATATATGGTTGAGGTTTAATAAAATTATATTCAAAAGTGTACATATTTCTGTCCAGAATTTTTAAATAGTTGGTGTGACGAGGCCGGCTACAAGCTGGATGGGCTCAAGCGAGATTATGTTACGAGTACATAAAGTAAATACGAGATGTTTGTATCACACATTTTCTTATCGAATCACAATTTTTATATATGTATGCCATCGGTATAGTTTTCATGAATCATATGGCTATAGGTATGGGTGATCTTTTATGAGGATAGTCTTGGTCATCATCCGAAATTTTTCATCTTTACCAGAAAGTGCCACATTTTACTATAAAGGATTAACCGAGGTTTTTGTTTTGCCATTTGTGGCCATATGAGCCTTTTATTTTAAAAGTGGTTCAAGTAAATTTAAAAAAAAATTTAGTTAATGATAATAATAATCATAATCCTATATAATCTTTGCTTTTATAACGAATTTAAGTCGAGTATCATTAAAATCCCTATGATTTGGGGCACTTTAAACTTAGCTAGTTGACGAAATGCAAAAAAAATTATTATGAAACTGGTTTAAGTCCACTGAAAGAAAGAATTTTGATATGGAATGTTTTATGTTACTAAATGCCGAAAAAATCGCGAAGATGAATATTTTCCTTAATAAATAATTCAAGATAAAATATTTACAATTTCTATTATTTAATTTCTTTAAAATAATAATTTCAAGAACTTACCTTAAAAATATAACTATTTAGATATTTTCCTTAATAAATAATTCAAGATAAAATATTTACGATTTCTACTATTTAATTTCTTTAAAATAATAATTTCAAGAACTTACCTTAAAAATATAACTATTTAGAGGAATACAATACTTTTGGATAATTTTCTCAATAGGATTATGAAACTAAAGTCCTTCTGCTTATCAACCCTAAGTAAACTAATAATAACCCTAACCAAAGAACACAAAGTGGACTTATCATTTAAGGTTCTGAAACACAGCTTATTTTTCAAGTAAAGCTTACAAATCATATTACGTTATATATTCTAACATGTTTAAAGTCATAGAGCCATAAAAACCACTTAATACGAGTTAACAATATTTTTAAAACAATTCAAACGCAAAACCTTAAATATCTCAATACAAGAAAAAATGGACTTGAACCACTTTCAAAATAAACGGCTCATATGTTTAATCGAAGAAAAAAATTAGTATCCGCTGATTAATGGTTAGTTGTGAGTGCCAGATGCAGCAAACAATAAATGTTTTTAAGGGAAATGTAAGTAAATATCTGAGATTGCGGTTATAGCGACAGTCAGGCCGCACTCAATACGATATTATCAGTTGAGAATAAATTGTGACTGGTTCTTATGCATGTGGAGAGACTAAATTAATGTGACTGTTCTGGGTACCGGGCTATAAGGGGACAACGGAAGAGCAGATGGTTTGGCAAGGCAAATAGCAAGAAGCCCCCTAAGACCGAAACCCGTCATAGCAGTAGGAATCCACACAATTAGGAGACAAAAAAAAAAACCACTGAAGCTTACAGATTTTTTTAATAATTCAATGTTAGATTTTAAATAATAATTGCTAAAATGGCTTGCATATTAATAAAATTTTTTAAACATATTTTTATTATTATCGTTTTTTACAGGTTGTGATTGGTTGCATGAAATTTCTATTAACGTTCGCGGAGTAAAAACACTGTGTATCCCCAATGAACGACTTCAACGTATAGCCATGCTAGAGAGTAACATTTTATTGGACAATCTTTTTAAGATTGTTAGTAGTGCAGATTCTGGAATTTTAAACAAGAATCTCGCTTTGGATATATTAACATGGATTTGTTTTATACGGTTAAATCGTTTTCGGTCACCAAAATCCGAGCGCATAAAATCACAAATTAATAAAAATACAGCTGCTACGAATACGGATTTAATGGCTCAGCAATTTGAATGTATCTGCTTATCGGAGAAGTATCTTGAAAATATGTTGAGAAACTGTATCATACATAGTAATCGCACAATGGCACACAAATGTGTTAAGCTAATATTAATATTAACTGAGTGAGTATTTTATCTGATACAAAAACACTTTTGGAAGGTTTTGGGAAGTGTTGTCGAATTTGCAGTCCTTGGCAGGATATGAACTACCTTGGGGGACTCCCCGACTATCGTTATGTTCGTAGATCAACCATCGAGTTGCCCGTCGTTACCATACTCTTTCGACCAGTATGCCTACCTCGGACATATTCTAAAACCTTAAAGACACTAATTTCACTAATTTCTAAATCTAAATTCGCAATCGAAATTTTATCTTAACGATGGCTATAACGATTTTGGCAATCACTAACCATTTTATATCGCCATTCGTGCGATGTGTCGCTAAGTAATCAACACATAATTTAAGGTTGTTAGCGAAAACTAAAGGGAACTATTATTATATTGATATTCTTATTATAAAATACATGGCATTAGATCAAATTGTGTACATTTTGCAGCGGGATGGGGAAAGTTCAGCCCAAATCGTTATAGATAAGTTAGTGAACTATGCTAGTTGATAATCCAGGTGACGAAATCGACTCGAAAAAAGAATTAGAGAATTTCACTGCTGACTATTAGTCTCCACTTGCCAAGACTTCTGCACTCGGCCCCATGCTCTTTGTACTTTTGATAACTTCATTAAATAAAAATAAGAAATATTAATTTGACGCATTCAGTTCCTCTTATCCGACAAATAAAACTATTTCATTATATTTTTCCTTGCAGTGGTATTTGTAGTTTGCCTGTTGAGGTACAGTCGCATTCCACTCTAGACGTTGCCATCAAGGATGCAGTGGCTAATACATTCAATGAGTTGCCCCGTGCCAAGTTAGCCAGCGTTGTACGTTGGTATTCTATGTTAGCTTGTGCAACATCTACTATGGAATCACACAACGGTATATCTGAGTTATGTGTAAAATTACTGACAGAAATCGCAAAGGAAATCGATGGGCGCTGGGATCCCTACTGTTCTTTGCTCAGTACTAGGTATAATAAAATAATATATATATATTTTATTGTTATTTTATTTCACATTGCCAAACAGATTTGGTCTTTATGGCTTTCCCTTTGAACCGGAAATTTTTGATTATGACCTGCCAAATATAAATAAAGGAAACGTGGCACTGCCATCATCGCTAATGAATATGATTCGTTCGAATGCAGGTCTAATGCAAGCGGCCGGTTTGGATATAAAGAAACTCTGCTCTATTGGTATATATATATATATACATGAATACATAACATCGAACAAATGAGAAATCTTAATAAATGTGTATTGTAATCTAATTTCAGATGGTGTTGATTTTCGAACATTCCCACATTTAATCAAGTGCAAAAGTGTTAGCAATCAATTGCGTGGATTATTAGAAGTTGAACAATTACATTACACATGTGCTTCAACATCGGAAGCAACTCGTATCGACAACATGGATACCGTTTCAGCATCTAGTGCTTCAAACATTAATATGGAAGAGTTGATTGTCGCACCAATGGTTGATATGCCAAAGGAACAAGAAAGCTATAATGTAAAAGCAACTAACTAATGAAAAAATGCATTTATAATTGAGTGAATAATTTATATTTTCTTGCTAGGTTAACGATATTGTATACAACGGTGATAAGCAAATGAAGATAGTTAATTCTAAGAAATCGGATAATGACGTGGCTGTGGCTGAAGTATTAAAACCAAATGGTATATGTAGTAAGTAATATAAATATATTTTACTAGCAAACCCGGCAGACGTTGTTCTGCCTAAAGTTTGACTTGCATACTTGTAACAAATTATACTCTTTTTCCCGCCACACTTGGCGCTTCTTCCACTTTTATCCTTATATCTTACCCTTTTCATTTTTCTCTAACACCGCCTCTATATCTCAAATTAATATTCCTACTCCAGTTCTTGTCCTATTTACTTTGCTGATACTAATAAATGCGATAATATATCGAATTAACTTTTCTTTGATCCTGGTACCGCCCTCTGTTTCCAAGTTTTTTTTTGATATGTAAAATATAAATATAATTAACTCAACCAAATATAATCCTAGCTATGATTTTCCAAATACTATAACTGAAGCACAAACAAAACGCAAAAATTTTGGACGTGGCTTGTAACTCTTGACTAAGGGTTTAATATGTATATCCAAATATGTTGTTGTTGTTAGCAGTGCTTCGCCCTGCCCAAAGGGCCAGGAAACTCTTAATTGTCATCGGGCTCTTCTAACGGAAGTCCAAGGAAACGCGGAGTTTCGACAGGGTTGGACCAAAGTGATAAAGGTGTTAGAAGAGTGTGTTCAGAAGAACAGGAAAAGAGATGTTGTGTGTCATGGGGGGCCATACCGCATGCAAGGCATGTGTTCGGTATGGTGGGGTTCAGTCTGGACAGATAGAAGTTCAGCCTATTGCAGTATCCAGACCGAAGTTGTGCCAGCATGACTCTAGAGTCCCTCGGAGGGACACGTTCTTCCTCAGCAAGAACAGGTGGTTGGGTACCAATGGGTTCACAGGCCGGGATCTGAGGGATCTGTCCACCGACTCGGTGTGGAGGTCCTTTAGGGCCCGCCTGTGGTCCCGCAGATCAAACGGCAACGAGATGTGATGCCAGATCTCATCATAATGCTTTCGGAGATGTTTCCTTATGTCTCTGGGGGGCGGAGTTTCATCCAATAGTTGTCGATTTGGATGGCTGGGTCTATGACAGTTCAGAAGGAACTGCCTACTTAAAAGTTCCGCATGCTCGCGAACGTTGAGCATTTTAGCCTCCTGGTGAAGGTGAGACTCAGGTGACATAAGCAAAAAGCCTGTCGCAGTTCTGATTGCGGTGTTTTGGCAGACCTGCAATTTCCTCCAGTTGGTGTCGTGAAGGTTTGGCGACCATAGGGGCGCAGCATAATCAATAACCGGTCGGCCAATAGCCTTATAGGTGGCCAGCAACGGCTTTGTACCTTTGAAGCTATTGCGGTGGCATGAAGGTGAGGCTATTGTCGAATGTAACCCCTAGAATTTTGGGGTGGTTGACTGTAGGTAGTGGGACACCATCTACGTGGACATTCAACTCCTGCCCCATCTGAGCATTCCACGTAGTGAATAGGGTCGCTGTCGATTTAGTCGGGGACAGTGTCAGGTTCCGCTCTGTGAAGAAGCTATATATATATATCCAAATATCCTAATTGATACCAAATACTTTTCCAAAACTATATCTAGTCTTTGTCGTACCTACCAAACTTCTCAACCTATCGTGAAAGTTACACAGAGGGTCTTTAAAATTTGGACATTAATGCAGCACAAACAAAACATAATCTTGACTAAAAAAAAGATATCCATAAATCATTCCTTTAGAACAAAGACTTTCAGAGTTATCTCAAATTAAAATGTCCTGCCAACGAAGTTTTGTACGTATTGGGGAAGTTTAATAGAGATTGACCATAAAATTTGGACACCTCTAAAGGATACACATTCATTTTTGGAGACACCGCTAACTAGGACTTCATTCCGTAAGCAATGCTTTCAACGTGGCGTTGTCATTGGCGGTGACAATTGTCACCAGTGCATTACTTGGCAACCAGTCCTGAACCGGTTCTCATTCGGACAGTCCTAAGATAGTTTGGCTTTTGGCTAGTTCTGAACTGGTTCCACGGAAGGCGTCACGCAGAGGATAGCTCAACACTGTCCCTTTTGGAGACTGGTTTGCAATTTTACTGCAGGGAAGATTTAAACCTCTTGTAGGTTTCTATTCAGAATATGCCCGAAGTAGACATACCTTTGATTGTTTTGCAAATAAATGGAATTCACTAACTTATAAAGATTTTGCATACTGCATTATCGATTATTTATGTAGGCCTGGTATTCCTCATCTCGCGACAAAACATACTCTAAATACTGAAATGTCATTTATTTTATAATATTAATATTAATATAATAATAACATTGTTTTGTTGTTTTTGCTGTATTAACACTAAAACCACGTCCCGAAGGTTTTGTGGAGTTTTTTCTGATTGACAGTCCGGAAATTCATTTCAGTACTGCCCGACTGTCGTGACAGCAATGTATGACCAGTGAAACCTTCTAGGCCATGGCATCGCTCCTTCCGAAAGGAAAGGAAACAATTTTCAACAACTCTATGTATGGGATTTTGAGCAAGACTCTGTATGGGCGTATAAAGTTAGAACAACCCAAGACTGGTTATTGCTGCTTTCATTTCTCCTGAAGATTGCCCGTTGTGCGAACCCGACGCGGCATAGACCACATGGCTTGCAAAGTTCGTCTCCGAAATTTGAAGAGTCAAGCAAGCACTGGTTGCTGCACCTTCGTTTATAGCAAATTGAATTAAGGCATACGCGGTCCTTTGAATAATTTTTTTTGTAACAAATAACATTAGCATTTAGTCAATAAAACCAAACTCCAATCAAGTTTAATGACCACTTCATTAATTTTCTAAATTATTTTTCAACTGTAGCAGTATCAGTCGTCTAAGCTTATCATAACTCTACTTTGCCATATTTTCAGCTTTTGATCCAACAAACGTTACAATGTTAAATGACAAAATAAAGCTAAAATGTATGCCTTTTTTGCCAAAGTTCAAAGCGATTTGCCAATATATCGAATATTGTGATGAGAGCTTGCAAACATTATCAGCTAATAATAATGCCAATAATTCAAATAACGGCACAGGTCTAACCAACTCAAGCCTTTTAGCTAATTCAGATCCCAAAATAAATGAAGAAAGCGCTAAAGCTCTTAATATGGCAAAACAATTCATTTACGAAGCTGCACAGCAAGACGAACAATTACAACAACAACAAAGCTCACAATCATCGCAAACTCAAGAACACGCGCCTATTGGGCAACAACAACAACCAATGCAAAAGAAACCGCTTAGTGAACAGGAAAATAACACTATGGACGTCACCGCTGCCGAAGCTGCAATTGTTAATAATGACGCTAGTCCCTCTAACGGCGCCACTAATGTATTTGCATGGCATAAATTGTTGGCACCACCGCCAAAGCAAATGGTAGTTATAGACCGTATGCATTCTGGTGCTCGACGTTTTGTTGTTTTAGATTTTGGTTCTCCAATATTATTAACGGATTTGGTAATACCCGCATGCGATGAACTAGCTTCACTCCATATAGATATTTGGTGTTTCGTTGAAGAAGCCGACAGTGTGCGCTTAGTTGTCGCATCTGATATAAGCACCAAAACTTTAGTATTGAGCGATCTTCAACCACCACCAATATGTCGTTACATGAAAATTACTATAATTGGACGTATTGGTATGTCAGCAACTAAATGCAAAATTCCAATTGGTTCATTTTATGGACATGCAGTTGTATTGAAACATGATGGTTATGGTGACACCTTGAGCAATGTCATGCAACAACCCTCGCAAAACGTACACGCCCAAATCAAAGCACTCACTTCATTATATGAGGATGTACATTGTCGTTATAGTTTGGCTAGCTGTAAATTAATTGAATTGCTAACACCAATATTAAATTGTGAAATGTCAAATGTCGCTCATATGCAAGCCTTTATACACAAGCAAAGGGAAGAGGATGCTAATGTAATGGATAATAGTAAAGTTGTTACCATTTACGAGGTGAGCTAAGCAAAATAGAATTAATTTGTATTTAATAATATTGAAATATGTATTTAGGAATGCATTTTATTGCAACATCAGATAAATAACATTCGTAATGTAATTGGACGTTTGGAGAGCTCTCTTCCATCAGTGCATAACAGTTCGATCGCTGCCTCTATGGCGAATATGAATTTGAAAAATGTGCTACAGTTGGCGTCTCGAGACAAACTACGTGTTTTAGGCCAAAGTCTAGTGGAAATTTTACTGCATTTCTCAATCGAATACGGAATAAAGGTACTTTAATGTTATAAGTTTCATAAATTTTGCAATTATAAGGTCTGTGCTCAGTGGAGTTACTTCCACGTCTATTGAACTCTAAAATAACAGTGAAACTTTCTCTCTTTGTTAATAGAGCTTAATATGGAATTGTCAAGGCACAAAAAGAGAACTTGTTTCCAAGTCGAAGTTAAAAGCTTTCTGTTAAAAAATTTTCAAGCAGCACTGCTTGAGTCGTACATGTCCTCGAAAAGAAATGGACGAGACATGACGATAAATCAGTGGGGCATGTTAACGTTGTTATATAACATATATGAACTATTTGCCAGCAAACGCGTAATTTCTAAATCGTATCTATGAACTAAAAATACACAAGTTTTGCAGTGTAGATAAGAGGTTGCTGGTTGGTCCAAAAACAGACGCTTCTGTTTAAATACTAAACACAATTACTCGATATTACACAGAGAATGTTTGCCCGCCTTTTGGTGTTTCCCCCTATGGCACCAACCATCTGTGCACCTGCTCGATCCTTATTGAAACCTCTATGTTCCTAGGATTTCGGTTAGAAGATGTATTTATGTAAGTATTTAAGAGAAGAGTTCTTTGCTTTGTAGACGGTGGTAACCGAAGAAGAAGTAACAGTGAAAAGTACGCACTTCAAAATAGTTAAACGACTATGCAAAATAATTCAAAATTTTGCTAAGCTGAATACATACATATATATATTCTTCTATCCATGTTTTAGCCCATAAGCTCTCATTCTGGGGTGAAACGTTTTATGAAAACGAATTTGGTTGTGGAATGTGATAACCTATTTTCGAAATTAGAAAGGAATTTGGTTTTGGAATGTGATGAACTATTTTCGAAATTAGAAAAGATGTCTCAACTACCTTCAATAAATAAGTACATTTTTTTACATCTATTCCTTTTCCTTTTTAAGAATATATTACCAGTTCATCAGCTCTTCACAATTGATGTTGCAAATATGCTCTTTAACTCGTTTGTGGTATATGGCGATGCCCATATTCAGCTAGCGACTTGTTCCTTATTGGTGCGCATGTGCTGCTTCCAAAGTTGGTGGGGCGATTTTTTGGCGGACATATTCTGCAATTTATTTTCATCACAGAATAGTAAAATATTTCCACAAGATCGGTAAGTACAAAGATAAATCACAGATTGACAAAAAATAAAAATCGTAATTTCTTTTGCTTGCAGCATATTCTTCTTGCTAACTTATTTGGGTAGACGTAGCATTGCAATGGGAACATGCCGATCAATTGTTATCGATGCCGTGCTTAAAACATTGGCAAAATTATTAGCGCCGATTTCACCCAGATATCAAGAAAGCCAATCAACTCGCATGGATGAGTCAGACGGTAGTGATGGCAGCGGTTCTGGTGGTTTATGGTCAAAATCAGATTTACAATTAATTACTTGGTTGCTCCTGTTTTTGTCAGTTTGTTTGGATGATAGTAATGAACGAAAAGATAAATGTGAGTTGAGTTATTTTGATTTTCTGTTTTTCCGACAGGGTGAAGGGGAATGCTAGATTTATATTGGAACGATTTTCGTCATCCCTTGTCAATTTTTGTTTGTTTACAAACCGGTTTCGGCGATCCGCCATCTTCAGTGTAAATTTTCGTTCTCCTTTCTGAGAAATTGACAAGGGATGACGGAAAATTGTTCCAATATAAATCTAAATGTGAATTCTTCGTATATATAATGCTGCTAAATACTTTGTTTTCTTTTTTATGCGATTACGATATTAGCTTCAAGTCGTTGGGATTTCATGAGTTGTGAAACTGATTTCACTAAAACACGGACACAAGCAACCAATACATCTGGAAAACAGTTACGTTGTTTTAAGAAGCGCATTGTTCAACAAAATAAATACAGCGTTCAGCCTTATACGGATTGGGGCAAAAAGATTTTTATGATTCAGAATGAGGTATATATGAAATTAAATGTTAGGCATGTTCTCAGCCTGCAGTATATATCAATCTATATATCAATCAATGAATAGTTATAAAGTTATTAAGATAAGACGAGCCCAAGCCCCATTAGATTTCTGCCCAACTAAGTAAAATGGTGACAAATAGCAGAAATATTTTCTTATGTTAGATGAGGATTTTCTGAACATAAAGAAATGTTGAAAATATTTGAAAACTTAAATTTAAAATATCTTGAGAAAATTACCAAAAAAAATTCAAACAAATCTATGCAAACCTTAATCTACGCTTATAAACTAGGTTATCTTCTCTGGAGCATATTTGTAGTGTTTCTAAAGAGTTATTTTTTCTTTTTTGTGTACTAACCCTAGCATCCAGGCATTTTTATGGAAATGACAGGCAAACCAAAACCTAGCAAAAGCAACAAAACAAATATAACACCCAAAGTGGCAAAAGAAACCAATCAAGAGCCCGAAAACAATTTTGATAAAGGGCTTAAAACCATTCGTTTGAATAATATATTGATTGTGATTCGAGGATTAATTGCGCTTTTACTGGAAATGGATTTCACATGTAATATGGATCAGTTCTTACTTACATGTAAGGTATGTATATATCAAATTAAACACAAAGAAACCTTTTCATTGAATCTGGCTGTTTTAAATTGTAGGTTATAGCGCGGCTTGTCTCTGCATGTCGTCCAGCTGTTCAGCTGTCCAAAATAATTACAACATCACAATTAGAGCAACTTATTCGTTTGGCGGTATGGAATGATCAACAACAACCCTGGGCTGTACATGCTATTACGTGCTTACTGCAGGTAAATTGTTATGAAAGAGATTTCTTTTTTAAATAACAGTGTTACTAAGTGTAAGAACGTTTTCGATAACGGCAAGATTCCAAATTAGGAGGAAAGGTCTCATCGAAGATAGAAATTTAATTATGGCATTGTTGTGTTTGTAGTTGTAGCGCTATGGCATAAATTTAACATAATGGACATTTTTACAATTAGGCGTTAAAATTAAATGAATAATCGTCATTTGCAAATGAGATTATACAATTTAGATGACACGTTTTAATTCGAAAACAAAATAGTCAATTGTGAATAAGAAAGCATCAATGAAATTGGAAAAGTTTATTCAGAAACCAAGGAAGCGTCATTTTCGTATTTTCAAATGCCGTTTGAAATTAACTATGTCTCATTTACAATTGGTTATTCTGGTTGTAAGGCCTTGAATCAACATAGAATTTACAGTTGACTTCATATTCTGTTTTTTAATTAACGACTTCCAATTTACCACTACTTGTTCTCATTTGCCATTGATACATCTCAACTTACTTTTTTTTTAAATTCACACAATCTACATAGTGAAAATTTCGCGATGCTAAAGAGCAGTTCTTATTCAACTGTTGAGCAGGCAGTTTTTATTCAACTGTTGAAAACTGCAACACTCTTACAAGCATCTGGTTGAAGAAAATCCGCCTCCATCTTTCGGGTTCAATAAACCTTACACGAAGCCGAGAGTAACAGGTTAGAATCTTGACTTATACAGACTGAATCCAGATATACAGAATGTTTGGCCAGCATTTGGGATGGCCCACCACGGAGTAGAACCTTGTTGTTTGTAATGACAAAAACATGTTTTCGAAAATGACTATCCTTTGACGGATATAAGCTCGGTACGCACCGGCACTCCCTTGAGGTACGTGTCCAACTGTCGCGATAGCGATTTGGTATCAACAATGCAATCTTCTAGATCATGTCACCCCTCCTCCGGTAAGGAAGAGAAGATGGGTACAGAGAAGCATCATATACGTAGGTCAACGGTCAAGTTGCACGTAAATACCTCTTTACATTTTAGTTGCCTTTTACAACAGGTATGCCCAAATCGGACATATTCTAAACCCGTGATCCGCAGGGGTACCATTGCAAAAATTCTATCGGCTGGACTATCAAAAAAAAAAGTTATATCTATGGGGTGTTGTCAAGTTTTTTTAACAGTGTTTTTGATTACAAAAACAATTCTCTAATTGTGAGGAAAATTTATTTTTTTTACATTTCAAATCGACCACAATTACCAAATAACAAGGACCTCCTGGATGCTGATAAACACTTTAAAGATAATGATGAAGGTGTGCGACCGATGGACACACAAGAAACAAAGGATCTATTTTCCGATTATTGTAAGTTATTCCTCTATAAATATTAACATATAAATGTAATAATTTTTCACCAGCACACTACATGTCACAATCGATGAACGCCCAATTACAAACGGCTGGCAATGATATACAATATCCTGATGGTATGTACATATACATTATTATTATATATAAGTCGCAAGAGTTCTTCAATACAAGGGAAATACTAGTAACATCGACCCTCTAATGTTTAATAATTTGCTGTAGAATCCCTATTTCTTAGGAACATAATATATTAAATATTTGTTAATGCAGGCTCATTTACAATCGAATTTTGTTTTGCTTCCCCTTAACGTGAACCCCAAATCCAAAAATTGAATGTATGAAACTGGTTCTTAAGACTAAAATGGTTCAGTGCGTAAGGAAAACCAGAATATACCCGCGGTCGTGAAGGCTACAGAAGTTAAAGAGTAGGAGGTTCCAGGGGTCAAGCAAAGCGTCCCCCCGCCGTCTTCTATTCGATTTCTCAGAATAAACGCTACTTCGAAAATATATACTATTTGTATTTTTATAAAGTATTTCTTAAACATAGACAAAGCCTTTAAATACAATAAAACCGTTTGAATCAAATTCTTGACAGACATATCTCTGATTTGGCACTGGTCATAAAATAACTCTTCTAGGGTGGTTCGAGGGACCAAGTTCAAGTCAAACTATAGTGTAGTTAATTATTTTTTATGGAGTTAAATAAATAAATATTAATATTGTTAATGACTGAAACTAGGGTCAAAAACCGATGCCGATTAATCAGATAAAATGCAAGGAAAAAACATCAGATCTTTAAACTAAATCTGGATGCTCTAAAATGTATTTTAAGTCGAGAGTAATTTTTTAGCCAAGAGTCAAAAAAAACCTTTACATCCACTGAACTTTATATGTATATGTATATAGTTTTAGATGAAAATTACACTTTTCTAGCGCAAAGTCGCAGCTAGAACAACATCCAATTCATCCTTTTATTGATTACAGCGCAGAACAAGATACATGATACAACTGCTGTTTATTTATTTCAAAAGAAAATTATCAATTGGCTCGTATCAAAATATAACAAAAGTAATGTTAATAAGATATCTATGTAAATTACTTTAAAGATTTTAATATAAAAGCTGAATGGCGACACCACATAGTCTCATTTGTGATGGAATCGGTGGGACGGTTAAAATATTTGATAAATAAATACTTGAAACAACAAAATTTGAGTTTTGTTCCAATGAAGATTATCAACTAGAAAGACAGTTTTTAAAAAATCGGTTCGACGCACCTTCATTTCCTTGTTTTATACTTATTTCAAAGCACGAAATAAATGTAAAATAGTGTCCACCTGTGACGATATACAATGCAATAATATATTTAAATATTGATAAAATATATTAAAAACGTCGATTCATAATAATTATGTGATATTATGGTGTAATAATTAATTGTCCCAAAGTTTCAATTCATGTCTCGGAAATTTAGAGAGTTGGTTAAGGATGCTACAATCTTTTGTACGTATTTTTTTTAATGATGTCCTTTATAGTTTTTAACTAACCAATCTTTGTTAATTATTTCAATTTAAAAAAAGGTCCCAAAAATTTTCAATTGCTAATAAGGTCATACTAGCATGATTCTTCCAGTTTTGAGGAAAATTCCAGACTTCGCCATTGCCTTTGGTATAGCCTAAAACGCCCCACAATTTTTTTTACGCAAACCTGCAATGTCGCCTCATCCTCAGACAGTAAATTGTCGGGTAACTCTTAAGCTATGAGTTTGATTCAACTAAAATTTTCCATGTAAGCGCAGAAAAGAGGTGGATTTGCATTTATGTTGTTATTTGAGAATATTCTTGAGTTATACATACAGTGCACTCGCGAAAACTCGAACACACGATAACTCGAACATTCGGAAACTTGAACATTTTTTTTTCTCCATTGACTACTTTAAAACTCGAACAAAATGTAGCTACTCTAAAACTCGAACAATTATTTTCTTTTTTTCATGGAAAAACATGTTAGAAACTGTCGTTTTGCATGTGCTGTAACGGCCGATATTCAAATTTTTGTCGTTATGTAAGTCTTTTGTTTCATTCTAAGGCGCCGCACTGGCTAGGTTTCGTGCTAATTAAGGAACTTTTCTTTTAAGTTGATTGATATTTGTCAGTGATACACGGGATTTTGCGGGGTTAGGATCAAATTTATTTGCGTGTTATAATGGGACGAAAACTAAATGTTTTAAGTTTAGCAAAAAAGGCTGTATTGAATGCGGTAGAAAATAAGAAACATCAAACCAAAATCACTGCTTTTTTTTCTAATACATAATTTGTAAACAACATTCATATTTGCTAGCATTTTTTATTAAATAAACTGGCAATGAACTACAAAACATCAAACCAGAGAATCTCTTGGATTAATAATACCATAAAATTTGACAGGGTATAAAAACTGTTAAAAATAATACATATATCGATTAAAAATACATAACGTTCGAAAACTCGAACATTTCGATAACTCGGACAGGGCTGGTTTTCATTAGTTCGAGTTTTCGCGAGTGCACTGTATGTCTTCTAATCTAAAAAAATTGACAGTGTCCGTTTTTCACCAGAGTTGGGTCGTTGTCCAATGTTCGTACTATAATCAGTGCTCTAGGAAAAATATGTATTTAATTATATTTTTTTATTCAACAGGTGTAAAATATTCTTATCTCCCTTCTCTAATTGAATGCGAGGACACTGAATTCGATGATATATTAAATGATATTGATATTATTGAGCGGTCAAAGACGGTTACTAAAAAAGATAGCAATGCTATCAACAAAAATACCTTCAACTATTTTTGTAAATCTATATCAAGTGCAATGGATGCTCGCCTAGATATGGGCCTCGATATAAATGTGGAAATACAGTTGCGTCGTTTAACTATGGGCTCATCGTTAGATATGTATTCATCATTACCACAAATATTTCCAAACGAGTTTATTACTACACCACCAGAAGCAACAGTTTGGCCGGAGTATATTACAGACATTTGGTCTAGTCCGGAATATAGTTGTGGTCAAAATACTTACAAAATGTTTAAAAATGTCTTCGATTGCATTTTTGCCCATTTGCATTTACAGGTAAGTTTCATTGGATGGAGTTAAAAATGCTATGTTTTAATACATATACATATCTACAGGATACTTGGGTACACTTGGAACAAGTACTACAAATGTGGCTAACATTGAATGGAGAATTATCTGATAAACCATATAATACCGGCATAACGCAAACCGATATACCGAAAATACCATTTGGCGCTCATGCCGTACAAGGTCTCTTACTCGCTCTGGCATGGCATAATGATATTAAACTACGCACATGGTGTTTAGGATTTCAATGTTTGTTTTTGGCATGCAATTCACAATCATTGGGTGACGATGATCTCGATTCAACGCGTATTAATGAAGTCATAGTTAATGATGAAAATTTTGAGAAAATGCTTTTACGTTTCTTTTCTGGTTATGGAATGAGTTCATCAATTATAACGAATCGATGTGTAAGCAGATGGATTTGTAGTAATTTTGAGAATAATAATAAGTTCATTTGTATGTTTATTTTTTTTTACAGGCTGGGCCCACAATTTGTAAACACTTACACGAGCTGTTGATGTGGTTACACAAAAAATGTGAAAGCAACGTTGTATCAGTTGTTTCAAATAGATGTAAATTGAAAGATACTTTACTGCATGTAATATTGCAATTGGTACAACCTGGAGGAGCTATTGCTAATCAGCAAGGACCAATCGATGCCCAAAGTCAGTTAGTCAGAGATTTGCTGTTAATGCCTTCTGATAAGTCAGACTTAAATGTTGCTCTAAATATAATAGAAAGTGTTTGTAAGTTTTTTTTTTTTTGGAAATGGGACTTCATAAACGGACTGCAAAAATATCAAAAATTGTGTTTTAGCACAAAATTAAATTAAAGTATGTCACGATTTGTCTCTGATTCTAACATGGAGTTCCATATGTGTCCGGCTGAATAAATCACCAAGTTTGTACATTTATATTAAAAAACTATGCAAATGTAAGGCTATTCCTTTTGTTTATATTTAAATTTGTACACATATCAAATTCACAATGCTACTGCAGAAGTGCTCTGGGCCATTCAGATGCATGTTCGAAATTGAAAATTGTGAGTGTTATTTGAGAATACTTTTAGAATCCTTCGCTTAAATACGTTTTCTTGGCTGATTACTAGTAATCTATATTTCTGCAATTTGTTTAAGAAGTTTAAATTCCTGTCAGTGCCCATCATTTGTTGCGTTATTATGTTTACTGTTTATTTTATGTTTATGTTTAAGCATTTTTGGTGTACAACAACATATCTAATGGTGATAAACTCCAATGTCAGCGCTCATCCGATTGCAATAACGCGACGAGTACCTTTAGCAATCTGTTTGCAAATGTTCTTGGGTCAGAGAATTCCAAACAAAATACTACACTCTCTGATAATTCCCTGATTGTTAGTTTACTGAAATTGTCATCATCATTGGCAGAGACGGAGTTACCACGACAGCCAAGTGTAAGTGAAATGTTTAAATTAAGTTTTCTGCTCATAACATATCATAGAAAATGCCATAAAATTTAAAAATGCTTTTTGGCACTGCAAAAAATAAATGCACCGATTATTATTAGTATTAAAAACTTTTTCGGGCATTTCTTGTGATATTTTAGGTTGAAAGCAGAATAAGGAAGATATCTTTATTTTTTGAAAATTAATAGGGACTAAGTCTAAAGATAACGGCAATATAACGTTTTATAATAACTTGTAGACTTTTTCAAATTTTACTAAAACTTAAGGCAGAATTAGTTGTCGTTATCGCTAGAGCCATGCCCGTAGCGCTGGTCGGATATTCCAACCAAACTTATGGAAATCATTGTAATCGATTACACGCTTTTACATTGATTTGCAAACGGTGGTTGGAACGGCTGATTAGCGTTGTGGGTATGGCGTTGGCGATGACGATAAGTAGTTCCACCTTTACTCCTTTACTCCTTTACTGCTTTACCTTCTATTTCTCTATTGCTCACAATTCTACACTACTACCCATCTGTCTAATTATCCTCCCTTCGTTTCTCTTTTCCATACCTTACTCCTTAGGTTAAGTTCAAATATTGTTATTTATTTACTTACTTAATTTAATTTGTTTTAAACTGAAATTTTTAGTTAAATTTTAATTTAAATTTTACATTTAATTTCATATAAATTATAATTATACTAGTCCTGACTGGCACTGTAAGAATAATTTTGTTAAATTGTTGTGCCAGGAAAATATTCAAATAAACATACATACATATGATATTTGTAAGAATCTGTGTATGTATCGGTGTCGGAGATAAATTTGTATACAAAACAAATACTAATTTTGAAATAATTAATATTAATAGGAGGTGTCTATACCAGAAGAGGAGGAGCTTTCGAATGAGAGTCAGACAGATGAAACCAAAGCCGAACAATTAAATATAGAAGGCCATCGCCCAAAGACACCTTGCATCGCAGACACTGGTAAGATATATTTTTAAGTTTTTAATTTGTATATGGTTAAGATATTTATTTCAATATATCCTATAGTCCTCCGTCATTTCCCCACGATGAAACGTTTATTGGGTGCTTTATCACATTGCTCGAGTTCATCTTTCACAATTATGGCTTCTTCGTCGAATTTCTTGTTGGACGATCCTCAAAGTACAGCTGATGCAGTTTTTAATTTGCTGATTACATTATATGACAAAGCGTCAAATCCACGTCTAATAGTTGCACCTATATGCCAATACTTGGAAGCCAGTAAGTCCGTCATTACACGTGATAACAACCAACATACGCGTATACTAAGGCATATTGCAGGTTGCATACTTTTGCTGGGTTTTTAATAGCGAATCTAAATTATAGCGTATCTCAAGGGGATTTTTAAAAAGGATCAAGCCTCTTGCATTTAACAACTATATCACTGATCTGAATAATAGGCTGATGGCAATGTAGGGCTTAGGAGCCTGACTACTAGATAAGTCGAATCATTGTTGATATAAAAGCAAAATGACTTTAAATACCTTTTTAAATTATATATGAGTTTGGCGAAAACATGCCGGAATTTTATTAAATTTGGATAGCAAAAGTATGCAATTTGAAATTTCCCTGCACCTATACGTCAGTACAGAAATTGTAAGTGTTGATGGAAGTATATGTTAAGTATTCACACATTTCTTTTCTGTTTAGGCACCATTCAGCACAATTGTCTGCCTCGTTTGCAGTTATCAGAGCCCTTCTTATGGTATATTTCGAAAGTGCTAGAGGTTTCTGTAGCTGTGCAAATTTTCACACAGCTTGGCGGAATAAAAATTATCTGCCAAAATTTGGTGCGATTGAATAAAATTCTAATAAACATGCAGCCAGGATTGGTATGTGCACTCATTTACGCAGTTATCACAATGTTTCATTTTTATATGATCAAACTTGTTTTTGTTTTTTTGTTTTTGAAGATATCATTGATTATGCAACATATGACGAAAAATACCAAACTAAAGTTACATTCACACGCATGTGTCAATGGTAATGGCAAAAAGACATCCGCTTCCAGCAGCGCACAGAGTCAAAGAAATTTCCAAGATGGTCTCATTAATTTCGCTTCATTTTGTACTATATCTGCTGAGCATGACACGGCACATTCAGCAGATATTTTAATTATGAATCCAGTAGCTTCACATAGACGTCCCCGTACCCCTGCGTGGAGTTATATGTTTTACCCAAACGAATCTCACGTAGATTTGACGATTACACTACCAACAGCTATACTTTTGAAGGAAGTACAATTACAGCCACATGCGCCAACATTAGCATCGTGCCCATTTGCAGTTGCTTTAGAAATATCAAGAGATTATGGTTTGGGACCAATTCCAGTAGGGCCACCTCTTACTACTTCCGGCATGACTTGCATACGTCTAAAGTTGGCTAAACCAGAAATAGCTACAAGTGTTGTGCTGCGTTTGTACAGGTGCGTTGATGTAATATAGGACAATTTGATAACATAATGATTTCAATTTGGGATAAACGATCTGAATGCTCATCTTTTGCATTCTTTGATAACGTTTTGTCATTAAAATTAGTATTTTTCGTATAAATAAAAGCGGAAAAGTTGTTTGAAAGTTACGTCTTTATGACAGATTTTATTTGGGTAAACCCTTGTATTCAAATAATAGTTGATACGTATTATTATTATGCACGGGCTCGATTCAGCACAAGTTCTTCTGAAATAACAATAACTATACGAATTAGTCTGACAAGAAATCATGGATGTTATAAATAGTACTATAACTATAGGATGTATGTATAAGTTTTTAGCTTTTCACATTTTTCCTTGAAAAATCAAAAATAATAGTTAAATAATAAGTTCATTGGTTTTCAGTTGGTCAAACTTACAAAATATGTTAAAGAATAGACCGTAACACTAATAAAATTTGTAGAGTAACTCAGCCCATTAAATCAAATAAAACCGATAGGCAAGGTTATGTTAAGTCAAAAACTTGAAATTGCTCGAACACTAACAGGCGACGTGGGCAATAATCGTACCGAAGAGCCCAAAATTATTTGTTTGACAATAGAGGCTCATATAGTCCAAAAGAAAAG
The DNA here is from genome assembly GCA_951509765.1 of Sphenella marginata. NCBI lineage: Eukaryota > Metazoa > Arthropoda > Insecta > Diptera > Tephritidae > Sphenella > Sphenella marginata. The sequence continues at coordinate 85,690,425 of OX608079.1, read as the reverse complement.
AATTCACAAAAAAAGTTTGTCACTAAATGATGCCGATTTCTTTAAAAAAAAAATAAAACAAAATATGTATATCCACAAAAAATTTAATAACTCAAATGCACTATACAAATGTACCTTTATTGTTGTAATTCAATATGTTAACGTAGTTTCCAGTGTAGTAGTATATGCAAAAAAATGCCATTTGTTATAGTAGATTTTAAAAAGGGTGGTCATTACAGTACATACATATATGTTTTAGAGCTAATTAGATATGAAAAGGTGTAAATATCCTGGAGGTATATTATGAGAAATTATTTTTATTTTATTATTTATTTTATTATTATTAGTTTCGTTATTAATATTACATCGCGATCATGGTATTACTTTATGACACCCGTTTTTAATAGTTACCCGTTTTAATAGTGAATTTGAATTACTCCTCCCTTTCGGCGAGGATTCTGGAACTGCAGCTTAGTATTATCTTTCACTATTATAGAAATATTCTTTAATATTCAATAATTTTTGCCTTTCTTTTTATAGACCTAAAGATAGTTCGAATATTGGTCTTTCACAAATTGCTATTTTGGGCAATACAATATTTGCTTTTAATTCCAATGCGTTGAGCAACAGTGCAAGCGGAAGTAGTAACGTTGGAGTGGGCGTTGCCGGTAGTGGTGGCGTTTTCAATTTTGATCAAAGTAATGATGAAGATACCTTTGCAAAGACAAGCGTTGGGTGGATGCGTATATTAGCACGTTGTTTCAAAGCGCCAGCTATTATCTATGATGAAAAATTGGCTGCAGATGTAATTGGTGCATCGGCAATGCACCCTGGCTTTCTCGAAGCATGTTGCTCTCTGATGAATATAATGTCAATGATACCAAATACGGCGTTACAAAATCTTCATACAGTTTTGCTAAAACTAGGTGCCTATAATCGTAACTTATGCTTATCTATAATACGCATTTTGCTTTGGTCTACAACACCACAAAGTAAGTAGCACTGTAAGCCCTTTTTTTTAAATAAACTTACAAGTAAAGTAAATTGTAATTTTGTGTGCATTTCTTTTTTCAGCATATAAACTATCAAATGAAAGTATATGCAACTTACTTTACGAATTGGCAACAACGAGAGATGAATATACGGTTGATAAAATTCAAGTACTACTTGAGTGGATCGTAAAGTTACGACATAATTTTAGCAATCGTACATTGCGTTGCAATAATCCACAGAGTGGTTTTGTTAAGTGTGTGGCCTCGATTTTGTGGTCAGTGCACATGGAAAATCATGTGGCAAATTTTCACGAGGTAATTACCAATGATATATTTGATGCATGTATGCACTGGATTGATACGTTGGAAAATGAAGAGCCATTAAAAGTAGCTTTCGATTCTTTGTTATGCTCGTTGTGCTGCATCAAACCGGAGTTATTCAATCAATTGCTTAACAAAGTCAATGTAAAAGTTCAACAAACTCAAGATAGAATGCATAGTAGCACTTCAAATGTAAGCGTTGCAATCACTGCCGGAGTTTCACCGCAAGTAAATCCAAGTAATACTAGTGTGAGTGGTGGTTTGACTGATGATAATAAAGGTCAAAGCGGAAGTGCATGGTTTGCTAGTGTTGCGGTGGACAATTTAACCACGTTATTGCAAAGACCTACATATTTAGCAACTTTAGCAATGGCGTGCCAATCTCCAAAGGCTGTATATCAATTAGTAGATTCGGGTTTACCAAAATTATTAGCCTATGCTTTGTATCAATACTGCACTGGCTTATTGCCCGAAGTAAAACGATCCGGTCGTCAATCATCAGCAAACACATCTTTATCTAGTTCAGTTTTTCCAACAGCAGAGTCTTGTATATTAACAGCAAGTCCATCAAGTACATGTTTGACAGATGCTGATAAAGCGGAATATATTGACGATAATACATCAACGACGTCGGGTGAGGCAAATATATCGATACTTAGTTGGGCAAATGTACCAAAAGTATTAGATTTTTTTTCGGAATGCTGTTCTGAGGGTCATATGCGTGATTGGTTGGGTACACAACAGGGTTCTATCTTTTGGAAACCCTTGCTGGAATTGCTATGCAATTATCGCCCCATGGAGTATGTTGGAGAGGAACCAATGCAACAGGCTTTCATACGTATGGAGCGTGCCACCATACATTTCTTTACACGCGTTAGCGCTTGTCATCCGAAAAATCAAGATACACTTACAACATTGCTAATATCTGTGATTCGTAAACCGATGCAGGCATCGCCGGGTAGCAAAACAACTATTTCTGGGTTTACTAGACAAATTGTTTTACAATTATTGCTGGAAAATGAACGAATTTTGATATCAGTACGAAGTAAACAACCGTTGGAAAAACGCGACTCATCAGAATTGTCGTTGGCTGCAACAGCCAGCACCGCATCGAATAGTAGCGTGTCAATGTCATTGGTGAATCATCATCCATCTAAGCGAGTTAACGCGCATCATTTGTTATTTAGTGTGAGTGCAAACACAAAATGTCAGGATATACTACAGCATTGTATTTCGGGTGAGTGGACTAGTAAAAACTGTAAATATTGTATGTTATGTAAAGTCATCGTGTTACTAAATATCCCGTTACATACAGTGGTTCACAAAAGTATTTTGCAATCGCAGGAGGATGTGATTAAGAAAACTCTTTATTATTTATTTGTTTTATTAATTTGCTGTAATCCACAGAGTGGTTTGTTAATTGTATGGCATCGGACATGGAAAATCATGTAATAAATTTTCTTCTGTTGGTCTTAGCTTGAATTATATTAACGGCAACTTATGAATTAGATCTTATCATTAAAAATATATTTTTTCCAGATGTCAGAAGTTTTCGATCGTAGCTCCGTTTTTCTACGTTGCAATTTTGTTGGCGGATAGCTGCTTATTTTTTATTTTGCAAACAATATTAGATTAATTTCCGCGATATTTTGTTAAAACTCGTAAAATATGAGTAAAACTCGTAAATAAAAGTTGTAAAACGCTCTCTATATTTTGTTTTTGTGCTATAATGATGTTTTTTGATATGTTTGCAGGGTAATTGTTTGCGACCGGTGCCGAGTGCTAAGATTTGTCCAAAAATGTAGGGAGGGGTATCCAAAGACTCGTTTCGATCCCAGGAATGTGAATCCGCCTCCGGAGATCTAATATTTTCAATATTTTGGACGCCTTAATCTGTTATTACCACAACCACATGAAAATTACAGAAAACGGTGACCTTTGACTGCAAATATCTCGCAAACTACTAAAAAATAATTGTTTTCCGGAGGCACGTTCTTGTTATTGGGACCGAAATGCGTCTCTTGATACCCCCTCCGACATTTTTGGGCACGCATTAGCACTTGGCAGCGGCTGTAACAATTACCGAAAATTAAACTAGCATTCAAAACACCAATCTAACAATTTTGCTAGCACCATTAAAACTAAGGTAATGGCTTTGACTCCTACATTCCTTTGTCATTATGCCAAACGTTCACCGGCAGCCACTCCACAGCACCCACACAAACTCCGTAAACTCCTTTGTCAGTTCCGGGGCGGCCAATGTCTCCATCCAACCATCTGTAGTCAGACTTAACTCTGACATGCCTAATGTTTGCTCGGCTTATGGTGTGGCCCCACGACGCGACACCGCCCATCTGTGTACCTGGTCGACGAAGCAGACTCTTCTAGCACCAACTCTATTGAAAATGCCAGCTACCTACTGAAGATGTGGTAACATCCACCAACAGTGTCCTCTTGATTTTGTTGGTCCTCCGATGACTGCTATAATTCACTTAATTTATTTAATAATACTCAATACATATGTAATGACTTAATATACATTTGTAATGAAGTTAATAAATAATACAATTTTACTTTTATTAAAATAGCACTAGTTCCAAGGTAAACAGTTGACTTCGAAAAACTTATAGCTCTTCCTCTTCTTCTTTCGATTCAAGCGTAACTCAGAATGCATATTTTCGATCCGAGCGGAGCGTATAGCGGGAACGTAATTGTATGCTGTTTCTAATTTTTCTTTCGAACGACTTCGAACGGCTTCTGCACAGAAAAATACATTTTTGCTCAAAACCTTTTTCATTTCAGAAACATATTCGAAGGGTTGCCGACCTGTTTTGAAAAAAAAAAAAAAAACCTTTCCAAACTTTTTGATCTTGCTTGTCCCGTCACTTGCTTGCCCCTTTCAGTGAAATTTACAATGTGGGATAGTAATTTTGCCGTGAAATAATTAGAACATATCGACAGCCACACTGCAAAACCCCGTAAGTCACTATATTTTCAAAAATAAGGTTATGCGCCTTTCACATAGGTCGTGATATTTCGCGCATTAAAATGCAGTCAAAATCGGGTTACAACTTCCCGTTTCTTTCCAGTGGTGAAATGTAATAACCGTCGCTCATATACATATGTTATAATTCTCACAGTTTTTTCCATCTAATGAAAACTTTTTCGTTTTGAACATACAGGGTTTTGCAGTGTGGCTGTCGATTATAGCGATAAGACCTTTAATGAGATAAGTTTACTTAGTACAAATTTGTTTACGCAAGATATCATGCAAAATATTTTTGTGATAATCCAAAGGACTTTAAGTCAATTGATATACTCCTACAAAATTTAAATATTTCACTGCTGTCAAGAGGTTTTTTTTGTATGAATGTGCGCAATCTGAAATTTTCTGTTTTCCTCGCTTCGGCAGAAACGCGAACATCAGAGAATAACGGAATATTGGGTGCCAGCAAGCTTATTAAATCAGTTATCAAAAACAATAGCGAACAAGAGACTGTCAGACATGATAGCGACAAGCCAAATAATGATGTTTATGGTGGTATATCATTGAATTTTAATGGCTTGGAAAATGGTATGGAGTTTTTAAGTGTTGCAGCTGGCGTTACAGCGAAAGATAAACGTATTAAGGATGTCAAAAATCAAGTGGCTGCAAATAAGGAGAGCAAAGACTTGTTCCCGAATTTCCCAAGTATGATGATTATGATATTCATATACAGTTAAGTTGCATTTTTATACCTAGTAGTGTTACGCACACAGAATTTTAAGAGAATTTTCTGAGTATGCAGTTTTGTAGCTCATTCAACTTATGTGCTAGTGAGAAGTACTTCCAAATTTCCCCTGCACTTTCATATATTTTTGTCAAGGATGTTGAGTATTTTCTTTCATACAATTTTTCTATGGAAGTGCATGAAAGAAGATACATAGGAGATCGCTACTGGGTATAAAATGTTCCATTTCATCCGAACTTAGACTTCCTTATTTGTTTCTATTAAATTGTATTTGAATTTGTAGAATTCTTCAGCATAGAAGACTTTTTGACACCCTCAAATGGTTCTAGTATTGCCAACTGTTCACAACTTGAACATCCCGATTGTCCAGACGTGCTGCTGACATGTGACACAACCATTTCGCAATTACTGGCCGCTTTACAAAGCAAAGGTTATTCATTATCGACGCCATGCATCACTTTGAATTTGGTAAACAAATTTTGATTAATCTTATTCATAACATGTCTAAACCTACATTTATATATATTAGATAACCGCAAAGTCAATCGAGGAAAGGGAAGATTCTATGATTAAGGCTGGTGATATTGAGCCTTTACCATCGCCTTTGCAATGTTTCTCAAGTCGAGGAGGCTTATCGTTACTTGCGCAATATTTGCCTACGGTATATCCCGACAGTACTGGTCGCAAAACACCTACAACATTGCCGGAGAAAGAGAAGAGTCCACCCATGGCTGATTGGGTTAAATTAGAGCCAAACGATGAAATATACGAAGATTTAGAAGATCCAATAACCGAACCAACAACTAAACACACTGCAATTACATCAGTACCACAGCATTCCCTTGCAGCCTTTGGTTTGTTTTTGCGTTTGCCACCCTATTCGGATGTATTGCTGCGAGATAAAGTACGTGCACAGTGTTTGTTACGACTTGTGCTCGGCGTTACAGGCGATGGAGAAGGAAGTAAGCATACAATATCAACAAATTGTAGTTTTTAAACACTTCAAGTCATTATATTTGAAAATGTTTTGTTTCTTAGATGACATTTACAGTTTGTCCATAGCGCCTTCGCTGCCAACATTGCCGTTTGAGGTGTTTCGCCAATTGCTGGATAATTTTCCTCTCACTACCGATGATGGTATGCTATTGCGACGAATGGTCATTGAAGTAGGTGCAATGCATTTAGTTTTGAATTGTCTAGGTGTGTTTACACACCAATCACAAAATTACCAAATTACTAGTCCACAAAATGAGGTGAGTAATTGCACTGAACAAGAAGTTCAAGACGGGCACGAAATCGTTTCTGTGGTCACAAATCATAATGGCCTAAGTGATCTGTGATTTTGCCAAATTAATTTTTGTTTGCATTTAATATGTACTAGGAGTGCTAGAATGAATTTTTAAATTCTATATTTATTATTATGGATATATTCTACTTTTTTCATTTAGAATGATCATTTGGCAAGTTTATATTTACTGCAGATTCGAGATTTGAAGTGTTTCTGCAACCTCTTCGATTTCGTGATTTCAGACTTCGGCGCTTATGGCTTGTGGGCACAGACAGATTACCACTTTTCAATTAGAATTTTTTTATAAATACGAAGTGTTATATGCTCACTATCTTTTTGAATAGCTTTCGTCTAACAGACTGGGTAACATTCTCATTTTTGTTCGTTCGATAAGCCACACACAGATTTAAGTCAAACTGTTTCAACTCACAACGTAATAACTATCCGGCCGCCGTGATGCCGCCTCACCAAACCAAAGGTTCAAGTCCTTAAACGTGGTTTGAAAAAGTGTGTTCAAAACGGGGTAGCATCTCGGCTATGGCTTAACAAACTCTCATCTCTTTTTTAGAAGCCGTTCGGAGTCGGCAAAAAACTGTAGGTCCCACCAATTCGAAGAAAAAAAAGAAAATGCATATTGGAAGAGAAACTCGACCCAAAATTCTATTCCGGTTTTTATAACGACATATTTCTTGTATATATTTGTTGTACAGCGCGCTATAAGTCTAGATAAAATTATTATTTATGATTAAAATCATCACAATCGAATTTAATTCAAAATATTTCACTCAAGATATAATGATTGTCTTTGATCACAGAGAAAATATATTGGTATTTTTAAAGTTGTTGCAAAGTTGAGAACTTGGTGTTTTTTGTGTGAAACTAATAAGCAATAATCATCACTTTCTGTCCCCCACCGTTAGTTCGAATTAGCGAAATTGTCAATAGATCGGGTGTTTTCATCCTACGGATTTTTTTTTTTAACTTTAGGTATACATATATAGTATAGAGGTAAAGCTAAGATTATACTTACCTTTCATTGATGTGATTGTAAAAAAGATTTTGAGAACGAAAATAGGTAGGTCAGATTAGAGATTATTCCACTCTTAAAATGTTCTAACTATTGAGATAAATAAACTTTGTGGACATTTTGTGTACGCAGTCAGCACCGAGTGGTATTAAGACGACCTCAAGTAATATTATTGATGACTCCTTGGGCACATCTGATGACAAAAGCCACATGTATTGGGCTAAAGGCACTGGTTTCGGCACTGGATCAACGGCACAGTCGTGGAATGTTGAACAAGCATTGATGCGACAAAAGAGTGAGGAAGAGCATGTAACTGTTCTGTTGCAAGTATGATACACACAATATCAATTACTCAGCTATGTCGTATATATACTTAGCTAAAATTGTTTTGCCTCCTATTAGGTGCTCTCTAGCTACATCAATCCAGGTGATAAAATTCCTGCTGCTTTACAAATGGATGAAGTTATGTCGTATCATGAAATTCGTGAAGTATCGGGCGAATTGCCACCTCTATTTTATGTTTTATTACAACAGTCCTGTCTCATTCCGGCGCTGAGTTCCTACTTACGAAATGATTCCGTACTGGATATAACTAGGCACATTCCTTTATATCGCGCTATTTTGCAATTGCTTAGAGCTCTATCACTATCTTCTGAACTCGTATCACTCCTACAGCCGACCATAAATAATAGCGAAAGCTCACCGGCCATTGTGGAATTACTTTTGAATATGAAAACTTGCGTAGATACGTATGCAAAACGTTTGAAGTAAGTATTGAGTGTTGGTTTGCTTTAAATTTTGTATTAAATTATATCCATGCATATGTTCTTGCAACAGAGTTAATAAAAAGTCAAATATAAAAGGACAAACTCAGCAAGTTACAGTTCATATTGATGATGGAGACGACGAGGGACTTGCATTGCTCATACCCGATATACAAGAGACTTCAGTACTGGTTCAAAAGACAACTAATGCAGATGCTTTGGCTAACCAAGAGCGTTTAGATCGTGAATCTGGTGGCAGTGGTTTAGCAAAAGTTGAACGGATTCCTCAGAGTAAATCAATAGAACAGCGCTATTTGGAAGTTATGAAAAAAATGCAATTTGACGCTTCTGACATGATTGTAGAAGCAGAAAATAATGGTTTTCGTTTCGTCGTTTCACATCATTTCGAAAAGATGGTACGGATGGCTGGTGACCGTTATCATCCCTCACGGGTGAAACGTTTGGCTCAAGAGGCGGTTACACTATCCACTAGTTTACCATTGTCATATAGCAGCTCCGTCTTTGTACGCTGTGATACCGATAGACTGGATATTATGAAAGTGAGTATGGAATAATAATATTTCTTAGAAACACCCTTTTGTTGAGTAATTTGTCATCGAGGACATTGAATTTGGGCGAAACACGAAATTGTTGTCCATAAATGGTTGTATTTGACTGAAAAAGTTCGCGGAAAATGTAAAGCAAAGCACATAAAATAATAATATGTTCTTTCCTTTGCGAGCTATATAAGCATATTGTCACTTACGAAGCGAATATATTTGGAGAGTCGATCATATAGGCTAGCACATCCAAAATTTGCTTTGTGAGTGGCGAATGGATTTTTTGAATTCGTTTAAATGACATCACACGGCAGACGGAAAAGTCCATACACTTTTATAAGATGAAACCAATCTTCAATCTTTATGGTTTAAATGCTTCATAATAAAGTTCTGCTACGACTTGATGGTTAATCTACTGATTAGTGTGTCTCACCTCGTCTAGCTTCTTCTGGAACTGACTTCTGTTTCTAGAGCTCCCAGTTCCTCCTGGCTCTGTTAAATAATGGCATACTGCAAGCTCTAAGGTAAGAGATTTGGAGCATTTGCATGCTTGGGAAAACTGAACTACTGGATATGGGGGTTTGACAGAGCAGACGCTAGTGGAGCTCTACGTGTTGATCCATAGAACCCAGAATGAGGTTCAATAAAACACGTATTACGAGTGCAAATAAAAAATAGCCTCAACATATCCGATTACTTCTTTCAATTGTCAACATTCATATTTTAAGGCCCTCCGCGCAAATTCAAATAAGATAGGAGTATATCTTTTATATTTTTATTTTTTTTTTTCTTCAACAAGCTCACTTGTAACTAGCTTGTTTTGCAATCCACCTTTTTAACCTATTTGTATTTTTTTAAATATGTACCTTTTCTTCAATTAATTAATTTAGTTTATTTTAATAATTTATTTTTATCAATTTTATATATAAATAACTGCGTTTAAATGATATTTGTTTGCACCCCACATTTCTCAACTTCTATTGTAATCATTACAAGAAATGGCGTTATCACTGTTCTAATTTTGAACACCCAACGCCATTAGCTGTTATCTTATTAAATGTTAATTCATATTCCATGTTAATTTCTTTAAATAGTATAAGATAATAATGAATAAAACTGAATGAATAAAATATGTAGATGTTTAACCGAAATATTAACGAATATTTAAAATATTACAGGTGCTAATTACTGGACCCGCAGATACCCCATATGCGAATGGATGTTTTGAATTTGATGTTTTCTTTCCACCCGATTATCCAAATCTTCCGATGATGATTAATTTGGAAACAACTGGTCGGCATTCGGTGCGCTTCAATCCAAATTTATATAACGATGGAAAAGTCTGCTTATCTGTGTTGAATACTTGGCATGGACGACCTGAAGAGAAATGGAATGCGCAAACTTCGAGTTTCCTTCAAGTTTTAGTATCAATTCAGTCCTTAATTTTAGTACCAGAACCATATTTCAATGAGCCAGGTTTTGAACGTAGTCGCGGTACACCAAGTGGCACACATTCATCACGTGAATATAATAGCAACATTTATCAAGCATGCGTAAGATGGGCTATGTTGGAGCAAATACGCAATCCAAGTCCTTGTTTTAAAGATGTAAGTATTTTGAATTTCCCTTTCGCTATGCTTTTCCCAGAAACAATATTGTGCGATATCGCGGGCATTTCAACGATATAAATCTGAATGAGGTTGACCTCGACACCGATAAATCCCCCCTATAACAGAGCTCGAGTGACACGAAGATTCTTATATGTTGCGGAGTACAGCGTGTACTCCATGATCCAGCAAAACTCGAGTCATTTCGGCACGTAGAGCTTGTTGTTGTGGGAATGTAGAAATTGCCCTACATGGTAACTGGTTGCTCGTCTGGATGGTGCACTTCCCCATAATATGCAGCTTAACTGCAACACACTACAACAATTGTTTATGCTTGAGCAGCTTGTCATGCAGTGTTAATAGCTGCGCCGATTTGACTAAACTATCAATAACACTATAATTGCTTCATTTCACTCTCGCAGTTCTTTCCAAACTAGAAAACTTGCCCCCGCTTCGCTGCGTGTGAGAACTTCCCAGCAAGCCATTGGAGTCATAAATGAAAGGAGTCCTACGTTTACGCTCTTTATGAGCTCATTTAAGAGTCTGAAATGAGGGTATTTCCCTTCTAGTGATGGTCGTCCGATATGAGCCTAATTCCATATATCATATGAACTTGAATAAGAGTCCCTTTTTTTTTACATAATCGGCACTTATTGGACTCTAAAAAGACTCATTTATTAAGCAGTTTTAGAGTCATTTATGACTGTTACACAATTAATAAAATGCACATTTCTAGCTTTTATAATACGCCTTTTGGCATTGAAATTGGTATTCTAGAATTGGAAAAAAGATGCCTGAACATTCGTTTGATGAAAAAGAAATTTGTTAAATAGATTTTGGTAGAGAAATCAGTTAAATGTACCTACTTACACACTAAGTGATGCTGCTACATAAGTAGGGAATGTCTATAGGGCTATCTTTCAAAAAATATTTAAAACTGAATTTAACCAGAAAGAATAATATAAGCGAAGCCCAGAACAATGCAAATTATTAATAGATTCGATGATATAATTAATTTTTTTATGAAACAAAAATTTATGATATGAATTTAAGATATGAATAGTTGTTTCAGAGTTGCTCTGTTAAATAAATACTCTCCGTAAAAGGCTCATAATTTTTATCACAACGGAGTCAAAGAAGACTCCTTTATGATCGTATTTCTGAGCCTCAAATTTTTCACATATTTAGGACTCATCGGATTCCTAAATTATGAACACTCCGAGAATGTTTGTATGGTTATAATAGACCAAGTTCGATTGTAGCACTCATCAGCAACTTTGGTTTGACACCCATATTTCAATTCATTTTATTTAAGTCGAAGATTACAAAATTTTTGCAGATTATATACAGTATTAAATTAATACTAAAAACGAAAATTCTTATATAAAACAACACTAAGGAAAATGAGCCATAATCCTAAATAAAAACAAGGATCTAGGCGTGGCAAAATCGAGGTGTAGATTACTATGATTTCTATTGAACTCAGTTAAAGCGCTGTTTAAAGGGTAAAAATTATAATAATTACATCGGGCAATATTTAGATGGAATGGTAAGCTAGACTTTAACATTCTATGAACCCAAGAAGATCCAGAGTATAGATGGGACTGCTTATATGTATGTCATTTTTGAACATAAGGCATGAAATATTTTATCAACATGTTGTTGTTGTTGTTGTTAGCAGTGCTTCGCCCTGCCCAAAGGGCCAGTACACTCTTAATTGTCATCGGGCTCTTCTAACGGAAGTCCAAGGAAACGCGGAGTTTCGACAGGGTTGGACCAAAGTGATAAAGGTGTTAGAAGAGTGTGTTCAGAAGAACAGGAAAAGAGATGTTGTGTGTCATGGGGGGCCATACCGCATGCAAGGCATGTGTTCGGTATGGTGGGGTTCAGTCTGGACAGATAGAAGTTCAGCCTATTGCAGTATCCAGACCGAAGTTGTGCCAGCATGACTCTAGTCTCCCTCGGAGGGACACGTTCTTCCTCAGCAAGAACAGGTGGTTGGGTACCAATGGGTTCACAGGCCGGGATCTGAGGGATCTATCCACCGACTCGGTGTGGAGGTCCTTTAGGGCCCGCCTGTGGTCCCGCAGATCAAACGGCAACGAGATGTGATGCCGGATCTCATCATAATGCTTTCGAAGATGTTTCCTTATGTCTCTGGAGGGCGGAGATTCATCCAATAGTTTTCGATTTGGATGGCTGGGTCTATGACAGTCCAGAAGGAACTGCCTACTTAAAAGTTCCGATGCCGCAGGCGTATATAATCTTTGCCGACAAACAGTGCACGTGGTGAAAGGTACGAGGAGGTTATGTTCCTGACCCACGTGCATGGTGGAAGTAGGGGGGACGAGAGTGGGGACTCAGGTGAGGCGGGAGGACCAAAGCTGCTGGTCGTGGAGACCGGGCCACTGTTGTGGCCGTTTGATGATGGTACGTGCGGTGTGTGTACGCCGGAGCGACGAGAACCGTGGGACGCACTTGCGCGTGAACAACATGGTGCCTCAAAAGTACTGAAAAAAGTACGGGTTCTGGGGATGGCAGGGTTAAGCCCTGAGCATCCAGATCTGTGAAGCCATCTCTTGCATTTACTGCATTGAACGGAATGTGAACGTTTGACGTATATTTTCTTCCAGCAGACGCAGCAGATCCAGTCTCTTGGTCCGGGGTTGGATTCGATGCCAGCCCGTAACAAGAGACATTGGAGCAACCCTGCTGCAAGGGATTGCTCCGGGGATGACAATTTAGGAGTGGGACTGGACAAATTGGACAGGGTTACACAACATCTTTTTGGCCACTATGGTCCACATGTCGGTCGATAACTCCGAAACCGCAGTTAGCAGTTTCGAAGTGATACACCAAAAATACAGCCCGAAAAAAATACTAAATACTTTTGGTTTGCATTCTAGTGGTCCAATAATGATTCCTCTAATTAATATTTCTTGAACATCGGTAATGTACAGACATCCAACTATTGTTATTTTGTTATGTGTAGGGATGGATGGCCAAAACAAATATTTTCATTTAGAAAAAATCATCTTTAATAAAGAATAATGAATTATGAAAGCACAAATCAGATAAACGCTGATAAATTTAGTTTGTATTTTTAAAGAAAATGTGTAAGGATCATACCAGAACTTGAGACAAAACTTCAGTAGAATAATTGGATAAAAAATTTTGCAGAAACATTTTGCGATAAATATTTTATCCCCGGATATGCAGTTTTGAAAGCTTCATTTTAATTTGAAATCCTTCAGTTCTTTACTGAACCAGGCTTGTCATTGAATTCTTTTAAAGTGGTATTCAGAACCAAGGGAAATAAATTTATGGCTCTGTGAAATGCCCATCTTTCATATTATATGTGCAAATGGATTTTTAAATGGTTTCTTCATATATTTTTCAGGTGATTCATACACACTTTTGGCTTAAACGTAATGAAATATGTACACAAATAGAAACCTGGATTGAAGAATTAAGCAAACCGCAATATAGTGAAAGGAATAGTCGTACTATATCATTTAATTCCATGGTTTTACGTCGTCAATATCGTCATTTACGTGAAGAGCTGGCAAAGTTAAAAGTGCCTGCTGGTTTAGAAGATCTCGACATGCCTTTTAATCCGAATGTTAATTTGCCTGCAATGACTGAATCCACCAGCAACACGACTAACGCTGCGAACACCGCTATGACAACAACCCCAGCAATTGTGGGATCAACGGCAATAGCTACTGCAATTGGTGGTGTTGGGGGTGATACTAATACCAATAATGCAGACAACGGCAGTGAAATTGACACCAAAAATGTTAACTTAAATAGTGGTTCCGGTGGTAGTGAAAATAATTCAACCACGCCCACACCCACACCCGAAAGTATTATCAGTAATGGCAGTAATACAGTTGCGACTAATATGGGAGTAACAACATTACCATCTCCTTCAGTACTAGCACCTGATAAAGAGCATCATAATATTCCAAATCAGATGCTATCAGTAAATACTTCCGAGCCTTCGTCATCATCATCTGAATCTATGACATCTATGGAGATGACAACATTGCTGCGGCAAAGTATACCGGTTTCAATGTTTAATGATTTCAATGACGCCACAATGATAATGCTACCACAATCACCGGTTCCAAATCCAGTAACAGCCAAAGTGACCACAGTTGATATGGCAACGACTCAAGTTGGCACTGATGCGGATGACGAATTCGTCGATAACATGCAGATTGACCCTAACGAATATAATTATGATACTGATTTGGTAGAATCGCTTTTCTTCGATGATGATTCCCAATTAGATAATTCCAAAATGGGTGATTTCGATGAATAGACTCGTAAAATACATGAGTTCGGTGATGTGCAAGATGATGATGTCGGCGTTGATTCGATTTGTAGTTGTTGCTGCAACACCCATTGTATGTGCTTTATTTCAAATCAATTTTAAGTATGTGTGTGTGTTATATCCAATTACTTCTACTATTATTAATTTTATTAAATCATTTTTATAAAATTAAATAAAATAGAAATCCTTTGTTTTATATATAACTGTAAGATTTATCTTAATTTGTTGGTAGGAAATGAATTGCCTTTGAGATTACATTCATTGCATTCATTCTTTTTTCGAACATTGTTGTAACGTCAAAAACACGCTTTGAAGATTGTGGCACTGCCGGCCACATTGAAATATCTCATATTTTACTATGTTCTCTGCATTTAGATTCACCCTGTGGCTGTTAGGGTAGAATATGGCAGCGGAAGATATGCCTATCTTAAGAGGATACTAAAATCCATGAAAACGTTACCACGCAAAGGACTTTCAACATCAGTACAACCTTGTTTTAGTCTGTCACGTCCTATTCCATGAATGTATTTGCCGACAGAGTAGGGCGAAGTACTGCTACAATAATAATAATATTGGTATACGTTCAGTCAAGTTCATGTGAGCCGCTTCTATAAGGACCCAGGATCCCCTTATCGTACGGTGTTAAAGTCGATTGGTTGAATAGATCAGCGCAGTGGGCTTCTTGTTTCTACTCAATAAAATTCCCATCGTACCGCGTCATAGTATAGTGGGTCCATCATCTTCTATCAATTTTCTACACGGGTAGAATATCGACAGCCACACTGCAAAACCCTGTAAGTCACTATTTTCCAAAAATAAGGTTTTGAGCCTTTCCCATAGATCGTGATATTTCGCACATTAAAATTCAGTCAAAATCGCGTTACAACTTCCCGTTTCTTTCCAGTGGTGAAATGTAATAACCGTCGCTCATATACATATGTTATAATTATCACAGTTTTTTCCCAGCGTCTGAAAACTTTTTGGTTTTGAACATACAGGGTTTTACAGTGTGGCTGTCGATATAGAAGAATTGAAAATGCAACACAAAGAAAAACAACTACAATAGATGACTCATAAGCAACAAAAGTCGTCCTATGATGGAAATCTTGTACATGAAAATGGAAATGACTTAGATAAAAGTTATTTTTCTTACTACTGCAAGCGCAAACCAAATTTATCAAAACCTAAACTTTGACCTCAGATAACTATTGATTGAGCCGAAGTTTTGCACTTCAAAATATTATGGAAAACGCCTTAAAAATTTTGTATGGGAGATGGTTACGCCTCAGGGAATTTTTATAGGTAGGTACATAAAGCTTCCATGAGGAACTCAAAAAACCGAAAGAAATAACCGAAATAGCGCTTAGGTGTATACAAGGCAAATTAAACAAGGTAGAATTGACAAATTAAATATTTTGTTTTTGTAGGAATTCTTACTTCTAAAAAGTATATACCAACGTATTTACCCTTAATGGCCCACGTTCAATATTTGGCCCCATACAAATTTCTTATTAAAAAGTTAAACTGCATTTGCAAAAGTCAAAAAATTATTAATATACATAGTTATTTGTTTAGATAGTTTACAGCTCACTTTTGCCACCAAGTGCTACTTTGGAGTCTACCTCTTTAAAGACCTTGACCGCGAAGAACAAGCGTGCATATGTACATATATATTAATATAGCAACGATGTGGGTCACTGTTTACGACTATCATCAAGTTCTAAAAAATGTTGGGAGGAGTACCAAAGGCACCTTTCGGTTCAAATAAAAATCGGTCTCCGGGAATAAATATTGTTATCATTTTGAAAAATATTTGCAAAAATCCGAAGAACTAATCGGAGCCGTTGTCTATAGTTTTTATGTGGCTTACATCTTGATTTGCAGACTATTGTCCACGATTTAAAAAAATAACGCGATCCCGTCTTCTTGGTACACAAATTGTTTCATTAGTTTGCAAATATCTTCCAAACTACTCAAAAAAATTGATCTCGGAATCGGATTATTATTTATGGGTACTGAGCGCGTGTCTTGATACCTCTCCCGGCAATTTTTGGACGGGTTTCAGCACTCGATTGCAGTCGTAAACAGATACCACGATTTGTTATTTCTTCAATAAAAATAAAAAACTGATAAAAATTAGAAATTTTAAAATCGAACGGGTTAACATTTTTTTTTCATTTGACGTTAAAACTCCTACAGAAAAGAGAGAACTGTCAAGTTCGCTACTACTTTGTTTAATATAGTTTGCTACATTTATCAATATTGAAAATTTTTCAACAACAAGGATTGTATGAGTATACGAAGGGACAATTTTCCCACATGCAATAAAATGTATTTTACTTGGTTTAACTTGCATTAAATTACTTTTTTTCTGTATAATATAGTCACAATATGTGATAGATAGATATCTAGTAGATATTATCAACTTAAGTTCCTATCCACATTGTTTTGTTTTGGAGTTTGGTCGTTTTTTGGGAACACTTTTGATCTCGAAAATAACCATTATGTGGTAACCATAAATTTTAGCTAACGTATTTCAAAATGCTGCCTACAGGCTGTGCTGTCAGTTTGAGAGATTTATCCCTTTTTTTTGGGATTTTCGTTTGATTATTTACCAGTTGTTTTGGCCAAACCTTGTACTAACTTATTTTTTATATAGATATTATAACATTTATTAAATATGTTCCAAAGCCAAACTGTATTAGAACTGTGTAATCGTGAAGAACTGTGGTGTCGTTAAATGGTTTAGCTAATGGATATTTCTGAGCTAGTTCAACTTTATGCAGGATTGGTTCGCGAATACATTCGCTGAGATTACAAGCAACGTTCACAAACGTTTTTTAAGATGAACGACAAGACCGTTCTTACTTTGATTTGCGAATGCATATGCTAATAATTCGCCAATGAAGTCGTCATCGGGAACGATATCGATTTTTTATGCGCGCTTCTACGCAAATAAATTTTTTTTTTTAAATTTTCACGTTCGCATGTAAAGTCATAAAAGAATGTACTTGAATCTTCCTAAACGAATAATTTCGAACCTTGCTTGCTGATAATGTCATTCGTTGAAAATTGCAACATATCTGTTTTTAATCGCTTAAGTCATAATTTATAGTTTGCTAAAAAACACGTTTTAAGTTGAAAACTGGAACGTATGACCGCTTAACATTATTTTATTTATTATCAAAAGTATCTCTTAGTAGAGGATTGTGGATTTTGGAAATGGGGGGGTCCAAATTTTTTAATGAAATATCGAGGACATCTTGTATCCTCTGTTCCTGGAAAATATGACTTTTTGGATTCCGAAAGGGGTGTTGGACTCGAAACCAACGTCAACTGGCAAAGGATAGCGTCAGGGGGTGAGCTTTGTTGGAAGGTCAAAATAGTTTAGACGGTTAAACAAACATGTAAGGTGTAACAAGTGCCCGCATCCCCCAACATATAAAGAACAAATAATTTAAGCCAAATAATAATAAAAAAAAATAATATCTACAAAGCTTATACAGTTGTTGTTGTTGTTTGTAGCTACAATGAAGTTCATGTCACCGTTATTCTGGCGTACATGCAGACGCTGACAACCGAAAAATGCTTAATATAATATTGATAATATGATAATATTGTTTTCCAATTATTGTTGACTAGACTGTGTACATACAAAGTATGTGTGAGTGTGTTCTGTCGTTATGGGATAAATCTTCAAGTGACGACACAGATGCGACTTGAATTGTCTTATTTCCATCTAATTTTTATACCTTTCATGAACATGAAATGGTATTATAACTTTGGTCCGATGTTTGTAAGTATGAGAAGAAGAAGAGATAGACCCACCATTAAGCATACCGAAATGATAAGGATGATAAGCTGAGTTGATTTAGCCATGTCCGTCTGTCCGTCCGTCTGTCCGTCTGTCTGTTTGAACGCAAACTAGTCCCTCAATTTTAGACCTATCTCGATGAAATTTGGTATAGGGCCGCCATTTTGCATGGGATTAATCATTTGTCGGAACCAGCCAGATCGGACCGATACAAAGCATAGCTCCCATACAATCGATTGTTCCGATAAACGGGTTTTGGTCTATAAATCTTGCAATTAAAAAGCTAGGACCGCAAAATTTTGCACTTTTCGTACATATTGTATAAGTAACATGTGTAGTGAAAATGACTCAAATCGGACCAACCAAACATATAGCTCCCATATAATCGATAGTTTCGATAAATGGGTTTTGGGCTATAGATTTTGCAGTTAAGAAGCTAGGAACGTAAAATTTTGCAGGTTTGGTACTTATTACATATGTGATGTGTGCAGTGAAAATCATACAGAGCGGACTAACATAACATATAGCTCCCATATAATCGATTGCTCCGATAACTCTGGTTTGGGCCATGTATTTTCAAATTAACAGTTTTGAAGAGTTTGTACCAATTGTAAGTAAGGATCGGACACTTAAAAAAGTTATGCGTATTCATGAAAGGTATGAAGCCTTCGGCACAGCCGAAGACAGCCCTTTCCTTACTTGTTTTCAGATGCATTGTGTTTTTTGAAAGGAAAAGGTATCTTCTGGGGTTACCCTTGGTCTACTCTTAACCGATATCTCTGAAACGGGTTCACATATAGACCTGAATACCACTCCTTCATACACTCATGAACGCCTTTGATACCCATATCTTATAAACATCTTCGGTATATGGTCAATTTCGTTGAACTTACTCTGCCAAATTTCAGTTCCCATGTAATAATTATAAAATTAGCTTGGCAATTTGTTAGTTGGGGATGACCTGATGACCTGAATTTGATGAAGGAGAAAATAGTACAAACTGCAGAGCTGAATTGAGCTGGTACAAGTATGCATTAGGGGTATGTTGACAACATCTCCGTATACATATCTTCGAAAGATTTACGAATCCCTAAGATTTAAAAGCCAGCGGTTTCGTAGGATAGGCCATATTGTGCGAATGAATGAAGATACGCGTGGCCGAGGAGAAGGGAGACCAACACTGAATCCGCAAGGACTAGGCGATTTGCGACCCCGTTTTCAATTGGCGCTAATTGATAGAAAGAAGAAACAGCTATCGACTTTTGCCACACTAAAACTTCTTCTACGACCAAAGTAGACATATTTAATAAAATACATCTATGAATAAGAGTATGACAAGCCAATTTTTACGCAATATAATTCAGGGCGAATTACAAAAACTTATTTTTTTGGAGGCAACGTTCATTAAAAAGTCGGTTAATGGTATTGGAGTTTTAACAAAAGTTGAATAGCCGAAGCGAAGTAAATAGTCGAGTAGTCGTTGGTAAGCGAATATTCGATTACTACAAACCGATTAATAACCGTACAAGCGCCTACAACCGACTTTGAATAACTCAACTTTTTTTAAGAGCCGTATTTGTTTATCCTCGAAATTTAAAATTGCTCAGCTACAGAGAAAACCTCATCAGCTAAGCAAAGTAGATATAAGATAGGTTACACATTAATGAATTATTAGATAATAGAATAAAATTATTGTTAAATATAAAAATCAAAGAATAAGAAAACAATTAGTTGCTATGCATTATAATAGAAAGAATTGACCTTTTTATGCTGAAAAGCTAGTCCGTAATATCCAATGTACCAGAATGAGAGTTATGGTACAGTTATGCTTGCATAGCAGGGCATAGCATACCAATACACAGCACGTAAAAGAAAATTTTGATTATACAATACATAATTTCATGGGCTCGCACACATTCTATCAGCTTTTCTTCTTCAATTACAACGTTTTTATTTGTTTTTTACCAAAATTTATAATAATAATAATTAATTTTCCCGGCCTTTTTATCGCCTTTTGTCAAAACTAAATCTTCAAAAGCAAAAGTTTTGACAGTAGGTATGTTAAATTACATAGAGATCAAACTTCAACAGGCTTCTAAGTCATGCTCTGTGTTGCCATGCGTTGTATAATCGAAAACATGTAAAACCAAGCAATGTATTGCTATGCTGTGAAGGCATAATTGAACCATTAAAATCATGACACAAGCAACGAAAAGGCTCATTTAACTCATATATATAATACTTCTATATTGCTAGTAAAGAACTGTGAAGCGTGTCAAACATTACAGTACAGACATACAATGAGGGAAGAAGACAAAATATCGGTCATTCCCACGACAGCCGGTTCTACGTACCGGAATGGCTCGGGGTTTCCCCGACCAAGGGCTGTTATTTCACTACCCCCCTGCCTAAACCGTCAGTTATCCTCCCCCCAATAATGTCATCCTCCGAGCAGCTCCTTGCAGCGGGACTGCTCAAGACTCTCCTGCTCCGGGCTGGTATTGAATCCAACCCCGGACCTAGAGAATGGATCTGCTGTGTATGCTGGAAGAAAATTTATGTGAAACGTTCACATTCGGTACAATGCTCTAACTGTAGCAGATGGTTGCATCTAACTAGTTGCTCCGGACTAAATCCCTCCACTCATAGACCCGCTAGTTTTTATAAAACTTTTGTGGCCCCTTGCTGTTCACGTCCTATGACGTCCAGTGGCCGTCGTCGATCAAGTATCGCTCCGCCACATATGTCTGACTCTGTCACATCAGTCTCCACGACTAGCACTAACAATGCACATCAGCAAGTAGACCTTTCGAGCGGCCGCTCACGCCCACAGGCGTCAACATCTCACACAGCAGCTCACAGCTACTCCCTACGTAGCACTTCCCAAGTGGATTTGAGCAATGCTGAGCGTCCGCTCTCTCCCACCCCCCCGGTCAGCCCCTCTTCTTCCAGCATTAGCACGAGTATAAGCCACAACCATCAGCTCCTGGTCCCTTATACTACGTGCACTGTTTGTCGGTTAAGATTATATACGCCGTTGGCATCAGTCAAGTGCAATAACTGCTTTGGCCTGTGTCACCTGCTCATATGCTCTGGACTCGCGAACAGGAACCTATGGACTGATACGTACGTTGCGCCATGCTGTCGAGCTACGCAACCTTCAACGTCGTCCCACTCGCCACTACCTTCTGGTAACGCGATTCCTTCGACTTCAAGATTGCGCCGTAGTGCGCGACCCAGCCTATTACCACCTAGGCATAGTCCTTGACCCCCAGCATCAACTCTGCTCCCCCTACACACTTCGGTATCTTGCAATTTAATTGCAACGGCCTAACTGGCAAAATTGTTGAAGTGACAAATTTAATGAAGCGACTGAACATCAAGATCGCGGCTATCCAGGAGACAAAGTTAGGTGGAAGGTCGTCTCTTTTGACCTGCAACGGGTACAATGTACACCGTTGTGACCGTGCGAGAGGGCTTGGGGGTGGTCTGGCATTCATCACGCATCAATCTGTGCAGTATCGTCTATTTGAGCCTGACATCGACCCGAGGGACACCACCTTAGAACGTCAAGGTATGGTTGTCCGGTCAGGCGATGTCGACCTTGAAATCATAAACATTTACGTACCTCCTGTCACCTGTTGTCCCAGGGACTACCACCCTGACATTCGTGCGTTACTCAGGGGCGAGAACCGCGTCATCCTTGGTGACTTCAACGCACACCACGACCTGTGGCACTCCAGCCTGCAGGCCGATGGTAGGGGACAG
The DNA here is from genome assembly GCA_951509765.1 of Sphenella marginata. Lineage (NCBI taxonomy): Eukaryota > Metazoa > Arthropoda > Insecta > Diptera > Tephritidae > Sphenella > Sphenella marginata. The sequence goes on along the minus strand of OX608079.1, from coordinate 85,668,235 downwards.
GAGCTGGCTGACCAAATAGATGATTCGACGTTTTGCACGGTAAATGGGGATGCCCCCACTAGAGTGGCGGTAAACTGCTCTAGCTCGCCAGACATCACCATAGTCAGCGCTGGACTAATAAACTGCGTTGACTGGCGACCGATGCTGACGCTTGCTTCAGACCACCTACCCATAGTGCTCTCAATCGATCGCCCCACCGACTTTGTCACCGCTGAGAAACGCACATACACTAACTTCAATAAAGCCGACTGGGAGGGTTTTCTCAACACCACAGAGAGCGCCTTCGCTGCTCTTCCTACCCCGTCTGACGTACGAGAAGGGGAAAAGGCGTTTCGTATGGCCCTAATTTCAGCCTCCCACCAACACATTCCGTCAGGTAGAATAAAGGAAGTGCGTCCATTCTTCCCCGCAGAGGCAGCGGCCCTGGCAAATGAACGTGACCATATTAGACACCTTTACCCTACGGATCCCCAAATACGGGATCTTAACGCGGAAATCAGACGCTTAGTAGATCAACACAAACGCGCTAAGTGGGAGGAGCACCTAAGGTCTTGCAACCTCTCGGCTGGAGTTGGCAAATTATGGTCGACGGTGAAATCTTTGTCCAACCCGACTAAACCTAACGACAAAATATCCATCGCCTTCGGTGATAAGGTTCAGTCGAAGCCAAAAAGATGCGCGAGCGCCTTCTGCCGACAATTTGTAATGCATCCTACGTTGAACAAAGATATTCGCCGAGCCACCAGGGAAGCGCACAAACACAAAAACAGCGATGCGCCCGTTGCCATCTCCACAACAGAAGTTCATGAGGCTATTCGGAGATCCAAGAACACCAAATATATCGGCCCCGATGGCATTTCCATGCTGATGCTGAAACACCTTGGCGACGAAGGCATAAGATACCTCACACAAATTTTCAACCTTTCCCTTTCCACCTTTGTTATTCCTGAAAGATGGAAACAAGCAAAGGTGGTCCCACTACTAAAGCCTGGCAAGCCAGCTGCCGTAGGGGAGTCATATCGCCCGATATCTCTCCTCTCGCCAGTAGTGAAAGTGTTGGAAGCCACCTTGTTGCCGTACTTCACCGCAAACCTGCGGCTCGCCGAACATCAGCATGGATTTCGCAAAAATCACAGCACCACCACCGCGCTGAACGCCATAACCACTCAGATAGGGGACGGGCTAAACCAAAAGCGTCCAAACCACAGGACAGTGCTAGTTGCGCTTGACTTGGCCAAAGCTTTTGATACGGTCAACCATGCGCAACTAATGAAAGACCTTGAAGATTCGTCCCTTCCTCCCTGTCTTAAACGTTGGACTGCAAACTACATGAGTGGTCGTCAATCGTCGGTTGAGTTCAGAGGCGCAAGATCAAAACCCAGAATAGTTAAACAGGGGGTGCCGCAGGGTGGTGTCCTATCCCCGTTCCTGTTCAACTATTATATATCGAAACTTCCCCCCCCACCAGAGGGTGTCTCGATCGTCTCTTACGCCGACGACTGTACGATTCTGGCAACAGGCCCCTCCGTAGAAGAACTCTGCTCTCGTATTAACTCATACCTCCCAGCCGTGTCCGAATTCTTCGCCGGGAGAAACCTGGCATTGTCACCGAATAAGTCCTCGGCCACCCTATTTACGACGTGGACAACGCAAGTGAACATGGAATTAGACGTCTACGTTGATAATGTCAAGCTACCAACTGTCTCACACCCCAAAATCTTAGGGGTGACGTTTGATAACATGTTCAAATACGGCGCTCACGTAACCGCAATTGCCAATAAAGTCCAAAGCCGTAACAAAATCCTCAAGTCCCTAGCTGGCAGCACTTGGGGTAAAGACAAAGAAACGTTACTAGCTACATATAAAGCAATTGGCCAGCCGGTACTGAGCTACGCGACGCCTATATGGTCGCCGGGGCTAGCTGACACACACTGGACGAGGCTACAGGTCTGCCAAAACACCGCCCTTCGTACCGCCACTGGTTGTCTTCTTATGTCTCCTGAGCATCACTTACATAATGAAGCGAAAATGCTCGCCGTTAAAGAGCATAGCGAGATGTTGACCAGGCAATTCCTGTTCAACTGTTGCAAACCGCAGCATCCGAACGGACGCCTGATCAACGAGGATCCGCCCCCCAGGAGCATAAGGAGCCATCTACGCAAACACTACGATGAGATCCGGCACCCGTTTCCACGCCGTTTGATCCTAAGGTGCACCGGCAGGCCCTCACCCTCATCCACACAAATTCGGTAAATTCCTATGTTGGCTCTCTCCCGGTGAACGCCGTTCTTCAGGCAGCAACACCACCCGTTGCCGAAGAGGAGCGCGAGCTGCCTAGGGAGACTAGGGTGATGCTGGCCCAACTCCGGTCTGGATACTGTAATAGGTTAAACTCTTACCTATCCAGACTGAACCCCGACTTGCCTAATGTCTGTCCGGCATGCGGCTTGTCCCCCCATACCACTAACCATCTTTTTGTCTGCTCATCTGAGCCTACTCTTCTAACACCCATATCCCTCTGGTCCTCCCCTATTGAAGCCGCTAGGTTTTTAGGACTTCCGTTAGAAGAGCTCGATGACAATATTGGGTAAGGTTGACACTGACTACCTAGGCAGGGCAAAGTAGTGTTAAAACAACAACAACAACAACAAAATATCGGTTGGCGTCGTCAATTTTTTTGAATAAAAGGGGGTCAATGAAATATGTGGATATTTCAAAGATTGAATTTATTTGCTTTTTCTTATTATTACTTGCACAAGGCAAATTCATTCTTATGGTAATGTTAAGTGAACAGCTGACTTCTTCTTCTTCACGTTTTTAACTAGCCCCGTAATGTAGAATGTCATAAAAAGAAAGATTTGACTGTTGACTTTGAATATTGTATTTGGTATTTATTTTCAAAAAAACATCGCAACTTACCAAAAGGGTACGATGATGATGGTTTTAACTAAATTTTATGCACGCATGAGTTGTCGAAACACGTATTTTTTGTTCCAGATACCATTAGTTCAATTTAATTTGTATGAAATATAAAAAAAACAACGATGGTTGTCATTTCAAATTTTTTATCACTATGACATTCTACATTACAAAAACTTGAAGCGAATAGAGGCGAATATTGCCGAATTCGCTCTGCCATTACCATAACAATCAATTTGCCTTGTACTTGCACTAATGTAATGTACAAAAGTCAGCTTCGCTCTCACAATTTTTCAAAATTTAAATAATGCATTTTCTAACCATATTATGGACGATCACGTAGCCATAGAAACCCTATAAGCTCAAATAATAAATATATTACGGTTTGTATTCAATATATTGGCATTTTCATATTTAATTTACTCAACCGTGGTTTTATATGCTACTATAAAGTACAATTTGTGTAAACAAGTCAGTGGCCCCTGTCTACCCCTTCCATAAGTTTTTTTCTCCGCGCTGCTTCAATGCACTAACACTAATAAAACTCGCGCATGCGCACAACTTGCATTATAAGCATCTCGTGTAATAATGATTGACACGCTTTCAGCATATTGGGAAGATACGATACTAGCAATATAGAAGTATTATATATATGATTTAACTCAAAAATTGTTCGGAACTGTTTCAAGGCAACTGGTTTAAAGTGCCTTGATGGACGAGAAGCTACATGAAGAAGTTAACGGCGACCGGCTTGAGAGTGAATCATTTATTCATTTAATCATAAAAACAATTCCAAAGATTGCCCTCCGACTGGAAAGTGTTTGAAGATTAATTAGTTTGAAACCACTCGTATACCGTGGCAAATTTTACAAGGGATTCCAAGGAAAAGCTCCACCTCTTAAGGCAAATAGTAAAAATTGTTTTTGAAGCGATCTACATGGACCTGGTAACAGATTTTCTCCAAAGCCATTTGATCGGTAACAATATCCTCAGACAAATTCGGGATGGCACAAAACTTTGCTTTGCCACGAAAGTTCTCTATAGAAGCCCCACTGCCGAAGAAGCGATTCTTTAAGTGCTGTTGGAAAACACCACACCTTAGTGATAGATTGAAAAAATTGGTAAGGGGCTGGTAAATATGGTTTGAACATTTTTTTAATAAGCATGTACATTAAGGCACCTCACGCTCCATACAAAAAAAAATGGACACCCTGTTTCCATCGGAAATATAAACTGCAATGTATTCTAAGACCTTGACAAAATATTTCTAAAAAATATTAAGATTTACCGGAGCTAAACCGCGTTAAAAAACGCTAAAAATATCGTTTTTTATGTATAAAAGAGTATGAAAACAAAATTTTTTAATAAAAAGCACCTGAGATGAATTAGCTGGAGCCAGGCGCGTATTCAGGGGGGGGGGGTTTCGGGGGTTCAAACCCCCCCCGAAATTTCCGAAAATTTAAAAATACATATACGTCTGTACTAGAATAATTACTCTATTCACTTTTAAAACCCCTGTTGAGAAATTAGCATTAATAGCAAAATGAAAACACGAAAGAATAAAATTAAATAATATTTCACACTGAGACAAGTTATTGGTAGTCGCTAATCAAGTATTAGAGCAAGTCTGAGAGGTCACAACTAAATTCCTGCAACGGTTCACTCATTTGGGGCTTTAAGAAAGTCGCGCAAAATTATCAGACTTGCTCTGCATAAGATCAACTTAGCATCTCATCTACATAGCATGTTAACAACAGCAAGAGTCATGCGAACTCAAGTCTGCTGAAATTCAAATTAACTGCTTTTCGAGTTATGAATACAGCGGGCAAAAATCGTAAAAATGAGTGTCTCTCGTTATTGTAATCACGGTTACCATAAGTTTAACCAAAAAAATGACCAAGAAGTTAAAAAAACTTACCAAAAATTACCAAGCAGTACACAACGCAGTCGTATTGAATTATCAGAGAAAGGAACAATTAAATTGTACTTATACTTGTCAGGGAATAAAAGTTTAAAAGTAAAAGCCCGGTAGGTATGCTGTTGAAAAGAAAATGCTCAAGAAATATTTTCTATTATTTCTTGACCATGAAATTGTCATGAATAGCCTAGAAATTTTGACGTTTCGTTCTGCATGTTGAATAAATCCAATTTGCCGCTTTTTATATGAATTTCAATGTTATTTATTATATTTTTTGCATCGTGAAGTAAGACAGGTGACAGCAATTGATCAGCTGTTTAATTTTTTTTCTGCTTTTTTCTGTTTTTTATTGATTTCTAGGTGTCAAATTTTTGTCAAAGCCAACAGCCATTTTGATTCCAAACATTCAAAGTCGTGCAAAAACTCAATTTGGATTTGTTTTGAAAGTTTTCTCGAAATTTTATGTAAAATTTGCAAAAAAATATGTAAGAAACAGAAGTTGGACGCACACCAATTAAAAATAAAATTTTTTTCCTTTTGAAATTTTTTCATTTTGAAATTTTTTCTGTTTTGCTTGTGATTATTTGTAAACAAACCAAATCGATTTGATAGTCATTTGACATCTGAAACAAATTTCAACAACAATAGCAAACACACCAAGCTTCTGACGACGCAACCTGTATTTATAAACCTTGATTTTTTGTTTTTATTTTTCCGAAGCTTCAGTTTTGCTTCAAGAAACAAAGCGACAACTATTTACTTCTTGCCAAAGCCAGAGTTGCGCAGGTCTTTTTTTTGTAAAATTTTCCAGAAATTAGCAGTAGAAACGTAGAAGAGACTCTGACACAAGAAATTTTTCTTAAGCGTTTCGGCTCTACTCAATATCCACTCTACTTTTGAAGTAACTCCTGAAGAAATCCTATACAAAATTTCAAAACAAACAATAAAAATAAATGTTGTTTTGTACACGGCTAACAGTTTTAGCCTAGATTTAAAACTTTTTGGGGGCTATATATACACCTCGACCAGTATGTCTGGGTTGAAAGTGTTGTTTGGAATTTCCAGTAAGGTTAACTTCTTTGACTAATTTAATTATTTTTGTATGAAAGAATATGTAAAACCACAATAAAAATACTGCAACTCAAAGTTAAGAACTTTGTGGAAAATTCATGAAAATTCAAGAAAACTTTTAGGTTTTTTTCGAGTATGCAGTTTTGTGGCCCGTTCAATTAAAGTGAACAAAGATACCAATATTAAGCCGCTAGAAGAGTTACTCGATTTTTGGCAATTTTTTTTCTAGCCAAATTATCTTCCATACAAATTTATAAGCGTAATATTTTTATATTTAAGAAAATGCTCTTGGTCGGCTCTTGACAATTGAACGGGCTACAAAACTGCATACTCGAAAATAATAAAATTTTACCTGAAAGTTAGAAGTTTTGATGAAATTTTTTCGAGCTTTCTTGAATTTTCATGAGTTTTCCACAAAGTTCTTAACTTTGAATTGAAGTATTTTTATTGTGTATTTACACATACTTTCATTCAAAAATAATGAAATTAGGCTAAAGAAGTTAAGTTTACTGGACATTCCAAAAAAACCCTTTGAACGCAGACATACTGGTCTAGGTGTATGACCAAACCAAATTTGGTTTAGAATTAAGTTTACACCGGTTGTCATAGAAATGCGCCTAATAAAAATTATTTAAATTTTAAACCGAAAATGTTGTTAACAATTTTTTATGTTTTTTTTTTAAATGTTAGGACTCGAACCGACGTGCCCCAAATCAGTGCGCAATGCTCTACCTACTGAGCCGCGGCGCACTCATGAATTTTGTGCGAAAAGTACACATATTCGCTGTGTATACGACTTTTGTTGTATTTTTGTTAACCCCAGTTAAGTTGTAAATAAAAACCGAAAAAAATTTAGAATTTGTGTCGGTAATTGAAAGGTTTGGAATTTATTACCAAAAAGTTTTAAAAATTGTGTAAACCAATAAATGGTTTATAATTTAGGCTCAAGTTTTTAGCAGTGTAGAAAGAGGAAAATTTCAAATAAATAAAAGTATAAATATGTAATATGTAAAAATATAAATATGTATGTGTGTATTTACAGGTAATTCTTATTTACTCACACTTTGGCCAAAAACCCCCCCCGAAATGTTTTTCTGGCTACGCGCCTGGCTGGAGCACATAAAAAAGTTTGAAAATTTTATCAATACTATTGTATACCCCTAGCTGAATGCAGATGCATTTGAAATCAATAGAATCTATAGGTATATCAACTCAATCTGAAGGTAAGAACGGCAAGTAAAACTCCACCTCCGACTCTGTTCAAGCGATCAGGGTTCAGGTTTTAAATTTCATTTCAATCGGTTGAGCCGATTTCGAGCTTTGCGGTCAGAAAAAACGGTATATTTTAGTGTAGATTAACGGGTCGATTCTATAGTGGTAACAACATTCGATTTACCCGGCAAACAAATATCTTGGAAACTTTTACACCCGTTTGGTATTCTGCCGGCTCAAGTTGCAGTTCAATTTCGTAACCACCGAAAGAGGTGGTAACGCCAAGTAACCACGAAAAGTTGCACGTGTTTTGTAAATATTTTTGTGGACAGAAAATAGCACAAATTTTATACACATACTAGTTCAGAAGAATTAATAAACAATATAAGAACTTTTTTAGGTGATGTTTCGTGCGCGTTTGCCTTTTATTCTCTTTTGCGCATTGTTTGTTTTTGACATCGTTACCATGCGCGCTAGAATCGCGGGTACATGCACTGGTTACGATTTTTGGTTAGATAATCTTCTGGGTACAAAGTTTCCGGTTACGCTCAGAATCGACACGTAAGTGGAAATAAAGCCCGTGTGCGTTGTTTCCAATTTGTAAGAATATAAAGGTTGCTCGGAAAAGTTCAACAAGCCTACCCAGCACAATTTACACTTAGTATCTATAAAAAAATGACGTATCTTAGATCCATATCAATGATGAGTAATACAAATTGGCAAATATTCTTAAATTTTCCATTAAAACAATAAAACAAAATGATATGATTAAGGTATATTGTTAGAGATAATAACATCTTTTATTATGCGAGCCCTGCACAAATTATTAATTCACACATCATACCAATATGCAAGGGATAAAACCGATTAAATCAGTGTTCAGCTTTTGGTTTCGGTTTCATTGCAATCAAATGCAGTTTTCAGATATCTCATAAGCCTATGTGGGGCAACAAGTTTTCCGCTTTATTAAAAAATTCAAAAAAATTACTTTGGTAGTTTTCTTAGTGCCACAGAAGTATTGATTATGATTGAATATTAATTATTAACCCGATTTTTTAAATTTATGAAAGTAGCGCATTGTAAGATAAAAGACAGTGGTCAACTATAATTTAGGTCTTTTGTCTTAAATATTTGGTTATACCTTGTGTCAGATGCATACGAATTTTTTTGGCGCCACCGACAATTTTTAAAGAAGGAAAAATTAGTCGGTTTTAAACGGGCACGGTTATGGTTTAGGATCGGTCCTTGCATATATGTATGTGTCAACAGTTGGTTTACACGTAAGTGGTTGTGATATATGTTTACCAAAATATACGTCGTAAACGATTGTAAACTCGCTCGTGTATTTGACCCCGCATAGGTTATAGTAGGTATGTAATGACAGACTTCAACTTCTAGAATAGGTTTAAATTGCACAGAAAAACTAGGTCTCATCAGGTATCAGTAACTAGAAAAGCTAAGTAGAACAAATAAAGGGAAAAGGCCAAACTCAAGTTTAGCAACACCATTAAGTTCTCCGCATTAGTATCAATAATCATACAATTCCATACAAAAATGATAAACATCATTGGTAGGGATGTTAACGTTTTTGGTGTTGTTGAAAAAATAATTTATCCGAGGTAAAGGACCTGGTCCATATTGTTGTTTCTACTTTGTATAGGAAATCAAACCCCAGCGGCTTGAACAAGAGAATACCGATTTGGGATCTTGTGGTGTCTCCTATAGATACCAGTTGGCCCAACGAAGGCTCCATTTTAGTTGCCTAAGGGAGGACAACTTAACCGCCTGTTTTTCCCATCTCAGCCTCCCTTTCTTTCTGCTGCAAAGATAATGTTTATGTTTTGTAATCCCAAATCTGGGGTTTTCCCCCCAAAAATGAGGAGTTCAATACTGAACTTCCATGTACCTCAGAGCCACAGATGGTCGCTCCAACTAATACATATAAGGTGTAACAGTTGCCCCTCACCGGCGTTCTGTCAAGAACAAACCATTTAAATACATTTTTGCGCAAGACTTTCGTCTAGGCCTGAGCCAAATAATAAAATTAATATCCAAATAAAGAATAAATAAGATACTCCCCCTCCATAAACTTATACAATTGTTATTGTTGTTGTGTGTAGCTACAATGCACTTGATGTAACCTCGAATCTGGCATATACATATGTATGAAGACGCTGACACAACCGAAAAATGCGCAATATACTATTGATAATATGATAATACTGTTTACCAGTTCTTTTTAAGTACACTCTGTATGTGCGTTCGGGGGTTATGGAATAATCTTCAAACGGAGATGCGAGTTGCATTGTCTTATTTTCAGCCCCATTTTCCTTTTTCATATCATTTACCTCATTTACACCTCACCTATAAAAATATAAATACACTAGTAAGGCCCGCTTGCTTCGCTGCGTATCAGAACTTATAACAGACTGAGTCCGATTTTAATCATTATAGCCTATACGCACTTTTTCGAAGTTCAACTTTCTTTCTATAACTTGATTGTATAGTTCACAACAACAATTAAAAAATACATTTGGGCCAGTTTTCGAAATTTGAAATACATACATATCTCTACATATAATAAAATTGTAACAGGTCGATGTCTGTACATGGCAGCTACCCACCTTCTCTTTTTCCGTCCGAAATTTGTGAAGATATATAATTGAAACCATTTGAGATATTTAAATTAAGCGCATCGCATATAACAGTACCCATTGGCACCATTCGTTTGATACCCATATTGTACTAACACAATTTATTGCAAATATTCGTCGATAACTTCAAGATATCTCCGAAAGCATTTGGGATATTTCAATTGATCACATCGCATATTACAGCACTCATTGACACCTTTCGTTTGACATCCATATTGTACTAAGACATTTTTGGTCACCCCTGGTCCACATATTGGGCGATAACTCCAAAACCGGTTGAGATATCGCAAAAACTAAACTTTAGGTTGAGCGTCTGACAATCCAACGAAGAAGTTTCATTCAATTCTATTCAGTACTTTTAGTGATACGACCATAAACATACAGACAGACATGGGCCACATACTGGGCGATATCTCCAAAACCGGTTGAGATATCGAAAAAAGTAATATCCTAAATTTTAAGTTGAGTATCTAGCAATCCAACGAAAAAAGTTTCATTCATTTCCATTCAGTACTTTCAGAGTGATACGGCCACAAACATACGGACAGACAGACACACAAAAATAAAAAAAATGGTTGATTTGGATTCTACTCGTTTAATAATGCTTCCCCCAATCAATTTTTTTTGATATCTGCCATGTACAGACATCGACCTGTTACAATTTTATTATATGTAGAGATAAAAGTTCGTAAACTAAATAATATTTATTACACATGTTCTACATATTAATCTTACAAAAATATATGTATACTTTTATTTACGTTCAAATACAGTTTTTAGGTATCTCAAGACTATACTCGGCGTGGGCTAAACAAATTTTCCCTAGACTAATTTGTTTTTATAACATTCATGCAAAAGTTTTCAAAATTTTTACTAGATTTTAACTTAAAAGACTGGAACTATAGTTTTTGAATAATAGATCTATGAAATAAGCGGAAAAGGCCGAACTCAAGTTCTATATTTGGAGAAAGTACCACCATTGTATTCTGCGCGGTAGGATCTATAATCACGCCTTTCGCACAAAAACTGTTTATTTTATGGAAAGAAATTGTATATCCTGATTCTATGCACTAACGCTACAATGGTAAACTATAATTTAGATCTCCAGTTATAAATATTTGGATTTTTGTTGTCGTCACCGACATTTTAAAACAGGTAACGATTACGGTTATGGTTTAGGTTCTGTCCCAAAATATACGTCGCAACCGATTGTAAACTCGTTCGGGTATTTGACCTCACATGGGTTTAAGTAGGTATGTAATGACAGACTTCACCTTTAAGGATACATTTAGATATGGTTTAAGCCGCACAGAAAAACTGGGTCTTATCAGGTAAGTTTTGATTATTACATCGATTAAAATTTACAGTAACTGGAAAGCTAAGTAGAACAAATTCTGGGAAAAGGCCAAACTCAAGTGTAGCACCACCATTAAGTTTTCCGTATTAGCATCAATAATCACTCAATTCCTTACATCTACACTACAATTTCAACTTTCAAAACGCTTCACAGTGCTGTATGACGAGTCAAAAATGACAAAAGTCATTGTCAGGGATGTCAACGTTGTTGGTATTGTCTTAGTTATACGCGCGATGACAACACCGGAACAACAATTAAACTCCCGGAGTAATTTATTCTCGAATACAACAAGGGCCATTCTATTTTCTTAGGGCACCTGCCGTCGTTTGGTGCCTCGCAACTGACATTTGTGATTATAGACATCGAGTGTGCTCTTTTTTTGCCGAAAGATTACTTTGCCTACTCACTCCAAAGTAATAGAAGACTGACATTTTCTGTAGATATTAAATTAGAGCTCGACCGATTAATCGGAATCGGCACTGCCGTCTTTGCATTAAATTCCATGCTGCTTTTTTCATTTTCCTTAAGGATTGTCTCATGAATATGTTTCGCGCTTTGTTTCGATTATTTCACTGTTTCTGACAAAAATTAAGGCTGATACTATGAAGCTAGTGCCATAGCTAGTATCAGTGCAATGTGTTAACGAGTCTGTGCTAAGTGCCCTTTTGGTGCCGCTTAATAGTGGTTTTACATAGATTATTCTGATACCATATTGACAGTGGCACGGTTTAACAGACACCACCGAATGGTGATAAAACCAGTCCCATGAGATATCTAAAGGTAAATGTGCATCCATGTCAGGAGAAAGAATTGTCGGCTGCAACCTAACTTTTGCTTACCAAAAACAATGAGCTAAAACCAATTTGCTCATAATAGAGCAGTTTAGGGAAAATGGTCCGATATCGAATCCATGCTGTATAACTGAATTTATACAATTTTTGTATTAATTTTATATTTTTATTAGGGATCGAACGTCGACCTCACTGAAATCCTAATATTTGTAAAGAGCTCTGAAAACACAACAAAGTGCATATTTGGAATGGAAAAATGCATCTTTTGATAGTGCGGTACCCTAATTTACATACACACATATGTAAATACATCCATACACGTGTTTGTATTAAGTTTTTTTGTTTTATGTATGTGTTTTACTATACTCGGTTTTGTTGTTATACCCAGAGTGTACTAGTACACAGCGTATTATAGTTTTGGTCATATATAAGTTGTTTGTAACGGTACAAAGTAATGGAGATGGATATATGTATGTATATCAAATTTCTTAGAATGAAAAGAGTAATCCATTAAGACATGCTCGTCCGTCCGCCTTTGAGTGAAAAGTAAGATCTTTGAATGCTTTCTGGCTGATTTTTAAAATGGGTGAAATCGAACCATAACCACGCCTTTTTTCAATAATAAAAGCAGCTACACTAATAAATTTAGTAGATTTATCAAGTTGGTCCTCTCTTATGTAAATATTAATTATCATTAATTTAGACCAAATACGTGCAGAGTTATGACGAATTGTAATTTTATGCAGCAAGTGGGAGTGCCACCGCCCACATTTCCAAAATTGTACATAGCCTATGCTGTAACGAGTTAGCCCAAGACTCTACTGTGAAAATTTGTGAACCCGAAAATCCACTGTGAAAATTTCATCGAGATCGGCTTAGTACTTTGCACGGCAGACACACAAACACAATCATTTCTATTGATAAGATTGCCCACATGGCAGAAGAAAAAGCTAATAACCTTCACAGGTCATAAATCCATAAAAATTTGTCAATTTACCACCACCACTTTTACACAGCTGAGTATTTAATGATCGGTTCCACACGATCTTAGACTTCCTTACTTGTTTTTTTATAATTTTATCATGAGCAAAGGAAACCGAATTAACAACAATCTCAAGCAAAGTAGTTGATACATTGATGAATTGGCACCACGACATTATTTATAAGGAGATGAAATTGTTTTCAATACTCGCAGCACACAATTCTCATTCTGCGAAGAAACGCAGACTCAGACGGATCAGTGGTGCGGTTGTCGGTCTCGTTTAATAAGAAATATTACTGTTTAATTAATAAAACCGTTAGTTTTTAAGAATAAGTTAACGAGCACGATTAAAAAGCGATTCCGGTGGTACAAACATATACGTAAAAGGAAAGAAAATTTTAAAATGGAGTTGACAAATGTGAAAATTGATGGTGAAATTGTAAGAAATTTTAATTAAGGAAAAAATATTTTTTATGCATAGCAATACATACATGTATGTACTATGTGTGTGTGTTTGCATGTGTTATACACTTTTTCGTCAATTCATCTTAATTGAATATTCAAGTGAGCTGCAGGATTGGCTAGTTGAAAAATTGTGTCTCCCAAATACACATGTACATACAGCAATTACAAACACATTTTTTTCAGCCAGTCGCGATACCAGCTTCTGGCTGAAAAAATATATGTGCTTAAACTAGTCTCGAGTCATTTTCTTAATTTAGCTTAGCCGCTATTGCACTTAGCATTTTCCCCAATAGCCATATATTTTTTCCTAAAAGATTTGGTTTGCCATGTTATATACAGAAACAAATTGTTAAAAACAACCCTAATGTAGATACATACATGCATACATATGTATGTGCAAACAATAAAAATAAAACCTTTATTTGCTTAGAAAAGAATGCAAGAAAGATATCAACTAAAATCTCTGATAGCTAATGCGTGAGGTACTACAATTTACTTGGAGTTTTTTAAACAAGCAATAAACTTTAAAGAATAACTGTGCGACAATTGAAAATAGTGTTATTCGTAAAATGTATTTATTTACGTAATCTTGATAATTTTCATTTAAAATGTAGATAAATCTATAAGAGAATCCATATAAATAAAAGTACCAGAAACAAAATAGAAGTTTTAAAGTTCTCACAGAGTTCAACACATTTCCACATTTTTGGGAAAAATTTAAAAAAAACTACTCAGTTAATTTCAGTAATGTGCAAGTTGGAAGAACCTCAAAATTTTCTTTGATTTTCTAAAATTAGAAAAATTGAAATACGGTCCTGCGTGTATGGAAGAAAATAGCCAACATCCTTGACAAAAAAAAAATTCTATAATATCAGGGAAAATTTTGAGATACCTCTCACTCAAATCAAATGAGCTATCAACTGCATACATGGAATCTTTCTGCCCAAAATATGGAAATTTTGATGGCAATTTTTCAAACCATGATTAGCTTTCTCGAACTCTGTGTAAACTTAAAATCTTAGATTTATTGGGTTCCTCTTATAGATTCCTCTACATTTTAAATAAAAGTTATCAACATTACATGAATAAATATATTTTACGAATAATACAATTTAAAATTTTGCCTTTATTTCATCGTGTATACTGTGTGGTAATTAAGAGCGCATCAATAAAATCAAAAAGTCAAAGTCATGGCATTATACGTATTGAAACCCCAATAACTATCAATAACTGGCGGACTGTTCAGTTTCTGTGCAGCAAACCACTAAAAAAATCAGTGCAGACGGTTCACTTTTTCGAAACTCTTAGAAGATATTTGGTGCAAACTTTTTAAAGTTAACTAGTAGTTTGTTATTGAAGGAAATGAAAGCATCAATATTGCGTAAAGTGACTTATGACGTGTAATTGCTATTAGTCGCGCTCCATCAACTGGGTTTCCTTTCCCAGCAAACACAGCCTCTAACGTTAGAGAAATACTGTAGTTTTACATTAAAATTCTAATGTAGTTCTCTAATGTATCTCTAATCGAAAATCACGTTAGAGAACTAGGCTAGAGGACGATTAGAGAACGATTAGAGAAACACTCGAATAGCGAAGATGCGTGTATTGTCAAGTATTGTATTTATAAACTAAGGTATAAAAACTTTGAATTTTATTCCCATTAGATATTTAAGCTTAAAACATATCAAACATATTTAAAGCAATAAATTTATCGAAATAGAATTAAACAATAATAATTGGATTTCATTTCATTTCAGTTAGAAATTTCTCCTTAGAATCCCATTAGAATTCCACGTTAGAATTCGAATCGATAACTAACCTTTTTCTCGATATAGACAATGAAGTCCCCTTTTTGTCGAGAATGCTATAATTCGCACAAATCGTTCTCTAACCATCTACCTTAGAGAATAACATTAGAATTCGAGTCGTTTTCTAATCGTCCTCTAACCTTAATGTTTGCTGGGTCCTAACTGCCAATACCATGTTGCAATTGACTTCAATATCTATTAGGTAGTCTCATTTCTTTAGTTTTATTTTCGATCAAAAAAATTATACCCCAACAGTTATTATTATCCTGAATTAAAAACATTAAATTGAAGATAATTATTATTGTTGATTCTAATTTAAACAAATTTAAAATAATAAAATATTACGCGTAAAACTGTCAATCGATTTTAACACCGACCATGCACTAAAATTTAGTCCAGAAATGTACGATCCGTTTAATTCTCAGTAAATAAAATACTATATGAAAAAGCTATCTCAGTGACATTGGACTAGCATTAGTTGATTTATTTTATCTTAAAAAAAGAGAAAACTTATTGCGTCTAACATATAATAAAGCATAGAATAGATAATTTGACTTGTTTTAAGCTTTGATAGGAGTTATCACTAAATGCCAACGCGTCCATATCAGCAATGCGTGTTATTTGTTAACTTGAATACCATGCTGATGTTATCGTGCTTCGAAGTGATGTTATCGTGCTTCGAACTTTCACTTCATAGACAATGTTTGCTGTAATTATTAACGGATTACTGTATGCCAACAACGGTAACTTTATATGTTTTGGAAACACGCTTAAAATTTCCTTCCTGTTAAGCAATTTGCTTATAATGGTGAAAAATCCTAAGTTTGAGTTCAATGAGCAATTCTATGTCGGCTACATATAAGTTGCAGTAGGTTGAGCTGTAAGTTTTGTTTTCGAACAAAAATTTAAAAGCAAAAATGATTATTATCCTTAATCAGCAACATCAAACTTGAAGATATTTATTATTGTTGATCCTACATATGTATGTATGTACAAGTATGTGTAAAGATTGAAAATCCTAAATTGTGCAGTTGAAGCCCGCATTCACATTTTTGAAGGCAAATAATGCACTGTTTCATCCCAAAAACAGACTTTTCGTACCACATAGTTTTATTTTATGCTTTCATAGCCGTTATCATTAAATTACCAACGTGTTCATAACTATCAGCAATGCGTATTTATTGCTTAATTTGTTCGCTTGGATACCATGCTAGTTGGGATCGTATATTTTTCTACAAATCTAGCTTATCATTCACGATTTCAAATGGTGTATATAACTTAATAAGTGTTATCGTGCTTTCAACTTTTAATTCATAAGCAAATTTTGCTGTAATTATTAACCGATTACTGTATGACAACTACGGTAACTTTCCATGGTTTGGCCATCGACGTCAAACTTCGAAGCGGTTTGTTATTTGTAATTTCAAGCGAATGCACCGAGAATGAGACAAAGTGTAGGTCCCCCCATTCTAATCCCAAACCCAGCACACAACTCGAAAATACTAAAATATAAAGCTCGCCTTACCCATATTGAATATGGACTCACACAACCACACCCCATTATAAGCAAGTTTGTAGACAAATTAAACATGGCTTCCGGTACGTAGAACTGGCTGTTGTGGGAATCAGATTACCTACCCATCCTACTTTACATCGAAAGAGTTTCGCAAGGTCATCGATTCCCAGAAATGCCTCCGAAGCAGCTACAATGGCAAGAGAACGTGACTAAGTGAGACACGTAAATCCCGCAGATCTTAACGCGGAAATCCGTAAGTTGACAAAGTGGAAACAACACCCCGAGTCATGCAACCTCTCCGGCGGGGTCGGCAACTTATGGTCAACAGTCAAGGCCCTATCCAACCCGACCAAATACAATGACAAGGTCGCCATTGCTTTCGGCGAGAGCG
This sequence comes from Sphenella marginata, assembly GCA_951509765.1. NCBI lineage: Eukaryota > Metazoa > Arthropoda > Insecta > Diptera > Tephritidae > Sphenella > Sphenella marginata. Next base: position 85,651,151 of record OX608079.1, on the reverse strand, counting down.
TCAAATCGGACCCCAGGAAATGAGCGAGCGCATTTTGCCGGCAATTTATACTGCATTCTCCTGCGGATAGGGCTAAGAGAAAAGCCATTCGACATGCGCACAAACACAAACACAGCCGCGCCGATTGTCGTCTCTGTCGCAGAGGTTAAGGAAGCTATAAGGAAGGCGAAACCTTCTAGATCACTGGGACCCGACGGAATCGCCATGAAGATGCTGAAACACCTTGACCACGAGGGGCACAAGTACTTAGCGGCTCTATTCAACCTCTCACTGACCACTTTCGTTATACCAGATATCTTGAAACACGCGACTGTGGTCCCCCTCCTAAAACCTGGGAAGCCGGCGAACCAAGGAGATTCTTATCGTCCGATATCTCTCCTATCGTCGGTAGTGAAGTTGTTAGAGGCTATCTTGCTCCCATACTATACTGCAAACCTGCAGCTGGCCAATCATCAACATGGCTTCCGTAAAAATCACAGCACAACATCGACATTGAATGCCATCACGACGCAGATTAACTTCGGTTTGAACCAACACCAACCAAACCACAGGACGGTTCTCGTGGCACTTGACCTGTCGAAAGCCTTCGACACAGTCAACCACGCCACACTCTTTAAAGACCTGGAGGAGACACCGCTTCCTGCCGGCCTAAAACGATGGACTGCCAACTATTTAAACGGTCGGCTGGCGTCAGTGCAGTTTCGAAACGAGAGATGTAGACCTAGAAGAATTAGACAAGGGGTTCCGCAGGGTGGTGTCCTTCCACCCCTTCTGTTTAACTTCTACATCTCGAGCCTCCCTCCTCCACCAGAGGGGGTCTCCATCGTTTCGTACGCTGACGACTGCACCGTGATGGCCACGGGCAAAGGACCTTCCACGGACGAACTATGTACGCGACTGAACGACTACCTGCGCGATCTTTCCAGCTTCTTCACAGAGCGGAACCTGACCCTGTCCCCGACTAAATCTACGACGACCTTATTTAGCACGTGGAATGCGCAGATGGGGCAGGAGTTGAATGTCCACGTAGATGGTGTCCCATTACCTACAGTCAACCACTCCAAAATTCTAGGGGTTACATTCGACAATAGCCTCACCTTCGCTAATCATGCCACCGCAATAGCTTCAAAGGTACAAAGCCGCAACAAGATCCTGAAGTCACTGGCCGGCAGTACTTGGGGCAAAGACAAAGAAACGTTGCTGGCCACCTATAAGGCTATTGGCCGACCGGTTATTGATTATGCTGCGCCCATGTGGTCGCCAAACCTTCACGACACCAACTGGAGGAAATTGCAGGTCTGCCAAAACACCGCAATCAGAACCGCGACGGGCTGTTTGCTTATGTCTCCTGAGTCTCACCTTCACCAAAGGGGCAAAGACAAAGAAACGTTGCTGGCCACCTATAAGGCTATTGGCCGACCGGTTATTGACTAGGCTGCTCACATATGGTCGCCTAACATTCACGACACCAACTGGAGGAAATTGCAGGTCCGTCAAAACACCGCCATGAGAATTTCCCCTGGCTGTTTTCTTACGTCCTCTGCGTCTCACCTCCACCAAGAGGTTAAAATGCTCAACGTTCGAGAGCATGCGGAACTTTTAAGTAGGCAGTTCCTTCTCGTATAGATTGCACTGAGTGCATTTTTAACGTTGCGAGCTTTAGGCATACGTACCGTTTGCCATGAACGGGTTCCGTACACGCGTTGGGCTTTTAGCGCTCTTGGTAGTCAGACAACCAAGTACTAGATTGATTTCGGATTGGGTTTGAAGGTGTCTGACTTGTAAGGTATCATATAAAATGAACAAAATCGGTTCTGGCTTTGTATGGAAGGCATTTTTCACTGCAGGACCTAGCAAGTTGGTGACTGATTCAGACCTGGTGTATGTATATACATATGTATATGTACTGTATTAGATTCACTATCTAATGGGTTATTCTTTACTATCGGGTTTTTTGGCTACCAGCAATGCCTTCATAGATCTTTTCAGATATTTTCCTCAGAAAGTAATTAGAGACCTTAGTAGTTCCCTCAGATATTCCGAGAATGAAAATAATGAACTCATTCATACTAATAAAACGCCACTAAGCCTAGAAATCATTGAATATGAACGAGTGAATCAAAATAAATTAATTGCTATTATTTGCTTAATATAAACTTATTACTTTACTTTCACGATTTTTTTGAATGAACTGCCAAGTAATTGGTTTATTATTAAAACAATACAAACAAGTGCTAAAAAAGTTACATAATACTGTATATATAGTATATGTATGTAGGTGCATTAAGTATTAGGATGGGTTAATAAGTTAATAGCACATTCAATTTCATTATTTGTAATATACCACAAATCCCCCTGCTCACAAACAATTTTACAGTGGGCCAATTTTTAATATCATGGCATGGTTAAACTTTTTAGGAAATCTGCCTTGATATAATTAAAAACTCTTAAAAAACGTATCAAGCAAATACAAGAAAATATGAAATATTTATAAATATCTTATTAAAAGTCATGCCAATTAGATTTGAAATTAAAATTAATTGTATTTTACTTTCAGTACAGTGAAATCTGTTTTGTAAACCAAATAAATTTGATTAAATTCGGATTTTAATGAGCACAGGTATAATACTGTGGTTTTAGTTGGTTTTTTTGTTCAAATACCTAATTGTTTTGTTCAAATAACCGTTATAATATATGTGAATCAAATTCATAAAAGTGGGCATGATTCCTAACCGATTTGGTACATTCTTGACGGTACATTTCTTATAACAAAGGTAATCTGTGTGGCGAGATTTGGTGTGATACATGGTTTTAGATTTATGAACACACTAACTCTTAAAAATTTATGCAAAATTTGTTTGCAACTACATACATATTTCAAACCACACAAAAAATCATACAATATTTTCCATCAATCGCAAAAGTAGGGCTCAGAACCAAAAGGATCTACATAAGTGAAATTTTTTCTGAAATGGAGTTATACCCATATTTGTATAGTGAAATATCGTGTTTGTTTTATTTAACCGGCCGTAAGTGCTCAACCCAGCAAACATCGTGTTTATTTGTTGGCAAAGAGATCCGTGTCATTTCGAACATTGTAGTGCCATCTATTTCCCATACAATAAACGACCGACCCAGATATTACTCTCAAATCAATTTCGGAGTTACTTAGATCCATTTGGTTCTATACCCTTCAAATATTCTCCCCTGAATTTATGGGATTTAACTTGTAAGAGTATCAAAACATAAAATGAAAAATTTTCTGTTTTTTCAAAGACATTTCAAAGACGCTTGTTGAAATAAATGAACAGCCCTAACGTGTATATGTATGTTCTTAGAAATACATAAGTAAGTTTGCATGTAATACGTACATACCTACATATGTATGTATGTATGCATATTTGAGCGGATCAACGGAAAAGCGAAACCACTTCCATCCACTGAAATCAACGATATTGAGTCAATTAATCAGAAGCGGCACGGGTTGGTGCTAATGCCGTGACAGTTGCAGTACACAAAAAATAAACAACTTCTATAATTAACATGATGAGAATTTTGTAACGAGATGTTAATTTATTTAGATATTTTCTTACCGCACTTCGCCTCCCTATCATCTGGCCGTAAGCTTGTGGTGTATTGAAAGTGTAGAAGAAGGTATATCGGCCCGTTAGACTCCACGCGGTTAGTTGTTTTACCGTAGGGGTAACGCCTTTCTTTGTTTCCACAGAGACAAATTTTCTCGCAGCCAAAAGCTAAACTATTAACTTAGCGTATTTATACTAGTAAATAACCGACTAGTGTTAAACCATTTGAAATTTAGTAAAAATTTAAACATTTTGCGTTCCCCTACACATAAAAATCTAACCTAACATTCGATAATTGGCAAATGTTCATCATTTCCCGACTGTTTTGCTTTGTTGATTCCAGAAACTTTTTTTATAAATTTGCCCAAGTTTGCATTCCGCTGATTGGTGAAGGTTCATGAAAGTTGCGTTCCGTTCGTGAAACAAAAAACAATTTAACAATTTTAATTCACCATATCTACTACCACTTTCTACTATATAATCATCTTATGATGATTTCGTTTCAACCAAAGGATTCTTAGAAACAACTGCGTCTGTGGCAGTGAGAGCGTATCCTTAGGATACGTTTTAACACATACATATGTATGTATCTATGCCTTTGAGTGAATAGTAATCGAGAACTTTCTATCTTTACTTTTTTGGAATCGACTTCTAATCCCGAAAATTTAAATGAGAATACATACATAGGTCAGGGACCCCCCGTAACGGTTATTTTTGTATTTTTAGCATCAAAAATGGAAGACTTCCCAATATCGCAGATACGTTTCAAGTATATGAATATGCACGTCTCTTCATGCTCAACAAAAAGCTTCTATAAACTAAAAAAATTTGAGGGAAATCCATATAAATTACAAATAATCATTATTTTTGATTTTTATTTTTTTGGTCAAACATAAAAGTTATTTTTTAATTTTTATTTTTTCGATCAAACATAAAAGTTATTTTTTGATTTTTATTTTTTTGATCAAACATAATAGTTATTTTTGATTTTAATTTTTTTGATCAAAAATAAAAGTTATTTCTTGAGCGATATTTTATTCCTCAAGAATAAAAATTAAGTTTTGAGTTTTAACTTTTTTCGCGGATTGAAAAACTCAAAACGCCGCTGTGCCTTTTTGGCAAGTAATAAATCATAATTATTGTGTGGTATATCCTCATCAACATAGTTTATATTTATGTACATACATTTTTTCACCTGGTACACTTGGCGAATTTTGCCCCATACATACAATATCAATGTGTATACATATAAATATGTTTCAAATTATTGAGCACTTATGCTGACAAGGATATATCATCTAATAATTATGATCAACAACCTGCCAGAAAGGCGCTGCGGTTATTTGAGTTTTTCAATCCGCGAAAAAAGTTAAAACTCAAAACTTAATTTTTATTCTTGAGTGATAAAATATCGCTCAAGAAATAACTTTTATTTTTGATCAAAAAAATTAAAATCAAAAATAACTATTATGTTTGATCAAAAAAATAAAAATCAAAAAATAACTTTTATGTTTGATCAAAAAAATAAAAATCAAAAAATAACTTTTATTTTTGATCAAAAAAATAAAAATTTAAAATAACTGCTATTGTTGATTTTTATGAAAAAAATCTGAAAATAATGATTAAATGTGGATTTTTATATTAAAACTCATAACAGTTACGGTCCCTGACATAGGTATCGAGTATAGGGCTGTTTGGGGGGTGACACTAATAACTTCTTTCTTATTCTTTCGTTTAGAAGTCTTGATAGAACTGCATACATACATACAACAAATTAAAAAGAAAAGTCGAAAGGAGTGTATCAAAAAGCTTACTCAGTGGACGGATTGGTATAGCCGCATTAGCTATAGTTTGAAGTTGCACGTGTTATTTGTAACCCATGTAGCTTATTAGCTTTAACGCCCCTTTCTCGTTAACACCGAAGCTTAATTCTTTTAATAATAATTTATATTTTGATTTATTAAACTTTATTGAATTTTATTAACAATATGTCGACAAATAATTAACAATTTTAATTTAATGTAAACAAAATACAATATCTATAATTTTCTAAATGGTATTCATTCCGTGGGTATTAATTACGTGTGAATTGCATTCATCCATAAATTAAATATGCAAATAACTATCAAAAGTGAAAATTAATAGCACAGCGTATTTATTCTAGAGCTTTCTTATTTACCTACAAATCGTATCGATATACATACATTAGGGTGGTCCCTAAAAAAAATTAAATGAGCCAAAGAACGTGAAACTATAAGAAGGTTCAACGCGACGAATAGTGGGAACCACTAAATCATCAATTCACCACTGGGTAAATTTGCGTTTAAATCGCGAGTCTCAAGGCTATTCGCACTTTTATTTTCAAACAAAAGTCACAAGTAAACATTTTACTCGAACAATAATTTTTTGCGTAAATATTCAATTAAAACACGGTAAATTCAAACATTTTACATGCAGGTACAGTGGTGAATTACATGCCATTGATTTGACAGCGTCCACTTACATTTTCTATTGGAGCTTCTTGCCGACAAATTAATCCGCCGGTTGGCTAATCTTGCCAGGAAGTCGGGAAAACCAACCAACCAACCAACAATGTCTGGTTATGATAAACTTTATCATAGGCTGCTATGTGAACTCACAAATTGCAAACAAGAGCAGCTGTCACTTTTTATGCAACCTATGATAAGCCAGTAGTGGAATTCACTAACTTCGATTACGACATTCGCAATCGACATTTTGTCATACCGATATTTATCACGATATTTGGTATTCACTAACTATTTTCTCTCGATTTTCGCTTATTTGCAATCAGCTGTTTCGCAAATAAACGACACACAATTTGCAGTTGTTTTCTATGTCGTTAATTAAAATGCACATAATTTGAATTTTTTATTAAAAATTGGAATAATAATACTATATCCATATTATTATCATTAAAAAATGGCATTTGAGAACATAGAGTATGTTATATAGCGAGATGAGAAATCCTTTGCCCGCATCGTTATAGATAAGTTAGTGAATCCCATATTCGATAGTGCAAGCGACCGAATCGCTATTGAAAATCTCGAAAAATCGAACCGAATCGAATCGCTATAAGTTAGTGAATTCCACTACAGGTATTGAGTAAACGGGTCTTAATATGTTATAAATGGCGATGGGTAGTTCTAATGTAAAATCTTCAGGCGTGGTTTCTAGAAATGTAACAGATGTTTAGGTTGGGAAAAGTGGAGGTTAGAGGGTTAAATTGCATCGAAAGGAAGAAAGTTTATGTTCTAGCAATTGAGATCTTGTGTTGATGGCATGGCAGGGAGTTATGTATGTGATGTTGGGAGAAACGGGGGTGGTCTATCATGAGTTTAATCCTGGAGGTCCTGAACAAAATCGAAATGCCCTGCTCGAAGATTTTTTCGGTGTTGCATAAATGTGTAATTTGTAATTTAATTTTTTATACCTGTTTTTTTTTTCTTTCTTTTTGCGCCAAATTTAACAACAAATAACCTTTTTATTTGTATACAAATAAAACGACACAAAAAACACAGGTATCAATTCCTGATAGTACCAAGCCACATATTAATTTACTCTCAAAAAAAATTGTTATTTAAAAAGCTGTTAATAAGAGTTAATTGTTAATATTCTATTGGAGATAAAAAGTTCTCCTTTTTTGCATAGTTGATGAATAGCTGACAAGTTAAATTAAAAATATTTTGAAGATGAAGACAACAATTCTAATTCTAATTATACCTCAATCTGGTTGTATACATACCCGCAAAAAATCGTGTGACTAATATCTAATAGTGTTGTCAGAACTTTTTTTGGCAGACTGGTTAAATTTGAAAACAAATCCGGCTAAGATCGACTAACTGAAAGATTTCAGTTAAATTTGCATTAGGTAGGGTGAAATATCTGTGGTCATAAGCGATTACAGCCTAAGTCGACTTAAACAAGTAAGGAAAGGGCTGTCTTCGGCTGTGCCGAAGGCTTTATACCTTTCATGAATACGCACAACTTTTCTAAGTGTCCGATCCTTACTCACAATTACTTACAAACTCTCCAAAACTGTTAATTTAAAAACACATAGCCAAACCACATTTATCGGAGCAATCGGTAATATGGGAGCTATAGGTTATGTAAGTCCGATCTGTATGATTTTCACTACACACATCACATATATAATAAGTACCAAACCTGCAAACTTTTACGTTTCTAGCTTTCTATTTGCAACGTGTATAGTCCAAAACAAATTTATCGAAACTATCGATTATATTGGAGCTATATGTTATGTTGATCCGATCTAGGTGATTTTCACTACACGCATTACGCATATAATATGTACTAAATCTGCGAAATTTCGCTCTAATAGCTTTTTAATTGCAAGAGTTATAGGCCAAAACCCGTTTATCGGAACAATCGATTGTATGGGAGCTATGAGTTCTATAGGTCCGATCTTGCTCGTTCCGACAAATGATTAATCCTGTACAAAATGGCGCCTGCTTGCAAAATTTCATCGAGATATCTCTAAAACTGAGGGACTAGTTTGAGTTCAAACAGACGGACGGACGGACAGACGGACATGGCTAAATCAACTCAGTTCGTCGCCCTGATCATTTCGGTATACTTAATGGTGGGTCTATCTCTTCTTCTTCTCACACTTACAAACATCGGACCAAAGTTATAATACCATTTCATGTTCATGAAAGGTATAAAAATTAGACCAACTGAAATTTCTTCTGGCGATTTTTTGTAACAAAACTGGTTTATAACTAAGGCAAACATATTGGATTTAATTGTTTATAAACAAAGTAATACAAGACCAATGCAAGTCTTGAGAAATGTCTCGATGTTGCTACTCAAAATCGCCAGCAAAAATTTCAACTGGTCTAATTTCTTGAGTCGACCGAGGCTGTTATTGCTTAAGACCACAGATATATGCATTTTTATTTATGTTTGTAGTAATATTGTAAATATTAATTTCATACAAATACTTTTTAGCCACCGTCAGTAACAGGTTTTGGATCTACAGCAAATGGAACTATACCACCAAAAGAGAAAAGCCAGTCAAAACTTTTGTATGCAATCAATGAAAATCCACCATGGTACTTGAGTATATTTCTGGCGCTGCAGCACTATTTAACCATGATCGGAGCTATTGTTTCAATTCCATTTATTTTAACGCCCGCACTTTGTATGTCTGATGAGGATCCTGATAGAGGAGTTATTATATCAACAATGATATTTGTAACCGGAATTGTAACACTTATACAAGCCACTTGGGGTGTTCGTTTGCCAATAGTACAGGGTGGCACAATATCGTTCTTGGTACCTACATTGGCCATTCTCTCATTGCCACAGTGGAAATGTCCAGCAGTAAATGAGATTGACGCCTTGTCTGACAATGAACGCACAGAATTGTGGCAAATACGTATGCGAGAATTATCTGGAGCGATCGCTGTATCAGCATTAGTTCAGGTGGTCTTGGGCTACACTGGATTGGTTGGAAAAATTTTGCGATTCGTAACGCCACTTACTATTGTGCCGACAGTCTCTTTGGTGGGTCTGACACTTTTCGAACATGCCGCTGATACAGCTTCAAAACATTGGGGCATTGCTGTGGGGTAAGTAATTATACACTTATTTAAAAACCATTTTTGTTCTATAGTTTTCACAAATACTCTGAGAATGCCTTTATTATCAGTTCGGCAATAGAAAATTTCTCCCAAATGTTGTACTACAACATCAGTGGGATACTTATAGGACGGGAAAGCAACGATTTTACTTGCGCCGTGGGAAATCTAATGCATCAAGATATTTCTTTACCAACATTATTAGATAGGAAGTATTTCATGAATTTCGTAATTCTTTCCATTTCCCGAATTTGTATCCATTTTCTTGAAACTACATACCCTTCAAAGTTTTATGAGTTTTATTCACAATTTTCTACTAATGTACAAAAGCTAGTATTTCGCAGAGGTCAACAGAATTAGACATAGGAAAAGTTATCCCAGTACTTTGTCTATCGTTTGGGATGGTCGGTTGATTTCTTTCGAATTTAGCATAGATTGAGAAGTCGAACATAGCATCGTTTCGTGAAATATGATGGATGAGCTAGTATGGTTCTAGATATGTTCCCCCCGTGTAACCTCTGCCTAGCGCATTGCTTTCAAAATTGTCATGAATACCCAACGAGGAAGTTAGAGTTAGGGTTCTCATGTGTACTCTACCAATATATTGCATGGATAAAGTGCAGTAGAGGCTTTCTTCACGTGCCCATATATACTTGGTTCCCACGACTACTTGTGCTCTTAAATAATTCCAGATGCTTTGTCAACCTCGGCATCATATCGATAAATGTCTGGGATTAGGATTAAACTTTTTTTAAGATATGGATGCCATATTAGCTAAAAGTATTTACATCATCAAAAATAATAGCAGTTTTTGCGTGGATAAACATAAACTTTAAATAAAGTAACGAAATGACATTTTGCTTTTATTTGAAATTACTTAAGCGGCTTTTATGAGAGACGCCTTTAAATTTTTTTGACGATTTTTTTGTCTCTTTCTCCTTAGCACAACTGCCATGTTAACATTATTCTCGCAAGTAATGGCCAATGTATCGGTGCCGTTTCCAGCTTATCGAAAGGGCCATGGAATTGAAATCCGCTATTCTCAGTTATTCAGAATGTTTCCTGTAAGTACAATACTATATTTTAGAATAAATTTGGTTTAACTTAACTGTTTCATGAAATGTTGGGAGTAAAAAGGAATCATACGAGTATTTTTGATGTTAGTTAAAGGGAAATTTATAAAATGTTTAAAAAAAGAAGCTCAAAAATGTTTCAGTAAAAGGTAGACAAATCGTTTTTACTTAGGCAACACTCCCCAGAACCTTCAGAGTTCCTTATTTCAAATGTTGTTATTTAATGAATGGGTATACATTTCAGGTACTCCTTACCATTGCTATAATGTGGGGACTCTGTGGCATTTTGACAATAACAAATGTTTTTGAAGATGGACATCCATCTCGTACGGACGTGCGACTGAAAGTTTTGACCAATGCCAAATGGTTCTATGTGCCATATCCATTTCAGTTTGGGCTGCCCTCTGTAACTCTATCGGGAGTTTTAGGAATGTTAGCAGGAGTTTTAGCCTGCACAGTGGAGTCGCTAAGTTATTACCCTACGGTATCTCAAATGGCTGGTGTGTACAAATTGTTTTGGTGATATTTCGCTGAATATTTTATACTATAAATATTTATATGTACCCATTTTGTAGGCGCCCATTCTCCACCACTGCATGCTATCAATCGTGGAATTGGTACAGAAGGTCTTGGAACTGTACTTGCAGGAATTTGGGGTGCAGGTAATGGCACCAATACATTTGGTGAGAATGTGGGTGCCATTGGTGTAACTAAGGTTTGTTTAAACTTAATTTTAATACTCCCATATTTAATATTAATGAATTTACATACATATTACATATATGTCAAAGGTTGGTTCACGACGGGTCATTCAATGGGCTGCCCTAATAATGATAATACAAGGTGTAATTGGCAAATTTGGTGCGATTTTTATAATGATACCTGACTCGGTGGTTGGTGGTATATTTTGTGTGATGTTTGGCATGATAATCGCTTTTGGGCTTTCAACTTTGCAATATGTTGACTTGCGTTCAGCACGGAATCTGTATATAATCGGCTTATCAATTTTCTTTCCAATGGTTTTATGTAAATGGATGCAGCAACATCCTGGCTCAATAAATACTGGAAATGAAACAATCGATTCGACACTTTCGGTTTTGTTGGGTACAACAATTTTGGTCGGTGGTTTACTGGGTTGCTTTTTGGATAATGTTATTCCAGGTAACTAAGTTTTGATTTACAACTTGAACAAAAATATTTTATTCCACTTATTTTTCAGGGTCGGATGAGGAGCGCGGTCTTGTTGAGTGGGCGAATGAGATGCCACTTGGCGATGCAAATATCAATGATGGCACTGCCACAGACTATGATTTCCCATGGGGTATGTCTACTTTAAGAAGGTAAGCACTTATAGAAATTGATTTTATTTGATTTTCAATAATTCATTGCCTTTCAGATGGAAATGGACTTACTACATACCATTTTTGCCAACATACAAACTCCAGAAAACCAGTTAAATATTTTTATTTCTTAATTTTTAATATTCCTACTATAATAGTGTTTTATTGTGCTACTTAGTAATTATAAAAGAGCTTGTGATAATTTTGTCCTAACATAGAAACATACAAGAAAAGTAACGAATTATACTTACTGTATTTTTTTTTAATTTTTAACGGCGCTGTTTATAAGACACCGTCGCAAACGGATACAAACTCGTCGGATATGGTATCTAAAGACCTGTATTTATATCAAAACAAGTAAGGAAAGGGCTGTCTTCGGCTGTGCCGAAGGCTTTATACCTTTCATGAATACGCAAAATTTTTCTAAGTGTCCGATCCTTACTTACAATTACTTACAAACTCTCCAAAACTGTTAATTTAAAAATACATAGCCAAACCACATTTATCGTAGCAATCGGTAATATGGGAGCTATATGTTATGTAAGTCCGATCTGTATGATTTTCACTACACACATCACATATATAATAAGTACCAAACCTGCAAAATTTTACGTTTCTAGGTTTCTATTTGCAACATTTATAGACCAAAACCCATTTATCGAAACTATCGATTATATGGGAGCTATATGTTTTGTGTGTCCGATCTGGGTGATTTTCACTACACAAGTTACAAATATAATATGTACTAAACCTGCAAAATTTCGCTCTCATAGCTTTTTGATTGCACGAGTTATAGGCCAAAACCCATTTATCGGAACTATCGATTGTATGGGAGCTATGCGTTATGTAAGTCCGATCTGTATGATTTTCACTACACACATCACATATATAATAAGTACCAAACCTGCAAAATTTTACGTTTCTAGGTTTCTATTTGCAACATTTATAGCCCAAAACCCGTTTATCGGAACAATCGATTGTATGGGAGCTATATGTTTTGTGTGTCCGATCTGGGTGATTTTCACTACACAAGTTACAAATATAATATGTACTAAACCTGCAAAATTTCGCTCTCATAGCTTTTTGATTGCACGAGTTATAGGCCAAAACCCATTTATCGGAACTATCGATTGTATGGGAGCTATGCGTTATGTAAGTCCGATATGTATGATTTTCACTACACACATCACATATATAATAAGTACCAAACCTGCAAAATTTTACGTTTCTAGGTTTCTATTTGCAACATTTATAGCCCAAAACCCGTTTATCGGAACAATCGATTGTATGGGAGCTATACCTTGTATCGGTCCGATCTTGCTGGTTCCGACAAATGATTAATCCTATGCAAAATGGCGCCTGCTTGCAAAATTTCATCAAGATATCTCTAAAACTGAGGGACTAGTTTGCGTTCAAACAGGCGGACGGACAGACGGACAGACGGACATGGCTAAATCAACTCATCTCGTCGCCCTGATCATTTCGGTATACTTAATGGTGGGTCTATCTCTTCTTCTTCTCACACTTACAAACATCGGACCAAAGTTATAATACCATTTCATGTTCATGAAAGGTATAATGAAGAGCCAGAACCCAGCTTTATTCCTGAAACTGAATGACATTTTACATATGTATGTAGGTCGTGTTATTAGATCAGCTGATTTTGAATTTTTGCTCGAAGTTTGACAGTATACATATTTTCCAGTGCGATTTTTACTATAAACTCACAAATTACAAAAACAAAATACATACAAAGCTTATGTATGGATGTGTGTATGTCGTATTGCTTTCACCTTACTAATTCCGTTATGCTTTTTCTTGAATTTTGACAGTACACTCATTTCTCAGTGGGATTTTGGCGTTAAGCCTCTGAATTACAATTCAAAATACATGGAAAATGTATGCATGTCAGTATGTTTGTCGAGCTGCTACGACCTGTAGGTTGGACCATGGTTGCGCCTCATCAGCTGCGGGTCAAAGCAAATAACTGTCATGTTCCCTGCCACCCACCAATGGATAAAAATCTGCATTCCAAAATGTGCGCGTATCAAAAAAGTGATAAAACTTTGTTCGGAGAGATTCTCTTTTTAACTACCCTGTAAAAAACGTTGGAGTATCCTCATACATATAAAAAGGATGTTCCAATTTATATGACGATGTCGGGTGATTGGATCACTGAATCCACCTCGGAGTACCCTTACCTTTTATTCTGAATAGTCTATAGAGCACCTATGTTGGAGTAGTTCGAAAATGCTGCCAAAAGGTTACTCTATGGAGTAATCTACACTAAAGCAAGAGAGGGAATACGTGTCTTTTGAGGACCACCTACATGGGAGTACTTTGAGGTAGTCTCACGTAGGTGGTCTATAAAGTATTTAAAAACAAAGAAATGGAATACTCGGAGTTTGATCAGGTGATAAAATTACCGGACATCGCCATGTAAAATGGACCACCTTTTTATATGAAAGAGGGTAAGTGTTGGAGTACTCCTATAATCCTTAAGGAGTACCTTTTGGACTATGGAACAGAGTATTTCGGTTTTAGCAGGGCAGCTTGAAATTGTTTCTGCGTATAGTTGTGAGATCTATGAGAATGCATACTTTTAGGCATTTGCTGTTTTCCATAATCCCTGAAGAGAGCGATCTAGGATCGATCCCTTTAGTCTGCAGTTGGCTATAATTTAATTTGTGTTGCATGCTTATAGTGAATTTTAGGTTTTGTAGCATACTTGTTGAATACCCATTTGAGTGCAAAGTGGATTAGTCCCTTTCGTACCCGTTCGGGTATAGACGGGTATAATTAGTCTCTCCATACAATAGGACATGCTCAAACAAATTTGAAGAATTCAGCGCATAAAAAGTGATCAGAACAGATATTAGTCGCATCCTCCTTTGCGAGTCGGGCCTGATTTATTCTAGACCAATCATGTTTTATGTGTGGGTGTTAGGGTTACTGCTGCCATTGAGTGTTGTCAATTACCCTGGCAACCATGGATAACCGTTGTGAAACTTTCATTCCAACCAGACATACCCTACCAACCATGGCTAACCATGGTGAAACTCTGATTCCAAAAATTCACAAATTTTTACTAACACCAACGCATATTTTTAGAATTTGTATGGAAAACGACAAGTGCCTAAAAGTATGCACTCACTTTCACACGCAAAAATCTTTTCAACATGGGTAAAAAGTGAACCTCGCCGAACAAAATTACCCACTTTTTTATCCCCTTTTGTGGTAAGCGCGACTCAATGATTATCCAGATTTTTATCCCATCATGGTTGGCAGGGTATATTGTTACTAACGCTAATACATACATACTTATTAAATTTGTATGGAAAACAATAGTGCCTAAAAGTATACAGACCCTAAGATGTCACACCTACGCGGAGACACAATTTGCGGCTTAGCTCCGCCTCTCGAATTGCATCAACTTACAGAATTTATCCGATACGTTGTCGCCTTTTCAAGTAAGTCAAATTCAGGCGTGTCAGTATGCCAAGAGCTCTTACGTTATACCCGAGCAGTACTTTTAACTGCCCACTTTTACATGGCGATGTCGTTGGCGGTGGCAATAGTCGTCAGTGCATTACTTTGTACCTAGTTCTTAACCGGTTCCCAGTTCGACAGTTCTAAAATTATTTGCCTTTGGCTAGTTCTTAATCTCTGCAATTTCGAAAAATTTGGGGGTAGTTTTGGATGATTATCGATATCCGATATTTGAAACTGTCTTCAAAGTATTACTCTTCTGTCCGGCACAGAACGATTTTTTCTACAGGGTATCTTGTCGTGAGTGGAAAATAATACTTATGCCTAAATGTATACTGTAGATCTTATATAAGCAATTGCACAACTAGTTAAAGAAGCGCGGTGGAACTTTTAAAATTCACTCGGCTTTCAACTTCCGGTCAAGCATAGCAGCGAAGCTTAGGGTAGTAGCATTGTGAACATTTTACATCTCTTGAAAGCACTCCACTTTAAGAAGGTTGGGTGCAGCCTCATGAACATTATCATCTACATATACATACATACATATGCATGTATATATATTCAGTTAAGGGCTATACACTAGGGCTGTGCCTTTATTCGATTAATCGAGTAAGTTGATTAATCAAATTTTCAATTAATCGAAATTCTGAGTAATCAAAACGAGTGTTACTCGAGTATTTTCAAAAATTGTTAATCAAAAACTGATTAATTTACTTATTTTTTTATGTGAAAGTTTGCCTTGAAATAGTTGGAAATAAAAAAAATTAAAAACCAAACCTACTTCACACTATTAAAAAATAAAAAAATTTTAGAAAATTTTGAGATGTTGTCCGATCGCGAATGGGCAAAATGTCGAAGATGCAACAAATGGTTGAAGTATTAAGGAACTTCTGAATTTGAGCCGTTTTAATATATGATTAATCATTTTATTCAAAAAACGATTAATCAAAAAGGCGATTAATCAATTAAATTTCATTTTGATTAATCAAAATCTTTATTAATCGAGTAAACACCCTTTTTGATTAATCAAAAATCATAATTAATCGATTAATTGAGTAATCGAATTTATGAATAATCAAAATTTTGATTAATCAATTAATTGCACAGCCCTACTATACACTATTCCAATGCAATTAATTGTAAGCCTTTATGTATCCGTTTGTATATGGACTAAAGTTTGAGCTCAAAAGCTTTGCAATGCAACATCTAAAATTTTTATCATTTCTTCTTTCTGCCAAATTGCACATTCATGATTTCATATTTTAGGTGAACATATTCGTAATTTTAGTGGAGCCACCCTAATGTACATAGTATACATATGAAGGGCGAGAGTCCAAAAGGGCCTAACCCACACTTTTTTCGAAATTGAGTTTTTAATTTTTTCAGTTTGCCAAAACACGTCTTGTCACGTAGGCGTTGACCAAAAAATTCTAAAATTTTTTTTGAATTTTTTATGAATTTTCAAAGTTGGTCGAGGTCCTAACCCGCGGGGTAGCGAGAGTGCAAAAGGGCCTAAGCCCTCATTGCGCCTTATGGGGAAACCGTGTTTTTGTTCATATCGCTCAAGTTTAAACAAAAACCATAAGTCTGCGACGACATCTAGGGTGTTTAGCGTTAATGAGAAGCTTCAAGTAATTATCCTACGACAGTGTTTTTTGATTGTGTTTTCCTAGGTTATGTTGTGACAGTTCAAAGTGCGATCGGTATGTTGACGTTTATGTAAATCGTTTTGTATTAGCAATTTTTAATCAAAATTTCAAAAAACCGCAATCAAGGCGTTGTGGAGTAATCCCCACTAATCATTTTCCACTTTATTTCATTTCTCTAGATTGAAAACTAGCGGAGAAATGCCAAGACAACGAGACTCTCGTCGCGAATCGCGACGCCAGGGTCACGCGTATACGACAGCCAAGGGGAAAAACATCAGTGCGAAACAGTCTCCGACTGTTGATGTGAGTGTGCAATAATAATTAAATAAAAACAGGAAATGAACAATAGCTGACGCCGGCAAAGTGAAAGGCACCTTCGGGTTAGGTCCTTTTGCACTCTCGCCCTTCATATATGTAAATTAGCAGGTTTGTAAACAAAGTTTAATTTATAATGAATAGTGTATAGTGTATTTGAACAAGTTAAAAATCGATCTCTTCAGCATTTACACAATTTGTTCAACTGTCATCAGCGATTTGCTCAAGTAAATCTTTGCTGAAATGGCACTAAAGGCATTTTGTACGGTTGACAGCTGCAAAATATAGCAGACATAGTTTACTGACCTATAGCCGAATGCATACGATACATATATATGTATGTAAATAAATATGTTCGACTATGAAATGTAGTAACAGACAATCATCAATTAAATACCAAAGTCAAGGCACTCCACCAATGCAGAGCTTCTCCTACCCATTGTGCCAACCTCACCTAAGCGTGGCGAACAACATAGAATGAGTAAGTTTACTTCAAGTTGCGTATGTTACGAGAAAGACTGTCCCAGTTAAAATAGATTCTTACATTTTATGCAAATAAGCCACTTCGAAAACTAATTGAAAAGTTGTTTCGTCTCATTTCAATATTTGTTTATTTTTTATTTAAAAAAAATTTATATTTTGCAGTTTTAATAATTTGTAGTAAAATTGGCGAAAATTTCTTTTAACGCCTTGGATTCAAGTTTTTATAACGCTTTCATTTACTCGTTTTTCATTGTGTACTCGTTTTTCCATCTATGTTTGAAGTCGACAGTATTTTCTAGCAATTTTATTTGTTTTCATAAAACTTTTCTTTATAAGTGCCCAATATTTCTTTATTGGAAGAAGCTCTGGACGGTTAGGTGGATTAGCTTCTTTCGGTACAACTGTTACACTATTTTCTTAGTACCATTACATGGTCAGTCTTAAGTAGTGACTTGTCGCTAAATCTGGCCAAAACAAAACAGGCCCTTGGTGCTTGCAAATAAATGGCAATAAATATATGTATGTTGTTGCAAACATTTCGTGCTTCTGAGAACTCAGCTGCAAATTGCCTGCCAGGTCATAAGCTGCTTGCAAAATTTATCAACGTTACCCTTTTGAGAAAAGTCGACACTTTACAGTATGTTTCGTCATCCATTACTAAACAATCGAATTGAGTAAGGTTTTAGGATTTTCTAACTTTTTATTTGAGAGTTTTTTTAATCCTTTGTCATATCCCGAACTAAAAGTTGAGGTTTTGCATAAACTCCTGATCTCTTTAGCTAGTTTCTTGTTAGCGGGGCCCATTTTTCTTTCCGAACTCGGTTTCCGTTACGTGCTTTTTCTTGTTTTGACGACATTTTCGGACAGAATCAGCTAGCATTAATTCGTACTAGGAAATTAGTTATCACAGCTCTTTAAATGTAATGTGTCATGAGACTTTTTCAAATCAATGCCTAGTAAGGCCAAAGAAAATAATTTTGGGAAACTAAATTTTTTTCGGGGGCAGACTTTATACAGAGTCGATTGAAAAAAAAAGATGAGCGAATAAGTAATTTGAGCACCGTGGATTTAGCAAAAACACCCTGCTGAACATTGACTGACTAGTCTGTGAAGCCAAATTAAGGGTGTAGGTTGACGTTGTAATATGTTCTCCATCTTATTTTCGATTTCGATTCATACTCATTGAAAATCTATAATTTTTTATGCTCTCACTAATACGGTTACTTTTATTTTTCGTATCACTGAATATTCTCCCTTTACTTAATTGCGAGCTATCTTTTAGATTTTTGATCGGCAAATCGCCAAATCGCTACACTTTTTTAAATTTTTGTCGTTCTGCAGACATATGTACATATGTATGTACATTAAGGTGCCTCGCCAAAAAAAGTTGCGCTGTTTCCACCGGAATTTCAAAATTCCATCTTTTCTAAGGACTAACCGAAAATATTTGGAAAAAAAATATTAAGATTTACTTTAGCTAAACCGCTTAAAAAATACTAAAAATACCCTTTTTTATGTAGAAAAGGAGTATGAAAAAATATCTCTACATATAATAAAATTGTAACAGGTCCGACATTGTACATTGAAGATATTTAAAAAAAAATGATGTCAGGGGTCCATTATTAAGCCTCTAGAACCCAAATAAGCCGTTTTTAGAATTTTTGTCTGTCTGTCTGTCTGTATGGTTGTTCGGGCATCACTCAAAAACTACTGAACATAATTGAATGAAATTTTTACCACTCTATCACTTAACGTCTAACTTAAAATTTAGGATAACTTTCATTTAGATATCTCATCCAGTTCCCGAGTTATTGACCAAAATGTGGGTCCGTGTGACCAAAAATGTGCGTTTTTTACAATAATCCCACTACACATAAAAACTATGAATGAAAATTTCGCCATTATAATACTAGACGTCTATCCTAAAATTTAGGACATCTGCCATCAGGATATCTAATCCGGTTCCAAAGATATTGACAAAATGTGAGCCAAAACTACTTTTCCCAACATGGGTGTCAAACGAAAGGTAGAAATGAATACTACATAGTGATGTGCGTTTTATTTCAATATCTCAAATGATTTCGGAGATTTCACAACAAATAGTAAACATCTCTGGTCATAAGCAATAACAGCCTAAGTCGACTTAAGAAATAAGACCAGTTGACATTTTTACTGGCAATTTTGAATAGCGAGACATTTTTCAAGACTATCATTGGTCTATTATTACTTTGTTTATAAACGATTAAATCCAATATGTTTGCCACAGTTATAATTCACATTTAAGCGCAACTGCTTATAGCCCAAACTATGCAAGATATAAGGCGAAACGATTCAATCATGCTAAACGACCAAGCAGCAGAAATAAATTACAGTATTTTAAAAAAAGTTGATGGAGAAGAGGTGGTATACCGATCAATAAACACGGTTTTAGACAGAGCCGAGACTACGAACTATCCTGTTGAGTTTCTCAACTCTATTTCTGCGCCCGGACTTCCCGCTAATAGCATCGCTTTAAAAAAAAGGCATTCCGATTATGTTGCAACGTCACTTAACCCCTCGAAAGCTATGTAATGGAACTCGCCTTAAAGTTACTTCTCTTCGAAATAATATTATAGAAGCAGAAATTCTTACGGGTTGTGGAGCAGGCGAAATAGTTTTCATACCACGCATACCCATACTACCAAACAATTTTCCATTTTACTTCAAACGCGTGCAGTTTCCTGTGAGTGTGTGTTTCGCTATGGCAATTAATAAGTCGCAAGGCCAGACACTTCGAGCAGCCGGTATCGATCTTAGGACAAACTGTTTCTCACACGGACAATTGTATGTTGCTTGCTCAAGGGTTACTGGCCCAGAAAATTTGTTTCTAATTTGTTATATGGGAAGAACATCAAATGTTGTATATAAAGAAATTCTTTAGACTTTGTTTAATTATGGAAAATATCATTTTTATTTATTTAACTAAACACAACTGTAAATAATTGAATTACATTTGAAGCCCTTGCTACATGCGTTATGGAACTATTAAAATAATTTAATAAAATAAAGTTAGTCCCAGTGTTTTATTTCGACGCTTTCAACAAAATAATTATGCTGATTCTTCATTATAACTTTTACGCATACGAAGTCGCGGGCATCAGCTAGTTATTTAATAAAAAGCATCTGAGATGATGAATTAGCTGGAGTGCAAAAGGTAAGCATACAAAATTTTCAAACTTTATGAATATTATTATGTGTGCTAATATTCGCAATGTGAAAAGTTGGAAAAAAGAATTTTGCAGAACTGACAACGTCTCGAAAATACCTTTCAAATGATACCCTAATCGTCAAAATCCAGCTGAGTTATTAAAGTTTTTCACAAACCTACCCCTCGAAATATGACCAAAAACAGCATCAAAATCTCAATATTTGGATTGCGTTGATAAAATTTTCAAACTATTTTATCAGGTAGACGAAGTCCTTTACTATTTCGATCTTTTTGTGTTGGCAGCAGTGGCATGGCTGCCAAGGCGTGAATGCGCTGACACTTTGCTTGATGACAGCATGTACTTCGTTTTGCTCTCGTTTACCACCAAACCCATTTTTTTCGCTTCTTTTTCTAGTTTGAAGTAGGCATAGATTACGGCGCTGTTGTTAAGGCCGATCGTATCAATGTCGTCAGCATACTCGAAGATTTTCTTTCTAGGTTGACAATCGAAATTCATCTTCAAATAATAAAAGTAAAAATCAGCTGATTTCTTGCGGTCACTTTCTTAGTACACCATGCCAGTACCTTGAGACTTATTGAAAATAACAAACATTTTAATTAATTTTTCTTATATTCTTTTTTTACTCCCAAATTCACAAAATAAAAATAGAAGTTTCACATTTAAAAATAGTATTTTTATTTTTGGTAAATTAGCGGTATCCACCTCTATGCTCTCCAGGTACAGGTTCAAGTTCGTAGTTCCAATAAAGTAAGCTCCTCGGGTATACCTTCTGATTTTTATCAGCTTTGGTGGACATAATTTTTCTTTGTTTTTGTTTCGGGATGACTCCCGCAAAGAGGAAACTCTCATGAGTACAACTACAGCGGCATAGCTGTATGCACGACTTGCAACCTCACAGTTGCACCTACATACGTACTAAAGACCTCTCCACTAATACCACTCTCCCCGCAACTACCAAATAGGTGCTTTCTCATGTGGCTGGTTAGCTCATTGACTCCATAGAGCTGTTTTCACAGAAATTAACCCTTGAAGTGATTTTTTTTAAGTTACCATGCAATTGTATCTAAAAAAAAGTATAACTTTAAAAAAAGATATATATATATGTCTAAGTTCCCAACAAACACAGACAATTTTTTTCTCCAACTTTTCATAAAAAATTGATTCTCAAGTGGAGATTCAGCTTTCCTCACAAATTGACGTTATTTCTCAACTTGCGCATTATTTGAGATAAAGTTGAGAAATTGCCAAATAGGGAATTGCGCTTAAGATGAAGTTGAGATTTAATGCATTCTCAACTTGAGAATCACTGAAATTCCTATATTAAAAAAGTGCTTTGAAGTTGAGAATACTATAACTCCACTATTGAGGTGCTGTTGGGCATTAACGTTGGAGATTTGGGAAAGGCATTTGACCTAAAATGCATCTCAAGTTGATATCAAACAAAATTGTTTGCTAATTAATATATGATTAAATTGAGGATTTAGAAAATGTTTTAGAAAAAAAAAATGTATGTGGTAAATGAGACCTGAAACAGATTGGAAACATTAAAGCAAAAATATTTAAAATCGGTTGAGCCGATACGGAGATCTTACGGGACATACGAACACAAATTCATTTTTATACATATATATAGATTGTCCCAGCGCGGTTAAGTTCTGCAGATTGTTCGGACATGCATTCATCCGACTATATTCTGCACAGAAGCTTTTCCAGCTCCTCGCCGCCATGCTTGAATAGCTCAGCAGGTAAACCATCAGCGCCAGCTGCTTTATTGTTTTTTAACCGGGATATTGCCTTTCGCACCTCATTATAGTCGGGTTGTGGGACGTCAATTCCATTATCTTCGATTGTTGGGTCCGGGTTCAAGCTATTCTTAAGGCAGCTATTCTTTAACAGGGCAGAGAAGTGATCCCTTCATATCCCTAGTATTCTCTGAAAATCATTGATTTTGATTTTTTTTCATAAAATAACTTTCAGTTTAAATAAAAAACATCTTCAACTTATTGTCAAATACTTTCGGGTCAGATAGTTTATAATACAATTTTCCTACATTTTTCAATCCAAATTGAAGGAGATAAGCGATATTGTAAAATCAGATCCCGAAAATCCCAGGATAGCGAAAATCGAAAAAGTGTCCATCCCTAATACTATCGTCTATACGTAGTATATATGTAGATATGTACAAACATACTTACGAACATTTAAATCAACGCAGACACCCTGTTTCGACACCTTGTTGTCAAATAGCGCCCGGCACTTGCACCCGTTCTACCCCTTCCCTACTATCTGAGTTGTGTTTATGATTTATTTTTGAGATTTGTGAAAAGTGAGGTTGAGGTTGTATTTATTATTAACATTATTCTAGAATGTACATACAACAAATATATATATACATATTTATAAATATGTAATACCAATGAAATCAAATACTTAGATTTCAAGGAAGTACTGCTTGACGATGACTCCCCTCTGTGTATTTTTTCAATTAGTAGGTAGGTTTTTTATTTAAAAAAATTGAAGTGGAGATGAATTGTTCACTGGTCTCGAGCTTGTAAAAATTACAAATGTATGTAAATTCGAAATATTTTTAGTAAAAATTATTTAGAGAAAGTTATGTGGCGTTTACGTTTGGCACAGAAATTTTAAAAAACTAGAATTAGAAATCAGCTGTACATAAGCACAGTGGTTGCCATAATAATAATTTTCGAAAACCAGGTGTTTGGTCTCCAGATGAAATGTTGTATCAATTATATTTGTTTACACAAAAGTTTATTTTTATTTAAGTATAAAGTAATAATTCATCTTTTTTCGAAATATTTTGGGAGAGTCCTTAGAAAAGAGTGAATTTTGAAATTCCGGTGGAAACAGTGCAACTTTTTTTGGCAAGGCACCTTAATGTTGTACATTGCTTCCAGTTGCTACGGGAAAAATTTCAAAATCAAAATTCTCTTTCTGTGTCTTAGGGATCTTTGCTTATCATCTTTTTGCCTTTCTTCCATCACTTCCAAAACGTTTTGTTTTGTTTTTTTGGCAACTCAACTATAATTACTTTTTCGAATCGTTGGCAATTGGAGATATCGAGCCTTAACCGTCGAATTGGTGTAAGGAACAAAATATCGATTTTTTTTTACTATAGAAATCGATAGTGTTTTTCTTGATCTGTCATCTCCGAAAATTTCATAGTTCTATGTTCTACCGTTATAAAGTTATAGCAGAAACAATTTTTTTGTAAATGCGCCACACACTTTGTTTACATTTTTCCATGACCACACATTGTTACTCACATCAAAAATATCCACACTGTAACGTTCTTTTAATGAAATAAAAGTTTATATGTGAAAAAACTTTATGATTATTTTGATGTAAGTAACATAACATTTCAGCAGCAGGTGATGAGTGTGCTAGTGAAAGTAACAAAAAACACAACTACGACTAATTTTAGGTACTGAAATTGATTGCGTTATGTACTTAGAGCACAACTAGGGCCATGTACAAAATTTAGTTTAAATTATTTGTTTATTAACAGAGATAATTTAAAAAAACCTCCCTCTTTATAATTTGTTATTTGTCACTTACACCAATTCGGCGGTAAAGGCTCGATATGTCTCTCTAGAGACATATTAATAATTGAGAAGTTATCATAATCATATTTATCTTTATTAAGTTTATTTAAAATTGAAACTTTAGTTATGTAGCTAACCCTCTAGTGTATAAATTTTTATTTGGCTTCGAAACATTTATTTACCACCCAATTCTGTGTTCTTGATAGCTTTGTCAATCTTGATAAATAATAAAGAAAAAATTATTTTTATCAAGTGTTTTTGAATTATGCGTCAAAGCCAAATTTTATTTTATTCAAATTAATTTTAAATAATTTTTTTTTGACGCAGAATTCAAAATACTTGATAAAAATATTTTTTTCCTGAATATTTATCAAGATTGACGAATTTGTCAAGAGCACAGAATCGCCTTGTTAGACTATTTTCATATATTTGAACCCGAAAATGGAGATAATTTTTTATATTGACCTTTTGGTTTCTGAAAACTTGTTCAAAGAGTTATTTCAAAAGCAGAGCTTATTTATTAATGTGGAGCTCCATAAGGATTGTTTTGATGATTTTCAATCCGCATATTTCCACATTTTCTTTCCGGAACTATTTAAAAACTTGGACCAGTGTTCCGTTTCGTCATAACGAATTCCATTCGGTGGAACGTACGTTTTTTTGACTTTGGTTTAGAGGATGCCGAAGCGGGACCACCTCATTTTCTAGACTGTGCTGACACAAACTTCTGGCACTTCTGTTCTGAAATCTTGTAGAGTATACTGCTTATCCAATGTGATTTTGTGACTTGATAATGGTTCTGTTCCCACATAAATAGGCCTTGTATCGTACCAAAGAACACTGCTTACTTCAGCATCGGTAGAAAGTTTAAATGTTCGTGGGTCCAATCCGTAAATTCCTAGGCTTTTTAGATAAACTAATGAGCCCACTGAGATGTAGAAATTTCAATGACACTGACGCATGTGTTTTTCCAGTACGTGGAGCTTTTACAGTAAAGAGTACGAAAATGAATGCGCACTGAGCCTCAAGGCAGGGCTAGTTTAAAATCATTTACTCACCTTTTTGCCAAATTTTTTTTTCAAAAGGTTCTTTAAGTATGTGTTGTATCTTTTGTTTAACTCTCAGGTACTTCAAAGTTGTTTTATTTATGAAGCGCGCAAAGGAAATAAACCCCAACTTAAAACAGGCATACGTTCAAATGAAACAACAGACTCAGCAAAATCAAAGTCAAATAAATGAAAACTGGATTATTCTGTATTGCTCTGCAAAAAAATTTATATTAATTAGATGTCTTTATAAAACACAGGCGGGGCTATGCACCATAGGGTTAATTTAACTCGTTTCTCCTTCAAAATATTTACCATCATTCTTACTTAGATGCCTACAGAGTGGTTGTACCTACATACGTCCTAATCCGTATTCTTATGAATGTATGTACATACAGTCAGACATAATATTCAAAGAATTAGTCAAACAAGCGGATATGTACGAGTATGTAAGCATGTTAACATGTATGTACATACAAATGTATACACGCCTGTATGTATGAAAGTATTTAAATCCATAAACCTTCCTTGATATCATTTAGTATGCCATTACAGCAATAAATTCTGTGGATGAATGTTGTTAGATATTGACTTTTGTATATAAAATATATACATATACATATGTATATATGTGTGAGATGAGATTTTTTATATTTTCTTGTTTATTTTCAGAGGAAAGCGCCCACATTGTACAATGCAACCAAAAAATAAATAAATATATTAGCGCCCACCCGGCCTATGTCCGCTATTGACCGTCAATGCGGCGATTTAGCGTTAGAACGAGTAAAGAAATACAACAACAATACATTTGATTTTCTTTCTATCTTCGTATATATAGATTTATATATGGATGCAAACATATTCATATACATATACATATGTACATATCTTTATGAATAGCATGTGTATGATTGTCGCAAAATTTTGTTTAATAAAAAATATAAAACAAATAAGAATGGCCATGTTCAGATGGAAAGCAACATTAAATACCGACCTGTAGGTAAAGGTGCAAAAGGGCGTAGTCGCCAGACGTTTTTGATCATTTTCACTTGGTATATTCTCCCTAAACGCAATGTGCATCAAATTCTATTCGGCCCACAATCATATGTTTTCATCTAATTAGGCGGGAAGCGTTGTTAACACATCCAATTTCCAAAAATCGATTATATTATGACCGAGTCAATATTGTTCGGTTCGGTTTTGATCCGATTTCGACCCGTTTGATGGCATATCTTATTTAATTTTTTTAAATTTCAGATAAATAGATATCAACGCGCTAAAAATTTCTCAAGTGGAGACTTCAGCTTATACTATATAAAAATGTGTCACGACGTTTTCGAGATAATAGAGGATATGGAAAAAATAAATATAATTAGAATATGTGGCAACCCTATTTATAAATATTTTTCAAACTCTTAGTAAAGCTTTCTACGCACCTTTCAACTGAGCAAATGAATAGATACATTTTGTCGTAGGGCACACACCACATGCCGGGCAGACATTTGGCGGATCAGGGCTCAGTCTGGATAGGTTTGCGTTCCTCATAAGCAACAGGTGGGGCTTCTGCCTTTGTTGAGCAGGCGACCTTTCGAGTTTCGCGTAGCCAAAGTCGGCTGACTAATTGCCTTTTACCAAAGAACGTCAATGTACAAACAAGGGCCAACAGCGGATGGAAGTGAACGCTGTCAAATCGATGGTAGGTAATTCACCACTGTACCTAAGTAAAATTACTTAAATTTACCGTGTTTTAATTAAGTATTTACACAAAAAACTGCAGTTGGAGTTACGAAAACGTCTAAATGTTTATTTTATTTAAAAATAAAAGTGCGAATAGCTTTTGAACTCGCGCTTTAAACTCACATTTCCCCAGTGGTGAATTACCTACCCGCGAATTGATGGTTTAATGTTTCCCACTATTCGTTGCTTTGGACCTTCTTTGTACATTTAAGTTCTTTGCTTTTACGATGCCTCTCTAAATCGCCATTTTTCCCTTAAATGGTTTTATTCCTTTCCTTTCCATATGCAAAATGAAATTTGCAACGTTTCTTGTCCTCTTCTACTTCGTACTGTAGAAAGGAAAGTAAATACATATTAAAAAATAAAAAACATTTTATGGACTTTTTTTTGAACTGCTATAGCTCTTTAGGAGAAATATGCCAAAGTTGCATAGCTAAAGATCACACATTATTCGGTGTCCTGAACATTTTTCATATTAAGTTTCTCCCTTCCCTCATATTTAATTTTTTTGATACGGTTTATTGTACACAAATACTTATGATTCATTTATAGTATCATCTGGTTGAAATATTATTTTATAACTGAAACGTTTATCTATGCAAACAATTCTTTTTATATATTAGCTAAATTTTTAAAGAATCCTAAGTACCGAGCTTTAGGAACATTCGGATTTATGGTTATTTTTAATTTATAGCTATATTTTGTTGGTTACAAAGAGTTTTGACTGCCTATAAAATCCGCAATTTTTGAGCAAAACCTTGAAAATTTATGTGATAAAAAAAATTCAGTACACAATGCTGGTAGTATCTCACTTTTTCCTTCTTTTCCGACTTATTGCCATATAATTTGTATACCTAGTTATTATAAATTATAATTTAAAAATTTTTAAATTTTAAAAATTACAAGCCCAGTCTTCTTATTTATGCAGTATCATCTACATATCGACAGCCACACTGCAAAACCCCGTAAGTCACTATTTTTCCAAAAATAAGGTTCTGAGCCTTTCCCACAGATCTTGATATGTCGCACATTAAAATTCAGTCAAAATCGGGTTACAACTTCCCGTTTCTTTCCAGTGGTGAAATGAAATAACCGTCGCTCATGTACATACGTTATAATTATTACAGTTTTTTCCCTCTCCTGAAAACTTTTTGTACTAGTTAAAAGCTTTCAACTCCCAGCTCTATTATAGTTACAAGCACATACCTGTGAGGTAGAAGACAAATAGTGTCGTAGCAATAAAAATGAACTTTACAAAGAAACATAATCTAACTTAATAACCTTTAAAGTGAAAACATAAATTTTAGAGCTTAAAATGTTATAACAACCGTGTCTTCTTAGCCGTGACAGTGGATTTTATGCTAGCAATTAAATATCGCAAATACGGCGGCAATGGAGTGCAAAGTGCTAAATTTTGCACATTCGACACTAACAACAAAGCGGTCGACTAATGGCAAATGTAAAGCATACTATTGTAAATTATAAAGTATAACAAAAGTAAACTTAACATAACCAAATAAACTTAAGTCTAACATATTCCACAATGTGGATGGTTGGAGAGGCCGAGTCTCCAATCCACCCTGCTATGCTCGGAGATCCTGCAGCCGGATTCCAGTCATCGCTAAAGCTTAATCTCGATCGCCAAAAATCTCTTAATACATTTTGGCAACTTTTGGCGACTTTTGCGATTCCAGTGAATGACAATCTCCTAAAATCTCCATTTTTGGTTCATTTTGATTCATTTTTTTGGCACATTTAAGCGATGAACACGAATGAACCAGATAACGTCATCAGCTGTTTTTGGCGACTAATTTAGCTAAGTTTGCGATTCTGGAATTTTAGCCATCTCGTAAAATCTCTATTTTTCTCCTAAAGCATGCTTATTTTGGCAACCAAAAAAATCTGTTGCTAAAATACAAAATATATGATAAAATGTTAGAAATAAGTTTTTTTATGTCAAAAAAACACTCATTGACATAAAATATATGCCATTTATAAGAAAAATAGAAATTGGTAATTGTTTCCTTTAGGAAACAACTGCTAAACCACGTCCCAAAAATGTGGAAAGGAGTATCAAAGAAGCGTTTTCACCTCTTATATATATAACTTTTAGGACACTCGTGGCTTGGAGATGCTAAGAAACATTTCTGAAATTGTCTGTAATTAAATTTTTCAGTGTTCTCGGCGCCCAAAGTATGGGGTTTACATCTAGTAGGATTTGTCTATTTCGGGCTATTTTTGGTGATTTATAGCATGTAAGGAATCACAACTAAATTGACAGATGACGGTGCTATCCCAGCGCCATCAAGCGAAAAGATAACCGTACTACATTTTAGCTAGGCGACTTGCGTTTCAGAATCGCAAATTAGCGAAATCTCCTAATTTTTTGAGAGTTCATTTGCTTTGGCATTTTGGCGAATTTTAGCGATTAGGCGATAGCGATGACTGGAATCCGGCTGCTGGTTGTACATTGAATGGTTGGAAAGATATGTATACAGATTTTTTATGTTTTCTTTCATATGCCGTTAATATATACATATGTCGTCAATATAATTACCAAACTAATTGTGACAAAAAAATTAATGTGAAATTCTTTTGTGAATTAACGTCTCTTTACAAAAATGCTTTATTAATAGCTATAATAACAACGCAACTCCTATTTCAGGCTATGCAGGTTTTACTACAAATTTTTATTTAATACGAAATCAAACAATTTTGTTATAATTTTGATTTATTCAAAAAAGCGGAGCAGACGAAATTTGGAATGAAAAATCGAGCAAACTCTCCGAGTGTATTTCTGCCAAGTAGATGCCGTTCGGAGTCGGTGAAAAACCGTAGGTTCCACCAATTTGTTGGAAAAAATTCAAGGCGGCACACCACAAATTGGAGGAGAAGCTCGGCGCAAAAATCTCTTAGGAGGTTGATGATATAACTGTTGTATATTGCGACATATATATACATGTACATATATACATATGTATGTATATATGTTTATAAGGCCGTCTTCACTATCCGTAGTTTTACTGGATTGTATAGAAACAGGTTCAATTATTTTGTTTTAAGCTGAAAGGTTTCATAACTCCAAATGGAATTATGTCACTTTGGATAATGTTGACCTTGAGTTATGGTAACACAAATTTGGGAAAGTTTTCAAAATTTCGCAGAGTTTTATAGTAATAAAATTGAGCGGCGGTAAAAAAGCGCTTTATAAAACTGCCATATTGCAAATAGCATAACGCTATATCCTATACAAGAAAATTGGTGGGCGTTGTCGTAAACAGAGTTTGTCGATTTTCACTCAATGCAAATAGAACAAAGAAAGTATATCTGCTGCTTAGTTTGAACAATCTTCTCTATATATATAAAATTCACCTGCCACGGTGTACGACGCCATACTCCTCCGAAACAGCTTGACCGATTTTATTGAAATGTTGTATGTGTATTCGTTAGGTCTACGCGATGGTGGTTATCTATTTTTTATGTTCCTAAGTGATACCGGGGCCGACCTATTCAAAACTATTTCATATGTGGCCCGATTAGCTTGAAATTTGGTATGTGGGTAGCGATATGCCCACGTTAAAATATGGGATAATTTTTCTTCCGGGAAGTGGACTCGGGACCGACCTATTCAAAACTATTTAATAAAACTCTAGAAGAGTTGTGTCTGTATATTGAAAATTTCTTTGAAAATTGACTGGGAAATGTTTAGGCACAGCTAAAGAGTCAAATGGAAAAGAGATGACAAAAGGTCGAAGTTAGACTATTAAGAAACGGTTCAGTTGGTTGCCATAGACATAAACGTGATATAATGTGGAAAAATAAATATTGTTCTGAACGTTCTTTGCCTGTAAATTGTCTTCTCAAGTGAGGGTAGCAGAATTTTATGAACTACTTACATCCCGAGCAACGCCGGGCATCCTGCTAGTATTATTGGTAAAATCTTCAAAATTCTTCGCTTTGTTCAAAACAGAACATTATAATAACTAAAACAGTTGTTCTCAAAAACGTTGCTACAACCCAGGACCTTCAACATATCTATAAGGCCAACTTACCACCTACAATAACACAGAGACCGCCGCAATATTACTTATGTACATCCAAGAACAAACATATCTATTTAAATATACCATCCACGATCTAATGAAGTAACAAGCTTTGTGTGAATATTTATAATTAATGAACAAATCTTTGTAAAACCAAGAGGCTTATTTTCTTTTGGGTGCCAGACACTTTCGTTTATTCGCACTTCTTTGTCACGTCATCAATTTGCAAGAAAAAAAGAAAATACCAAACGATCACAATTGCCACACGTACATATTTTCATACATATATATGAATATATTTTGAGAGAGAGAACAATTTTAAGAGACTTGCGTTCTATTTACAACAAATCAGTATATCGTACAATCAAGGGCAGTATTAGAAAAACTGAAAATCTGTCGATGTCCGATGCTCGATCGCGAAAAACGGAACACGCATGAAATTCGCTAATTCGTTAATTCGCATTTGAAAAACGACCGTTGCTAAAGAATAAGTCACACGCCCGCGAAAAAAAAGTGTTTTAAGAGAAGTGTTTCTAAATACATATATTTATGTAAATATTTTTAGATGTATTGACATTAAACCCAAATTAGAGTATTTCAGGAATAATTATAAATAAGTGTTTGTGCTATCCTTATAAATCCTAACGAAAATATTTGTGTTTCAGCAATTAAGTGTATCTATGTCAAGATAAAATATAAATAATAAATAAATAAATATCACATTTCCTTATACGAGTATGCTGTAAACGTACATAAATAACTTAAGAAGTGTAGTGAGCAAAGTATGAAAAAAAAACACGAAACTATTCGATTAAGTTTATACATATTTGGTGATAAATATGTATGTTAAGTTATTTATAAATAAACTTTTTTTAAGTGAATGAATTCTTGGCGAGCCGTTGAAATATCTGAAGGCGAGCAGTTCAAGTTCAAATCAAAACAACGAAATATACAACGACAATAAAACAATAACAAATATTTTGTCTGAAGAATAAATATATTGGCTTTTTTGTTTAGTTTCTTGCAGATAAGTGTCTACTGCGAAATTCATATAAGATAAAAATTACTTGTTGTTGTTGCAAAACAGTGTTTAAGCGTGAATATTTAACCTACTGGTAACGACTGCTCCGATTTTTGCAGTGCAAAGAGTTTATGGCAGCATTCTTTTAAATAATAAATAATGTAATTTAACGCTTAAAAGCTTACTATTTTGGGATGGTTCTTATTTAAGTGCATAATAAATTATTATGTGCACATATACATATATTTAGATACATATGTATGTAGGTACTGTGAGCTACATATATGTATACTACTACATACATCTTGTATATCAAATTGAAGTTAAAATTTTCATATGTGTAAAATACCCACCTGATTTTTATATTTGAAAAAAATATGAATGTAATATATAATACGACAAACTTATGAAAATAATAGAGAAGTGTTTGCGAGTTGGAGCTTATAGGTAAAATGGATTTGTTTGAATAAGGCTTTATAATAACAATAATTTGTTTAGATACATAGGGCAGTAGTCACATATAAATTAAAATCGAGTTTTTTCTACTTAAGCCTTATTCTAAAATAAACATCTTTAATTCTATGTATATCATAATCAAGTATAAGATGGAGTTTAAATTTTAAAATGTAATTAGAGTTTATACATATATTAATTTTATTTTTATATAAGCTTTCATAAATAAATAAATAATTAATTTTAAAATGGCGAAAGAGTTAGAGACACAGTATGTGTCTAAGGTCCGTTTGGAATATTGCTAGCTCCAAGCTTGGGTTTGGCTTTTTCGGTTTATTGCTACAAGTATGCTATCGTTTGTGAATAAAATAGTTGACACAGAGTGACCTTGCAAACCCTAAAAAATATTTTCATACCATCAACCAACTTAATTTTTTTTCATAAGTGGATGCTGTTACATTTCGTTTTAGCTAAACTCTTCATTTTATAAGACTATGATTGAAAAACATTTTAAATGCCGTTTAAGTTAAGTAAAGATTTTAATTAAAACGCGTACTAAGCAACGACTATGATTTTGACCATTATATTTTTAAATTATACGGACATAAGTTTATTGAGAAATATAAGGAAATATATGGCCCCTGCCTCTAAAATTTTCCTTTTTATTCAATTAAAAGCTTTTAATAATTAAATAAATCATCAAAATAATAATCCAGTTAAAATTTTCATTATAAAAATTATTATAAGTGGCCTTGAGCTCATTCATTGTCATGAGACTTGGGAAATAGTTATGCTATCATGAATAGTATAAGTTTTCGTGGTAGGTAGCGAAACTAGTGTATTTACCCTAATTACTTGAGGTACTGGTATTTTTTGTTTTACTAGTACTTACTTTTTGAACTTACCCCGTAAATAAATCTTTTTTTAACGATTTAATGTAAATGGTGCTTTAGTGACGACTATCTATGTTATAACGGGTTGCTATGCTCTATTTATTCTGCTGAATTTTTTTTATATCGGATATTAAAAATAATCAAAAGCAATTTATCAAGTGTTATTCTTATATTTTTATACCTTTCATGAATATGAAATGGTATTATAACTTTGGTCCGATGTTTGTAAGTATGAGAAGAAGAAGAGATATACCCATCATTTAGTATACCGAAATGATCAGAGCGATGAGCTGAGAGTTCTGTTTGAACCAAAACTAGTCCCTCAAATTTAGAGATATCTCGATGATATTTGGTATGGAGCCTCCATCTTGTATTATATTAATCATTTCAATCGGACCAATGCATCACATAGCTTCTATACAATCGATTGTTCCGATAAACGGGGTTTGGCATATATGTAACTCTTGAAATTAAAAAGCTAGAAACGCGAAATTTTGAAGGTTTAGTACATATAATATATGCGTAACGTGTGTAGTGAAAATTACCCATTAAGGATCGGACACTTAAAAAAGTTATGCGTATTCATGAAAGGTATAAAGCCTTCGGCACAACCGAAGACAGCCCTTTCCTTACTTGTTGAATATACTCCTATCCATAAGACTTACGTACATATATGCTCACAGATGTAGATATATGTATAATAGACTGGTCTAAAAATTTTTTTTTTTTTTAATTTATATCGATATTATTTTTCAAAATGGCGGAAAACGAACACTAAAGTTTGGAGCATTAACAAATTAAGCGGCAATCATTGCTGGCTTGTATTGTTTTTGACTGATATTATTTTTGGTTTCAACACATCAAACCATTGAAGTGTAGGTGGGTTGCTCTAGAATAATAAAATATTAAGGACTTGACCTAGTTTTCTTTACTCAATGCAAGAAAAGCTGAAAAACTCTTTGCGAAAATGTAAAAATAACAAATCCACTAAAAAATAAGTAAAAAGTAAGGGGGTTTGCTACTCCATTGCATTTTAATGCTGTTATTCAATAGTTGTCGTCAGGATTTGCCTTACGGCCCTAACCTCCAAAAATCAAAACATGGTACTAACATTTGTTTTTAGAATGTTAAGGCATACTGAATTTAACTTGCTTCTGTATTGTACGAGTATTCCAAAGTAAAATGTAAAGTCAGAAAGAAAATTTTAAGAAATTCAAGAGGCCGCCTTACCAAAATTTTCCTGCGGAACTTTAGTTTGTAGTTTTAAAACAAACATGAAATAAGTAGTAAAAAATCTAAACTAACAAAGATAGATCTCTAAGAATTGTTGTTTGGCACAGTCTAGTATACATATGTATATGCATATGGATTTCTCTTCATAATAAAAAATTATTAAATTAACAAAAAACCTATAAAATATGACCATTTATATACCTTCATGCATGTACATATACTTATGTATATATGTATGTTCGTTTGTTTTTATTGTATATACAATTATTAACATAGAAAAAGTGATACTATATACATATTAAAAATAAAACGTTCGTGTCTTTGAAATCATGAAATATGCAAATAAAAACCAATAAATGTGAAAAATAACAAAAACAAAAATTTAACAAACGAAACATTTAAGAAAATACTACATAAGTAAATAAAATAGCCTGAAGAAGAACCTCAATAAAATACTTAAAAATGTCGTCGCCCAGAAATTCAATTAAGAAAAAAAGCTCTTCAACGTCGACGACAAAAACAGCAGAACCAGACACACTAAAACAACAAGAAAAACAATCGCCGCCTACACCAGAGAGCAAATATACAAAGACTAAGGAGCGCATCGTCGATGGTAAGTTTTTAAAAAATAAACATTAATGAAAGTATATTGCACAGAAACTCTTTGCTGATAAAACAATTCGAGCTCTGGGTGACAAACCTTGTTATGTTACATCTTGAAACTCTCTTTGAATACTCAGACATTTTGTGAAACATTTTATCCCTTATAATTTTGACGAAAGGTCTTTTTGCCATTATTTCAGTCCGAATTAAATGGTATTGAAAATATCGGTCTAGGTTCAAAATGTTCAAATATTTAGCTGAAAATTTCACCATGCATATTGTTGCACGAAATTTTCAAATTATTCGAACGGGCTAAAATGGCCTAATCTTTTCTAAAAAAAGTGTTATCGCGAAAGCTTTGCCAGCTTTATTTTTTCACTTCACTATGTAGTTTCATATGAGTAACCAGAAAGGCATCATCTATTAAATCAGATTATTCGCAGAGCGCCAGGTGACCTAGATCAAGAGCTACAAATTGAGATGGTAAACCGAGGATAGGAGAGTTAGATAAACCAAAAGAGTCTATGGTCCATGTCACTTCCGAATTCAGTCGATTTGTCCTACTAGCCTGGACTATTTCTCAAAACTTTTATTTTTTTGTACATTACAAAATGTTTAAATATTTACGGCTTTAACTTTTTTTACAGACAAAACACTTGCTGTGCTCTCCAATGAAAAGAAAACAAGGGTATACAACTAATCAGATAATGTTAGTTTTAAAACCATGATCCAATAATACAGGTCGTGTCGATAGGCCAGCTGATTTTTATTTTTTTCTCGAATTTTGACAATCAACCCATTTTTCAGTACGATTTTGACTATAAACCCACAAATTACAAAAACAAAATACATAGAAAATGTTTGTGTGTTTGTATGTTTGTCGAGCTGCTACGACCTGTTATGGTTGGATCATGTTTAAAACTATGTATATTCGTACTTCCTAGTGAAAGTGAATTGATGAACAAGCCTGAATATAATTTTCAAATATTTGTATATTTAATTTATTTGGCGTAGTCTAATGTACGTAGTAGATAAATTATATCGAAGGTGGCTATGGGGGAATTTTCTTCAAGCTAGCTCTTGTAATCGGCAAACTAAATTTGATACAAATCTATGCCTTAAGATGTTTGAGTGAAAGCTATTGAAAGAGAAAATATAGACCTTGCGATTTTTTTTATGTAAAAGTGAGGTATGCCTATTTCTCAATCGGACTGATTTTCGATTGGCAGTCCTTAGCATTATCTTTCCTTTGTACTTTTTCAACTCACCCTCCATTGTGTCCAAAGAGATTGTTAAACCCAACCCAACTCATCCACTGAAAACCTACAACTTGCATTCGAAACTTCTCTTTCCCAGACTTACAGAAAAGTAACCAACACAAATTGTCTAACGCTCGCCGCGGATGTCATGGCGTATGAGTAACTTATTGATTGATACTTAATGAATATAGGAACCGCAAGGAAATGAAAATGTGAATACATTATTCTACCAATAAAATTAGATAGATAGAAATTGAGGATAGTGAAGTCTTTAAATCTCTTGTTTACAAATTTTCTGAACTTACGTCTCTAATTGTGCTTAATTGCAAAGTTTTGATCAGACCTGTTAAATTCCCATTAGAATTGAGTCATCAATTGATTGAATAGCCTTTTCAATCATTAATGATTATTTTAATTGTTTTAAAAAATTGCCAATTGCTAATTGATTAGAATTAGAAAAAAATTAATTTTTAGAATAATCATTAAAACAATCAATAAAACCCGTAAACAATGGGTAATCAATCAATCAAACCGGTAATCATTAGGATTATTAAACATTACTTAACAGGTCTGGTTTTGATTACCCATAAAAGAACTCTTAGATCTATTTATTTACTTCTCTATTCTTTCCGATACAGATACAGAAAGAGGGATTTTCTAGGATTGACATGATACTACCTCTTTTAGGATTTGTACAGAGCAGGGCCGTGCGCAGGAATTAGCCATGGGGGGGGGTTTAATTTAGATTTACATTCGCATACATTTTTCACTAAGATAAACATATTTTCTGAAACAGATTCCTAGACCCATACATCATAAATTTAAATGTTCTTTAACTTTTCTGAAACTTCATACTCTGATACCTAAAACTATACCCCAGAAAATTTTTTTGGTTGTACACATTTTTCTGTATTTGATAGAGAATTGGTGATATGATGGCATATTCCAGCTAACTAAAAATGCAAAAAAGACTCCTTTCGGAGCCATAAAACGCTAATTTCTCAGAGCTTTACTCTCCAAAATAAGCTTCTTTCGATTCCGATTTCGATGAATTTGAAGCGTTTTTTGACTCTTTTTAAATGAACTGCGGAGCCTTTTATTGGTGCTTTTCTGAAACTTTTTCGGAGCCTTTTATTCACCCATTCTGAGGGTTTTTGAAGCCTTTTTGGACTCTTTTCGGAGCCTTTTATTGGTGTTTTTCTGAAGCTTATTTGGGGTCGTTTTTTATTTCTTTTGGGTCATAATTTCTTTGCGCAATTTTTCACTTCTAACTATTCTGCCGTCACCAATTCTGACTTTCTAAATTATCCCTATGAGCTATATGGGTACAATTTAATTAACTGTCCAACTATATGCGCCAATGATGTTCTTATTTATCTGAAAACCTTGAAGGAATCTTTTAAATGTGGTCCTGATAGGATTCCTACATGCTTCTTGAAGAAACCCCTTACCAATTTGTTCAATCTGTCACTAAAGTGTGGTGTTTTTCCAACAGCATGGAAAGAGTCGTTTCTTCTACCGCTTCATAAAAGCGGAAGCAAGGCTTCTATAGAGAACTATCGTGGCATAGCAAAGCTGTCTGCCATCCCAAAAGTGTTTGAAACTTTTGTTACCAATCAGCTTACGAATCCTGTCTCAAATGGCTTTAGAAAAAATCTGCACACCGACGTTATTTACACTGATTTCAGCAAAGCTTTCGATAAAGTGTGCCACTTATTCATAAACTAGCTCAGCTGGTTTTCCAGCCGGGTCTCAATCGCTGGATCTCTTCTTACCTTAGTGACAGAACACAAAAAGTAGTGTTTAAAAACTGTGAATCCGATGTTATTTATGTTTCCTCTGGAGTTCCTCAAGGAAGCCATCTGGGCCCGATTCTGTTCTTATTGTTTATAAATGATATTTGTACAGTAATAGAAAATGTTAATGTATGCCGACGATGTAAAGCTTTTCACGTCATTCGCTTCATTCGAAGATAGAAATAAGCCAATCAGATTTCAATACACTAGTTAATTGGTTCGATTTAAATTATATGCCGCTTAATCTAAAGAAATGTAAATACATGCGTTTTTCGAGAGGAATTTCACAGCCAGCTTCCTATACAATTAACAATTATAGTCTTGAGCAAATGTATGATTTTGTTGACCTTGGGGTTACTATGGATTACAAACTCAGTTTCAACTGCCACATTTACGTAACAGTCAATAAAGGTAGAGGCGTTCTCGCATTTGTTAAACTCTCTTTACTACATTAGTCAGACCGATACTTGAATACGGTTCCATAATTTAGAGCCCGCGTTACCAGGTCCACGTGGATCGCTTGGAATCAGTTCAAAAACAATTTTTACTATTTGCCTTAAGAGATCTTCACTGGGATCCCTTGTATAATTTGACATCGTATACGAGTCGCTTAAAACTAATTAATCTTCACAGCCTTTCTAGTCGGAGGGAAATGCTTGGAATTGTCTTCATGATTAAATTACTAAATGGTTCAATCATAAGCCCGTTTATTTTGAGCGAAGTGAACTTCAATGTACCTTCTCGTTCATCAAGACATTTTAAACCACTTATCTTGAAACAGTGCCGAACTAATTTTGAATTTAATCAGCCTTTTCGTTGTTTGTGTCAAGATAATAAATCTCATTCTGGTGCGTTTGATATTTCAGACTCACTATGCAGAATAAAAATGTCAATTCTTTCTATCCTAAATACATAGCAACAATTTGCTTTCATATCCTTTGATTCTTATCTGTATTCTTTACAATAACTATTCGCTGTCAACTAATTATTTATTAATTGTGTCATCTATTTTGTATCTACCTTACTTGGCTGATGAGGTTTTCTCTGTAGCTGAGCAGTTTCAGATCTCGACGATTAACAAACCAAAGCCTTTCAAAGACTCGGCACGAAAGAACAGTCCGCGCGTATTGCGGATGCGCCCCTCGCGCCGGTCGGTCGGGATATGGTAGATAATACGGTTGGGAATTATTATTATTATTATTATTATTATTATAAATAATAAAAAATAAGGTTTTTGAAGTTTTATTGACACTATTCGGAAAATATGAAATGTGCTATGTTTATTTTCCACAGACTATTGATAAACGTCCATGAAAAATGCGATCTTTATCTTCTGTTAGGTAAAATAAAAAAAAACCTCAGAAAATGTTTGAAAACATTCAAATAATTGAACGTTGTCGCTCATCTGCTATCTCAACGTTCATTTGCTCACAATTTTCTTTACGTCTACAACTAAAAGGGTTAGAAAACACTCGAAATCTTTCATATAATTGAGCCTTGCAGTTCATTCGCTCTGTTAATTGAAACTGCTCACTGTTTTCATCAGTAAAATTTTTAAAAAAATGCCCATACGCTACACAACTTTGTAATTTCGGAAAGCTCCAAGTGCAATTCAAAGTGCTAGACTTATGTATTGGCCAACCTTATTCTTTGCAACTTTCACCAATTTCTTCTTCCGTAAAATTATTTTAACTAATTTTGTCAAAAATTATTAGTCAAGATTCAATACAAGATTTATAAACTGCATTTGGAAAATGTTTGCAAAATCATTGCAACTTAGATTTGGCCATGGGGGGGGTTTTAACCATAGCCACCCACGTTCTGATAAAAGGTACAAGTCGGTGCCAAAAGATTTGTGTGAGAGTTGTTAGAGGAGTTACAAGGTCGGAACCCAGATAGTAGCTTTCTTAAATCGAGATCTGATATCCCCAGTGCTTTCATTTAACACCAGTCATCAACCCGAAGTAGCCACTGGCGCTTTATGTTGGTTGAATGACATAGCGAAAAAACTAATAAGCAAGTAACAGAGATGAATACTGAGGTCACGGCGACTTTTTTAAGGGAGCTACTACACTGGTGAGACAGCTTGAACTTGTGGCTTACTATGAGCTTGTGAACGATTTTTTATAAAAACTTTGTCTGAAAGTAGTTATGTATTCACTATTCTTAAGGTTACCAATTGTCCTTCTGACACAATAGTCCGTAGTCATAGTGAAATTAAAAAGGAGTTTTATCTACTTCTAAAATAAACACCGTTTCAAGTCTGGTATAGTCAACTTAAAATACATTTCAGGTCTGAGACAGAGTTTTAAAATGTTGGTATGTGTCTATAGTTGTGTTTGTGATATTGCTTATTGCCACATATATTTTATGGCTTGTGACTAATATAATTGACACTGGGTGACCTTCCTTCCACCAGCCAACTTAATTTTCTTCATAAGGGGACCCTGTTACATTTAATTTTAGCTTAAATCTTTGTTTAAACGGCTAGGATTAAGGTACGATTAAGTAAAGATTTTTATAAATGTGGCTGTTAAGCAAGGACTATGATCAAGGGACAATTTATTTGCATATTATTATTTATTATTATAAGTAATAGTGTTTATTGGAAAATATTGTATAGAACAAAAAATTTGAAATCGTGTAAAATCGGTCATGGATGATGAAATATGTTATTGTAATAAATACAATGTTGAAATTCCTTCGCATATATGCACATTTGGATGGGTGCCCTTAAAACAATTCGATTATTCGGCTAAACACTTAACCGATTACTCGGTTTTTACTCGGATATTTACATTTACATTTATTTACGTGATATATTAGTACAATAAGATCCTGCGTGGTCTTTCATAGTACAACAATGATTACATAAAAGTATTTGAAATCATATATGTATATAATGCCATTACTAACATACATATAATTCCATTATGAATAAACATCAAGAAAAATAAAAAGTGTGAAACACAATAGCAGTAATTGAGATATGTTACAATGGTTGACTAGGTTGTAGAAAAATAATTAGTATTAGTATTATAATTAATAAATAATTAATAAGCACAGCTTTTACGGCAGTGGCTATAATTATTTTCCAATAACTCGATTAATAGATTAACTAATTTTTTCGATACATACATAAATCCCATAAAACAATTTACAACGATCGATTTGTTGTCGAATGTTTTGACGTATATAAAAATAGACTCGGCTAAATGGCAGCTCGTACGATTGCAGTAGACAACAACCAACTGAGCCAAAATACGTGCGCTAATTGTTTATATTTTTCTTAGTCTGTTTGGTCTAGTTGTCTTCTGGTTTATAAATTCATATTGGTTTTGTTTTTAGCAGACATGGATACCGGCAAGTTTTAGCTATTGAAATAATTCAAAATATGTGTCATAATTGTAAACAAAAGCAAACAGTATACGGTGTACAAATACATATTTCACAATTTTGAATGTAATCTTAGTACTTAGGCGACTGAGCTTTATTACCATAAGAATTAAATTTAGTTTAGCAAAGTATTAAAAAAACTCAAATTTTATACAGATTATTTAAAATTTAAATTGTTTGCTTTATATTATATTTCACCCAGTTAGTAAATAATAATTAACAATTATTAATTTTATTTTATTTTATTTTATTTTATTTTTTTTAATTTTTTTTTTTATTTTTTTTTTTATTTTATTTAATTTTTATTTTATTTTATTTTACTTTATTTTCTTTTCTTTTATTTTATATTATTTTATTTTATTTTATTTTGTTTTATTTTATTTTATTTTATTTTATTTTATTTTATTTTATTTTATTTTATTTTATTTTATTTTTTTTTAATTTGATTTATTTTATTTTATTTTATTTAATTTTATTTAATTTTATTTTATTGTATTTTATTTTATTTTATTTTATTTTATTTTATTTTATTTTATTTTATTTTATTTTATTTTGTTTTATTTTATTTTATTTTATTTTATTTTACATATTTGTAAGTTTTGCCAGCTCGAGACCAGAGAAACAATAATTCGTAATGAATTTTAATTTTCAGTTTTTAGGAAAAATTGATAATTGGAGAAAAATTACAAACAAACAAAAGGGAATTAATTGAAGTGGAGATAAGTGCATTGTGACGTCACAGGGCATCATAGCTTAGTGTTAGAATTTTCTAACAGCGGCTTTGGTGCAGACACTGGTTCGCATCCCAGTGTCCGAAAAGGGATCTGATGATGAGCCTGGAAACTCTGAAACATGTAATCCTATCCATCGCTGTTGATTTTTCTTTGTAATTTTTCTCCAATTATCAATTTTTCCCAAAAACTGACAATTAAAATTCATTACGAATTATTGTTTCTCTAGTCTCGAGCTTGCAAAACTTACAAATATGTAAAAACAAGAAAGACCGCAAAAACCAACAACAAATTATTTTATTTTATGTTATTTTATTTTATTTTATTTTATATTATTTTATTTTGGTCCACATATCGCTATCGGAACAAATGATATCTTCGACTTTAAATTAAAGTCTTGATCCCTGCTATCGATTCTTCGTAAATATCTGCAATGTATAGGCATCGGACCTGTAGTAATTTTATTATGTGTAGAGATTTACATCACTAGATTCGGTGGGCGTTATTTCTAAATTCAGAAACGAAAGAAATTAACATATTCACACATCAATAAAAATAAATTAATGTATCGAGCCATAACCGAAGCTTTCCCAGTATGTCACAACTGTCATAAGTACCGTTAGGAAAATTATTCAAAGTCAATTATGATGTAAGTAGGTAGGTAGGTAGGTTGCAGTGGCTGCTAGCATATGGGCTAGCACACATAGGCCCCGGAGGTCTCGTTGTGATACCGCATGAACCACAAAAAACCCGACCCCCTATTCGAACCACTTTACGGAATCCGCGAAGCGCAAGATACCATTTGGCTTGATATAGGCTAGTTCGCCAAGATGCCGGAGAATACCCGACCCCAGATACTTCAACCTCTTACCCCACAGAGCGGGGCATTCACATAGGAGGTGCCTCACAGTTTCAGGCCTCACTGACCTCTGTTGACGACCTTACCTACCGTCACCCCGGCTAGAACAGCTTGCACCCTCCTGCTCGTCAGCATTTGGTTCACAAGAGACACTAACCAAGGTTCAATATCCAAGGCCGTCAGAGCTTCCGTGATAGCTTCCGGCGTGACATTGTTGAAAGCCCCCTAAGTATCCAAGAAGGCTACTAGTGTAAATTCTTTGTTGACCAAAGATTTTTCGATGTGCGTAACAATTTGGTTAAAATATTTGCATATGTTTAAATTACAAAACCTTCTCCTGTAAAATTTTACATTTGTTAGTTACCCTAAAATGCCCGTTAGGGACAGAAGCAAAGAAAACAAGCTATTAATTTGGTGGCCATCCTTGCGATTTCGCCAGCTTGTAAGTCTATTTCTTTTGCTGTCAGTTTTATATTGTGTTGAGATGGTTTTAGCATATGGCAGTAAAACGCTTATCTGAATACAGCAAAAAGCATGGGAATAATCACCAGCGTTGGCGAATTTGTGAATGAATCTTTGCGCTCGCTCTTCACTGATCACACTGTTTGCCACCCACTGCTAGAATAACACAAAATATAAATTAACAAACAATTAGTGACAGCATACAAATATAAACAACTAGTACAAGCTATTTAGTACTTTTGCCTACATACAAACATACATACAAATAAAAATAAAGTAATAACAAGTGCACAACATAATCTCTTAAATCATTAAATAATTTTCTGAATTTTTATTTGGCACACTTCTATTGTTTAAGACTTATGCGGCATTTTAAATTTAAGACAGCAAAATAAGATAAAGAAAACATCAAGGCGAATATATATATGGTGGTAGCAAAGCGAATTCAGCCATCTTGGTGTTGATTCACCGTACACTGGGATGTCAAAGTGATAAGAATATGAAGTGAAAACCATAAGGAACCTTTGAGGATTTTCTTCTGATGACATTTGTATGTACCCCATAAGTACTACAGAACGGGAAGAACAAGCAATCAGCTGTTTGTATGCCATCACCAGGTATATAATTCGCCTTGGAAAACATGTTTGAGCTTTACTAGACTTATGTGCATACATGCATACATATGTATTTATTTAGAGAGCCAACCGAAAACTATGAAAGCAGTTATAAGAAATGGAAAGCACTTAATCCGAGCAGACAAAAATGACGGAGTAGAAGTTTATTTCCAAGAAATTCTTTTTCATAAAAAAAAGGGTGTCCAATTTACATGGCGAAGTCCTCGTATTGTATCAAATACTCAATTGCAGAATATTCCATTTCTTTGCTTTCATGAGTACTTCGAAGAGCACCTACATATGTATGTACGTGAGAGTGCTTTCAATATGCTGCCAAAATATTACTCCACTAAATATTCAACACCAAAGCGAGAGAGGCAGAGGCTGGTCCATTAAAGGACATCTTTGTCATGACTCGTCTCTGTCGGCGTCTGCGTAAAGCTCATACAGCTCATCATTAAATCACTTTCATA
Organism: Sphenella marginata; assembly: GCA_951509765.1. Classification (NCBI taxonomy): domain Eukaryota; kingdom Metazoa; phylum Arthropoda; class Insecta; order Diptera; family Tephritidae; genus Sphenella; species Sphenella marginata. The sequence goes on along the minus strand of OX608079.1, from coordinate 85,606,206 downwards.
TTTTTTAAATTTATTTAATAGAACTTGGTTAGATATCTAGACGATACGTGGAACAAATATTCTATGGGGTAACAATATTTTCCATTGTGCTGTGCCAAATGAAATGGTAAACTTTGACATCTGAAAAAAAAAAAAAATAAAATAGGGGGAAAAAAATTTTTAAATTTTCGTAGTTTTTGAGTTTACTTATGTATACTTTAAAATTTAATAACGTGTTGGCGTATAAATTCATTCCAAATAAGATGTAAAGTTATTAAATCAGCTAAAGATAGGATAGGTAGATAGGATGTTATTGCAAACCAGTTAGCAAACTGGCTGTCGTCTAAGTTCGTTGTGCCCAAATTTTTTTCTTTTTAAAATTGGTTAAAGGAGAAGCGGAAACCGGTTACAATAGCAACACTGGCTATACTTTATACTTACACAAATAAACAGCTATCTGCATTATATACATATAAGAATAGGAGATACGTTTACCTAAAATTTTACTTACATACATTTAAAAAATTGTTCTCTCTTCCTTGTATCCCCCCTATATTTTCCTCTATCCTTCTTCTATGCCCTTTTGTTTTTTGACCCACAACCATATCGCGTTACTCTGCTTTACCATCTTCATTTTCCTCTAACATCTCCTCTGCATATCCAAGTTACTCTTCTTAACTCCCTTCTTTTATGTACATACATAGTCTCAAAAATAATTAAGATGCAAATTTCTCTGGTGGGTATTACTATGTAAGTACATACATAAATAATTGTTTTTGTTTATAAATAGTCAACAAGTACTCGATACAAATCTATAGATATACTTATACAAAGTATATTTTATACATATGTACATATGTATGTACTTATGTATGTTCAATTTTATCATTTAGATAAATCTGTCTTTTAAATTGTTTGCAAGAAAGCATTAAATATTTTTGGCTCTTAAAATATCGCTTTAATGATCAAATGAATGCTAATATTAAGGCGGGATATATACGGGTTCGAGACCCCACACTTCTGTTCCTACTACCTTTGTAAGCCAGATAAAAAGAATATACCCTTTGAACTCGGAAAAATCTGTATATTCTGCTTCCTTCATATATGTAAAATAGATTGGAAAAATTGGGGTAATAGTAATAGAATCCACAACAACAGTATTTAGAATCTTTATTCATCTGTCTGTATGTTTGCTTGGAGCTGAATTTAGTTCTCACCGATGTACGAGTATTTCCAGATGTCAACCTTAAGGATTAGCATACATTTTGGAAATATGTTTTCTAGCTATGTACAGTGGAGGTCATAAAAAGCACCTAAAAACTAAGCACGGTATATGTAGATATTATAGAAACATCTACATGGGAGTATTTTTTAGAATAATAAAATCCACAACAACCCTGTTTAAAATTTTCGTTCGTCTGTATTTATGTTTGTAAGCTCATCAGTGAAAAACAACTAAATGGAATTGAAAGGTTTCTCGTGGATGTATTGCTGAGGCTTATTTTGAGTTTTACAAGATAACGAAATGCAATGGTACTCAGTAGACTCTCCTAGATCTTCTATGCCAAATAACCAAAACATATTTAATAACAACGCCGAGCAGCAGCCCCTAATCGGCCCCAACTCGTGCTCTATTAAACTCACTACTTTCAAAACATTATTGAATGAACCTGTCAGCTAGCAGACCAACGTGCTGATAAAACAACAACATACATGATTTACACAAAACATTTCCATTGGGAGTATGAAACTTCAAACATAATTTCAAATACATAAACCCCCTCCTTGAAAACGTCCTAGATCTGCCACACATAAATATATAAGTACACACATATATACGCTCATTAACGTAACTAATTAGCAGTGCCTTTAAACCGGCTGATAAGCCTTTGCTTTATGTTATAACGATCACTTATGATGCGAATTAATAGTGCTAACCGGATGCATTCTATTTTTGTTCAAATGACAAACTGTCAGTCTGAAGTGACAAGTGGTTGACGATTTTCAGGCAAATTATGCATTGCATTTTCTTTTTGCTGTGGATCTCTTAATAATATGTATTCAACTTGATGAGTTCAAAGAAACCACAACACTTTTGACAACCAGGGGGTTAGGGGCTTGGAAAACATATACATATGTGCTTGCTATAAGGTGTGCCTATTGGCATACAAATCGCTCTCTCGACATTATAGCTGATATAATGAGGCACTTGTATCAATGCGGACTCATAACCGACTCCGAATCCATACCACACCGCTAAGCCGCAGGTTTAACCTTCGATAATTTTTCAAACCATTGGTACATTTATTAGTCCAGTCGAGATAGACAAAAAGTAAGTCTATCTGTAGGATCAAATGTAGAAAGAAATAATAATAAAATATCATACTTTGAATGTGTTTTACAAAAATATCCAGAAAATGGTTAGGTATCTAATGGAATTCTAACCTGAAATTCTAATAGGTTTCTCTGCTTAATTTTATCATCAGTAAATTTCACAAATTTTTGGCCAATTTTTATGAACATAATCTTTCATTTCATTAAAAAAGCGATACAAACATACATAAGCACAAAAAAATGAGGAAATGCTAACTTCTTACTTTTATTGCTCGCAGATGTGCCTCTTCCTCCCGCCCACAAACTGAAGATGGATCAAGTATTCGACGCTAAAACGGGGAAGCCAAACTATGATGTAATGAGGGAACATTTTCTATTAGAAGGACGTATGGAGGAGGCTCCCGCGTTACGCATCATTAATGATGGAGCCGCTTTATTGCGCGCCGAGAAGAATATGATTGATGTAGATGCGCCGGTCACTGTATGCGGCGATATACATGGACAGTTCTTTGATCTCGTAAAACTTTTCGAAGTTGGGGGACCACCAGATTCTACGCGATACCTTTTTTTGGGTGATTATGTGGACAGAGGATATTTCAGTATTGAGGTGTGTGCATAAATATTTATGATAAATTCGAAAAAACAATATTTTCTTGTAGATACATATGTATGTATGTATATGATTAGCTTTGCGATTTAATAAACTTTTTTTTCTACTTGACAGTGTGTGCTCTATTTATGGGCTTTGAAAATTTGGTATCCCACGACCTTGTCACTACTACGTGGCAATCATGAATGCCGCCATCTAACCGAATATTTTACATTTAAGCAGGAATGTATGTATGTCCAACAAAAATAACAAACAATTGTTGTTATACACTAAATTTGTTTTTTATAAAATGAAGGCAAAATCAAATATTCAGAAGCGGTGTATGATGCCTGCATGGAAGCCTTTGATTGTCTGCCATTGGCGGCGCTGCTTAATGAACAGTTCCTTTGTATTCATGGCGGCCTTTCACCCGAGATATTCACTTTGGACGATATAAAAAAGGTATTTATTTATAACTATAAGAATGTGCGATTAATCGACTTAACTTAGTTGTCCATTATAAAATCAATAGCTTTGATTAATCAGATCCCGAGTAATTTCTGTTCACCCACAACTTCAGCAACTTTACCTGGGGCTGTATCGCGTTTCCCGTAAACTGAATACTCGTTTCGTAAAATTTGCTTATTTGTTATCGTTTTATACGTGAACGTAAAATACCCATCGTAATTTGGTATTGTGACATCAGTAAATGTACTCAAAACAAAAATAGTTCGATAGCAAAAATGCTTTCGAGAAGAACAAAAAACAACCTCAAATGGGCAGAGGGAAGGGCAACAGCCACCAGGCTGTGGATTAATTGATTGCTGCACGACCCCCCTTGAAAGACGCAAAATCATGCCGAAAGGATGACCACCAAAATTTCATTTTGTATTTTTTTTTACATTTAAAAGGCACAAATGAATTTTAATTCATATTTTTGACATTAAGATGTCATGCTTCTATTACATTTTAACTTCAATCTACTACACGATTGCCTATTCGATCACCGAATACACGATACGGTCCCTGATTTCGAACTCGGTCTTTCCGCAATGTGAGTTGGGCCAATCTATTTTAGCTACCAATTCTTTTTTTCCCATATGTTGGTTTTTATCCAAAGAAGTAAACTGTAATCATTAATTTTGTAGGTAATTTTTATTGCTTAACTTTCACTCGTGGGTTTATCCTTGCCATGTACTCTTATTTCGTTAACGGATCATACTTTTAGAACTACGTTTAGGCAATCTATTTTGAAAAATGTATGCTATCCCATCAAGCCTATTTCTTCTTGCATACTACAAGATCAAATTCAACTCATCGGAAATTTATTATTGTGTCAATCGTGGATTTTTACCGACTTTGAACTTTAACAGGTATGAGCCGCGTCGCTGATGTCTAGGCCGATGCCATTGGCTCAGGCAGAACTTTGATTGGGAACTCTGCCAACAATCTATTTTGCTATTGAACTTTCTCACATGTTGTTGGATATTTTAATGCTGTTTCCCTAATTCCTAGATCATCACCTTATATTCCCCTTAAATTTCCCCTTTGCGAGATATACAGTATTGTGCATATCAATTGCAACAGCACAAAACAGCGAGTTTTGAACATTAGGGTTTTTTGTATTAAATTTTGCTTAATTTTGTTGACAAATATAGTTTACTAGCTACTTAATCCCCTTCAAGGAAATGTTTCAAATTTTTCCCAAAACTCAGCAAAAATCTGCAAATTTTACCCTAAAACTTGAACTTGTTAGTTAGGCTCTTTTTAAAAATTCGAATTACCTATGCAGTTTTGTAGCCCGTACAATTTTAGTTTAATAAGGTGCAAGTTTCAAATAGCTGCGATGTATAGTTGATTTTTGGCAATTTTTATTTCTGACTAACTTAAGCTTTGGTTTCCTCGAAAGCGGTGCCGCTATATAGCGGCCGTTACATAGCGGTAGAGTACGTTGTCAAAAACAATTCAATGTAAAAGTAATTAGGTGTAAAGTTAGAAGACGGTGAAGTTCACCGTAATGTAATATAGCGGCAAGCATGATATATTACGGCCGTCATGACGGTGAAAACTAGTTCTTCACCGTTTTTTCTCACCGCTATTGTCATAGCGGTGTGAATTCTATCAAATTCTTGAAATATTTTTACAAAAACAATATTTTAAGACATTTCAATGTTTGAAAAATAATTATTTACAGAAAATAAAAGCACAAAAACAAACAAAAAACATCGAAATACAGAAAATCAAATCGGCAGAATGTAGGAAATACGTTCATGTAAGTTTACAGAAAAGCGGTGCCGCTCATGACGGCAAGCATAACGACCGCTATATAGCGACCGCTACATAGCGGCACCGCTTTTCGAGGAAACCACGGCTTTACACATTTTTTCCATATAAAAATAAAACGTCTGGTTTCGTTGAAACATTTCCTTGAACGAGATTAAGTAGCTAGTGAACTATATTTGTCAACAAAATTAAGCAAAATTCAATACAATAAAGTTTATTTAATAAACCCTTGTGTTCAAAACTTGCTGTTTTGTGCTGTTGCAATGGTTTGTTGATGCTCTCATTGCCAAAACGCTTGAATGACACATAGCGTGAAGTTAGTGAGAAATTTAATGTCTACTTTAGTTAAACGTTGATGTTACTTACCACATTTTCATAAACCCTAGGGGACGTAATTAAAACGAGAAAAATCGGTTAAGTAGAAAGAATGTTTTGTTCTTTTATAAATATCACACAGATGTATCTTTATGTTGGTATTATTTTAGTTAAACAGATTTAGAGAGCCTCCTGCCTATGGCCCCATGTGCGATCTGCTCTGGTCTGATCCATTGGAAGATTTCGGTAATGAAAAGAACAGCGATTACTTTTCACACAATTCAGTGCGGGGTTGTTCCTATTTTTTCAGGTGAGTTAATATTTTATATGCTATTATAACATACATTTGATTATTCTCGCTTTTTTGTCATTTAATTCTACTTACAGTTATGATGCTTGCTGTGAATTCCTACAAAAAAATAGCTTACTATCGATAGTTCGTGCGCACGAGGCCCAAGATGCAGGGTTGGTTAAGAATTTTAAAGCGGAAAGTGATTCAAAAATGTAATTTTGTAAACTTTTTCCTTATATTATATCACTGCAGCTATCGTATGTACCGTAAAAATCAAGCCACAGGCTTTCCTTCGCTGATCACAATTTTCTCGGCGCCCAATTATTTGGATGTCTATAACAACAAGGTATTTTTTGTCTTACATTTTGCGCATACTTTTCATATTTTCCTATTCATATTTTAAATAGCAATGACACAATTTTATTTTATTTATTACATACATTTTATGTATGTATGTACATATGTACATACATGCTTTTGTTGTTTCACCCTTTACGGTCTTGGTGACAATTATTGCATCTAATATTTTTAATGGTTTTCTTTTTTGTTTATGTTTTATTTTTATCATGAATGCAATACAACGTACAACATAAATGTCATTTGACAAAAGGCAGCTGTGCTCAAATATGAGAATAACGTTATGAATATAAGGCAATTTAATTGTTCGCCACATCCATATTGGTTGCCAAATTTCATGGATGTATTCACGTGGTCATTGCCGTTTGTGGGTGAGAAGGTAATTTGGTGCACATAATTATATGGGCTTGTTAGTGGTCACATACAAACAAACAAAGTGGGATGCCAGTTTCTCAAACTTTCTCGCAATTCTCGGGATCCCGTGTTTATTTATTTCACGGACCGAAAATAATTGTTATTTTTTTCTTTCAGAAGAAAACGTTACGCGAAAATTCCCTTTATGTATATGTTTTAGGGAATTTTTAACCATTATCATAAGAGGTATTTTATTTTAGTCATCGTAACCAATATAAATGAGAGATTTATTTTTTTAGTTACGAATAATCATTAAGTCAACCAAAAATTTGTTTGGTTACCAATAACCCTTATCGCAAGTAATAAATTTTTTGGTTATACATAGGTGACCCACTCGGCAGCAAACTATTTTTGCTGAATAGTGGTAAATTTTTCCCCGAGGAACTTGCAGATATTGGTCATGCCAGTCCAGCAACTCAAGTTGTTTTATATTGTTTGAATTTTTTTGCTACCGATAACCAAAAAAATCATATTACTTACACTAATGGTTATTGTTAACCAAAAAATTTTTCTCTCATTTATAATGGTTATGTTGACCAATATAAAATACCTACATATGTCTTACGGTAATGGTTTATTATAACCAATATTTGAATACATCAGTATTAATGGTTAAATAGGACCTTTTTATCATATTTCTTATAACAGTTACGTCCCTGATTTATTTTGTATCTCTACATGTTGAACAAATATTACAAATATATAAGCAATTATTTTTATAGTATTAGTGCGATGAGAAAACATAATTGCTAACTTATTACCAATAAGCTACTTATTGATATAAAAAATAATATTGTTAATGACGCCACAGTGCAGTGTTTCGATTGCACGGAGTTGGGTAAAAAATAAGTCAATATATGTACATATGTACATATATACTGGTATATCTTGTCTGGAAACAGGCCCTTGCATATCGAGATTTTTAAGCAAATGTTAACCGGAAAAAAATGTGTTGCTTTTTGTCTGCTCTCTTCGAAAGTAATTCCTCTTTTTTTGTTTTTTTGTTTTTTTTATATATACATATGTATTTGTATACTGGCATCCCTATTGTAATATCCAAATTTATTTATAGGAGTGCATACACTAGGAAGCATAAATCTATGCTCAATTAAATGATTTTACCTAAGCGCAGCCTTATGCTGGCTAGTGTGTGTATATTTACTCCCCGATTCTGTGTTATTGATAAATTGTCAATCTTGATAAAATACCAAGAAAAAAATATTTGAATCTAGTGTTCTGAATTCGGCTTCAAAAAATTAATTAATTTTGTTCGTTTTGGCGTAAAATTCAAAAAAACATGACACAAATTTTTTTTTCTTGATTTTTTATCAAGGTTGACAATTTGTCAAGAACACAGAATCGGGGGGTTAATATAATTTGGTTTGAGAAAATAATTATCTTAAAATACTTGTTTCTTATACAGGTAACTGAGATGTTGATGAATATCCTTAACATATGCTCTGATGACGAGCTGGTGTCGGGCCCAGACGATGAGCTGGAAGAAGGTAAACAAAAATTCAAAATATTTAATACGTTCAATCGATTGGAAAGCTTGAGAGGTCAAAATATAAAACTTAAAAGGTTAAAAGATATGAACGGAAAGTTTTAACTTTAAATTTTCTTTGACATTATACATATACAAGGTCATACAAATCAAAACTACAGATTTGTTGTATTTGAATAATAAAACAATGGCCATGGGGTACATTACAGAAACTGGCTGCGAAATATTTTTTCCCGAGAAACGTTTTACATTTCTTTATAAATTATGGTCATTAGGAACTATTTTTACATTGGGAAATTGCCTGCTATTTTATAATTTTCAATGCCGAATATTAACAAAAAAGTGCGGAAGTTGAAATATTAGTTTGTGATTTTAGGAAACCCAATTGGATGTTTGCAGCCGTCATAAAAGTTCACTCTGCGACTTTTTTCATACAATGAATCTATGTACATATGTCAAATATAGTTGCATTAAGATAAAACTTTGAATGATAATGAAAAAGAGTAAAGGAAATTATCACTTAGTTTATTTAGAATCCTAAGGGATCTAAGAGATCTCAAGTTTTTCAATGCAGAGTATAACTTTTTTGAAGCTTTATGTGTAGAACCAATGTGTTTTTACATATATGTACATATATACAGTTTTGTTTATAATGTAGTGAAACTAAATTGGATATAAAAATAAGCTATGTTTTTACTCATTTAATAATTTCATAACAGAAAGTACATAAAAGAGAATTTTAAAACTTACGCAAAGCTCAAAAATTTAAATCAACATTTCAATATTATTAGCCAGATTTTTTAGGAAATTTTCAAATATCTAGAAAACGCCACTGAATTTCTTGAATTTTTTTTGGTCAAGAACGTTGGGTATTTTTCCATACAAAATTCATTTTACCTTAAGCGTTGAAAACTCAGGGAACTTTTTGAGCCAGCTCTAACTTGCATATTGTTATACTAAAATGAATAAGTCTACAGCGTACTCAAACATTTTTTAGAAATTTAAAGATTCAATTTAAGAATTTTTATGGTCATTTTTTGAAGATAACTAACTTTGTGTAAACTTTATAACTCCTTTTAATGTGGGTTCTTTTTTGGAATTCGGTATATTTCAAACGAAAATTATTAAGAACGCAGGTTTTTTTTTTCGTCGAACGTTGTCCAATTTAATTTCACTACTATTATATTGAACAGAGCTGTAAACAGTAAGAAGTAGCTAGAAATTTTTATACTTACATATGTTCTATCTGTATGTACTCGTAGCTGTGTTAGTAGTAACTGTCTATAAAATGTACACACACATATAATATTTAATTAATCCAAACCAAAAGTTCATTGAAAAATAAAACAAATTATAATTTTATTTACAACATATAACAACAACTTGAAATCTATGTACGTCTGTGTTTCGGTGTGCATGCATAACTTCATACATATATATATGTATACGTATTATATATTCCAAATGTCAATGAAATCAAAGAGCTACGCAAGAAAATCGTTCTTGTACCAATGAACACGAATAACAATACACCAACAACACCAGCCACAAAACCAGGTAAGCGTTACAATTCAAACCAAATGGAATTCATAAGGAATGGCTGCAGTTGGCTTCAAATTAGTTCATACATCCATACATATGGATGTATATAGTATGCATATTGTCTTATTGTCTTTGGCTGCGCGCTTAATTTGCCTTAAGTAGAATTTAGTTGACTTTTTTAAGGATGTCCGATTCTTTTCCCCAAGCATTTGAATGGTTTTACTATAGAGACCCAAATTGATTTATAGTAGCCCGAGAGTCGTCTAGTTATTCACAATTAAAAAAAAAATTTGCATATTAACCTAACGATTCAATTTTAGTTTTTATACTTTGTTATTTCATTCAAATAACTCAAGCTCAAGTCTCGTAAATGTGGGGTGAAGGGAGCAATATTTTATTAATAACTTGAGCAGGTCTCCCCTATTGTGCCTAAGTTATGTTAAAGAGGGTACTCCCTTATTAATAGCTTCGGTATACATATATGTATCTGCTTGAACTCTAAAAGTAGTAGAATACGCGCAAAACAAAAAAAATATCTTCAACTCGTATTGTCCCAAAATTATGTCAAAGTGCGTACACTCTTATTCATCGCTGGGGGTATCTCGTTGCTACTTCTACCGGGTACATTCATCAAATTTTAATTTATTCCGGTTTAGTTTCAAAACTTAACTGAAAATAAACATAAACAATTTTTAATGTTGATTTCATTTATTTCTCAAAGATTTTTCAAATCATTGCATTTTTTTCTCGCCCATAAAACTTTAAAATGCAGGCTCAAATTTTCAGCCGTTTAGTGATAGTTCGGTGAAATTTTTTGAATATATGTATATGCATGTACGTGTAACTAATATCTACATCTAAAATAATTTAATACATTAATTCAGCAAAATTATTACCATAAACTTTTGACGGCTAAGTTGCATTATGCATGTAGATGCAATCTGATTTAACTCGAAACGGAACACCCTTAGTTAGCATTTATGTATGTATTTCTGTGCAAATGTTTTTTTCTTGATAAATAAGAAACTGTCACGTTATGAAACGTGATGCCAACGAATTCACCTCTGCATACCACAATACGAGTACAAAGAAATTCTGTGCCTTTATTTCCAATTACAATTTATGCGATTTGGGAATTTATTTTAGTGTTTAAGTTACTTCGTTTTGAGTTTTGTTATTCAGTAGTCAGCCTACAACTGATTTACTAAGCTTAGATATGTACATATATGTATGTTTCAGAGCAATTCGAGGAAGCGCGGGTATAATGTGAATATTAACGAATCGCAGCAATAATAATTAATAATTTATGGATGGCTTATCAATCTCTAGGTTGGATGCGTAATAAGTTTCCACCTTGGTAGTGCTGATTTTGCTTAACACTAGCTGTGAGCAGTTACTAACTTTTTGCAGACCTAGTGGGTGCAGTGCAATAACTCTCAAATACATAACGACCATAGCCTTTATTTTCCAAAAAGAGGGAATAAGGCTCACATTAAATTAAAATGTGGATAATTGGAAAAATAATCATTCATGGCTATTACCTGATTAATTAATTAATCAAGTTTAGGTTAACTGGCATGGCCGATTAATAGATTAATCGCATATCTCTAATTTAATCCTAAACATACAATTTGGAATTTAAAATCGCGCTAAAGCAAATGATTGAAAAGGGAAATGAAAAAGAATTTTAATCCTATGCGCAGATGCATGTTAACAAGGCACTAGCTTTTGCAATACCATGTTTTTAAATTAAATCGCATCAGTGACAGATTGCACCGTACTTTCCATGTCAAAACTTTGTCTATTAGAGGTGACAGAGGTGTCAGATCTCGAAGCAGCAAATTAAATGGGTCCAATAAAAATTTGATTATTTGTTTCGTCATCAAGCAAGTGCTGGTAACAATACGCTGTTAAAAAACTGAGTTTAAATTTTTAACTTGACTTAAATTTTTAACTATTGCGGAATCCGACGCCCTACTCATTGAACTAAGCCTGACATAAAAATATTAAAGAAAAAACTTAATGTTCCTATCGCCAAAACGTTGAAACTTTTTTAAGATTATATGCTTTTTATTCAATTATTTAAGGTAATTCAAATAGTCAAGCCCGAATTTTCAGCCGTGTAAGATTACATTAGAGCCTTGTGAGGTCCTAATTTACTGGCCAGTTCAGCTTTACATAACCAAACGCAATAACCGATGTTTGAGCTGTTAACAATCTAGCTGCAATAGAAGAAGTTTGCCTATGCCACTAGCCGTTAATTTTCCTACAGGCTCTGTATTATATATATAAAATTGCAAAAACGCTTAAAAAATGTTTTGTCTGGCGCTGTCAAAATACTACGCTAAAACCGTTTACAAATCAAATAAAAATTTATGTAAACAAAGTCAATATGGTCTTCTGTTTTTTTTTTTCATTTTCTTCATAGCATCTGGAGTCTCCGCACTACGTAAAGAAATAATTCGTAATAAGATCAGAGCGATAGGCAAAATGGCACGTGTTTTCTCCGTATTAAGGTGAGTTACTTATTATTGATTGCTTATTGAAACAGGTGAGTTCTATAAGATTTCGCTGCTAACGAACATTATATACCCATTTGCACAGTTAATATTACTAGAGCTGGCCCGTGATTCAACCACAAAGTACCAGTGCGGGACGGCCGCAAATGAGGATGCGCCCTGTCATATGTAGTATGTGTACTGATCACATTGTATCGGCTGAACTGTTCAGTTATACCCGAACGTGTACAAAAGGACTATTCCACTTTCCACCCAAACGGGTATTTTACGTCCTATAAGTATGATACAAAAATTAAATTGACTTACCCCCCTATGAGCATGCTACACAAATAAAAATATACTTAAGTTTATTGAATTACCCTGCAGTCAATTCTACTAGTTTTATACTAGTCAAATAAATATTAGTTTGTACAACCGGCTCAACTAGTTCGAGCTGTGTAATTTTTCCATATTACCAACTGGTATTTTTAACACGGCGATTGGACCCGATGGACCATGTATCCATCCCGCTTCGCACTTTATTGAAAAACCTTTGCTATATGGAAAAGGTAAATTTAAGTTCTTGAAGCGTTTGCTTTGTGTAATTAAGCTATGACGGGCAGTAAGGGGATCGAACAGAATTAAACGCTCTGAGCTCTCTGTTTATAGTTTTACAACTGGGTATACATATAAGTACTCACTTAAAATTGCAAAGATTAACCCCAAGTGCATTATGTATGTATGTTCTTATAAATATATATGTATGTATGTATTTCATTTTTCAATGCAGAGAGGAATCCGAATCGGTACTGGCATTGAAGGGACTGACACCGACTGGAGCTTTACCTGTGGGAGCACTTTCAGGCGGCAAAGATTCTCTACAAAATGGTAAGAAACCTGTTTATTATAACTCCCTAAATTTCTATTAAATGTATTCAACTTATACATATGTATATTAGTTTTACAATAAAAGAAGAGATAAATTATAGATTTTGGGGGGGTAAGAATTATATGTTGTCATGTTTTCAGTGTGTGTAGTCCGCTTTCAGAGACAAATTTGACTTTGGACTTCATAAATAGTGTAATAAAATTAGTGATTTAAGCATCTTCACAACCAAAATTTCCATTGGGTTGTCGAGAAACGTGTCCGAAAACTTATACAGTTATTTACAGACAGTTAGTGAAGAATAGGTCCGAAGTCGAAACCGAAACATTCTTGGAACAATATACACAAGGTATATGTCTCCTATTAACATAATGAGTTGAGGAAATCAAATGCAAAATGTTCACCAAAATCCGTTAGAGAATTATAGGTATTTATCCCTATGAAACATAAATAAATATCATGAATAGACATAGTTCCACAAGCCAATCACAGTACTTTGTAAACTAATATGGGAAAGGTTATCAAGTGTTTTCAAAACAGCTAGGGAGGACCTCTGAGAAAAGAGCTAAACTCGATATTAGGCGCCCAAAACGTTAACACTACCTCTAGCCGGTCTTAATGCATCATTTCCAAACAAAAAATTGCTTGTAACGACTATGTGGACAAGTTTCATACCGAATTTTGATTGTTTTTCTTCGGGAATGTTTAAAAAATAAAGCATTTGAAATAACTAATTTTAAATTTTTTGTATGCTATATTTTAATGTTCTTTTCTTTTTCATTACAGCTATTCAAACTTTGGGCGCTTCGCAACAAATTACTTCCTTTGCTGAAGCCAAGGATTTGGATGCTGTCAATGAACGCATGCCTCCGCGTCGTAGTTTGATACTGGCAGTTGGTGGTATTACGAGTACCAGCAGCACAAGCAACAGTGTGAATGTTTCTAAAAGTAATGGTACTACCACAACTACAAGCACCACCAGCAAAACAACCGAAAATAATATCGGTGAAAAAATTGTGAAGAAGGTGACAGTACGCACTACCACAACAACCTCCACAAGCTCTTCACCTCCTGGCAAATTGTAATAGACTTTAGTTAGTAATAAACTTTTTAAAGAAATATTTATTTTTGTATATCCGTTCAATCACAACAACTATAATTTTATTTTATATAAAAAAATTGTGGTCTGTACACATTCGATTTAGAAACACTGTGATTTGCGTGTTTGTAATTAATGCTGATGAAGTACTACTAAAGTGGCGAATACCCTTACATGTTTCTACTATTCTTCGGTGCGCAATGCGTTTTACATGATAGGTCGCAACTTTCCTAAATCGAATAGCCACATATAACCACGCAAATATCGAGAGTTAATCGCAATGCATGCACTGGTGGCAGGTCACAAGGTCAATGGAAATAATGTGAATTGACGCTATTTCTCTCTCACTACATACATTTGCACAGCTTTATGGCGGTGCTATCTTTTACATCAAAAATTTTAATTTAAATGATGATTTAGGGAGGGTTGGCGCTATTTCCATTTGAATTTTAGTTGACTTTATTTCTCTCCTGAAAAGAGAAATAACGTTAATTGGCGTTATTTCCCTTGACCTTGTTACCTGTTACCTACCCACCACTGATATCTGTACATATGTATATAGATTGCACATGAAACAGCCACAAGTAAAAAAAATGTGTTGAGAATTATTTAATTTAAGTCTTTATTTGCTTAGACAATTTTTATACTTTTATTCTATTCTTATGGTAATGGTGATTTCGTGTCAAAGAAAAGGCGCCCTTATACTCAGTACACCTGCCTGTGAAATACGATTAAAAACAACTAATTTGCTGGGCAAACAGCAGCTCCCCAAAAGAGGGCAGAATATGTAGCCTTTCTTAACGTTTGCCATTACATACATATATTGCCATGAATCCAATCAATTAAAGGTGCGTTTTTTTTTTGTTGAAATGAAATCACCATAAAACAAACAATTGTTTTCTTGTATTACTAAAATATTTAATTTTATATAATTTATTGAACTTAATTAGCTATTTTGTTATCATAATTTGTTGCAAATAAAAATTTCATTCTGTTTTTTGAAGTCTAAGGAATTTGTGAAAGAGAACAAATGAATATATAGTATACTAGAAGGACCCGGCAGACGTTGTTCTGCCCAAATTTAGGGAAAAAATCGCACGATAAATAAAAAAGTTTGGAATATTTCGGTCCCTGGTCCACTTCCCGGAATAAAACTTTACATAAACACTCTCCGGACTCCTACTGAGCTATCCTGTAAATATTAACAAAATCGGCGCTGTAGTTCCGGAGTCTATAACATACATACATACATACGTACATACATCCTATTTTATATACATATTATGTACATATATAGATTATTGCCTACTGAAGAATTTACCTAATTCGAATATTGCTAAAATTTTGAAAAAAAGAGTATTGAAAAACGGTTTTCAAACATTTTCTTTTGCGGTGTTCGTTGGCATTTCAAAATTAGCGGTTAAATTAGCATAAAAATGTGTTGAAAGGGTGTAAGTTTCTAAGCAAATTAATCAAAAAAGCTTTAAAAAAAAGCATTTTATTTTATTTTACTTTATTTTATTTTACTTTACTTTTTTCTTTTGTTTGCCAACTGCAGAATCGTTTACTCCTTCGAACCGCATGAAAAAGTGGATTTTGCTAAGAACGGGATTTAGCAGGTATTTTACGCAAGCTTGGAGTATAGCAAAGGCGAAATTAAACCTGTGCTACTTCACTTTAGTTTTATTGACAATTTATAAAAAAGCTTATTACATGACTACCACATTTTTTTATTTTTTGAATTTTTACTTGCATTATGATATTTTTATATTTTCTCCACACAATTAGTCGGTTATTTGTTAAAAATATTCACTTATATTCACTTGACACAGTTTATTTATTGGAAATTGACACAATTTGTAGTTTATTTATTTCAAATATATTCACTCAAAAATGTAAATGGTGTAATGAAATGACACCAAATTTTTTGACATTTTTATTTAATTTTGACACTAAATGCTTTTTGACTAATTGTGTCAGGATGAATGGACATTCAAAAGTTGATTTGATACCATATTGTAGGTAAATTTTAGGGTTTTAGGGCAATCACATTCTCACCGATAACTAAATTAACGATAAATTTATCGAAATATATCGAAGTAAAAATGAAACCCGGGACCATCCCCATTCGATTGATACCCATATTGTAGGGTAATATTAAGGTTTTCGGGCAATCGCATTTTGACCGATAACTCAGTTATCGAACAATTTATCGAAATATATCTAACTCCAAATGCAACCTGGGGCCATTCCCTTTCGTTTGACACCCATATTGTAGAGCAAGTTTAAGGTTTTTTGGCAATCGAATTTTGACCGATAACTTAGTTATCGATCAATTTATCGAAATATATCGAAGCCAAAATGAAACCTGGGGCCCTCCCCTTTCGTGATACCCATATTATAGGGTAATGTTAATTTTTTTGGGCAATCACCGATAACTCAGTTATCGATAAATTTATCGAAATATATCGAAGTCCAAATGTAACCTGGAGCTATCCCCTTTCGTTTGATACCCGTATTGTAGGGTAATTTTAAGGTTTTTGTGCAATAATATTTTCACCGATAACTCAGTTATCGATAAATTTATCGAAATATATCGAAGCCCAAATGAAACCTGGGGCCCTCCCCTTTCGTTTGATACCCATATTATAGGGTAGTGTTTAGTTTTTTGGGCAATCCAAATGTAACCTGGAGCTATCCCCTTTCGTTTGATACCCGTATTGTAGGGCAATTTTAAGGTTTTTGGGCAATAACATTTTCACCGATAACTCAGTTATCGATAAATTTATCGAAATATATCGAAGCCCAAATGAAACCTGGCGCCATCCCCTTTCGTTTGATACCCATATTGTAGGGTAATATTAAGGTTTTTGGGCAATCGAATTTTGACCGATAACTTAGTTATCGATCAATTTATCGAAATATATCGAAGCCAAAATGAAACCTGGGGCCCTCCCCTTTCGTTTGATACCCATATTGTACGATATTTCTATACCTATATGCGAAATATCATAAGTATAGGTTCAATATACTTAGAGTTATATGGAATAAAAAAAATTTCGAAAAGAAACGGTCCCTAGCAGGGTCGGAACCACCAAAATTAAAAAAAAAAATAGCCTATAGCTCCTTCCAGACTATAACCTGTAGGCGTGCCAAATTTCCACAAAATCCGTCTAGCCATTCTCACGTTTTTAGGGAACAAAAGCAAACGTCTGGACATCCAAACATCCAAACATCGCTACATTCACATTTATAATATTAGTAGGATATATGCACATTTGGTGCTGAATTCTAACGAAAAGCAGTAAGTATTTCAAAATGAAAATTTTACTTCCCCAAAAGAGCTCAAAGACCCGATGCCCTTTCTCTTTCCTCAATGACCTGAGAAACCACAATAAGAATTCGCATATTGCACTAGGATGCTTACGTTGCTCAGAATGTACGGACAAAAAAATTGTGGTTATTAACCAATAGCGCTAATGTAGTTGTAGTTAAAACATTTCTAAATAGGGATGCAACGGAAAGGAGTTTACCTGAACGGGGTTTTTCCTATTTAACTTATCGGAGCCGGAATTGCAATAGAAACTAGAAACTAGGCTAAAATGGCCACATTTGTGAATAAATGTCAGATCACGTTGCAACGTAAACAAGATATCTAATATAAGCGTCAAAAACACTAGAACGAAAGTTGGCAGTGAGAATCGTACAAAAGCAAGTTTGACAAGGGATGACGGAGAACCGTTTCTTATACAACGTACTCTATGAAGTTTTGACACTGTTAATTCTTAGTGATCGACTTTCGTTATAACTACATACAGTTGGAAACGCAATCGATAGCATTCCTTATCATGATCATCTCTGTCAACAATATATGTATCTTTGTATGGAAATACTGTATTACTGAAATGAAAATACTGTAGAAAACTGAAAAAAGGTTTTTTTGACTCTAAAACAAGATTTTGGGGGTGTTAGGAATTTTCGGAACGGTGTTTCGTGTATAATTCGACCAGATGAACAATCTCTACTAGGTCGCTTTAAAAGTCAATTCACTTTTTTTTTTAGAGCACTGTGTTATTAATAATTATTTTACAATTGTCTAGAAAAAAATCAAGGAAGAATTATAATTTTTTAAAATCATTGAAATAAAATATTAAATAACACAAAAACAAATTTTATAAATAATTGTTGGCATGTTTTTGGGGACGTTTTTCCTATAAGAAGTGATCGAAATAAATAAGGGATGTGGTAGCGGTGAGTTAATGGTGATTTAACTGGGTTAACCGTAAGTCAGACTTTTTGCAAAGTGATTTCCCAGCATTTTTATTTTGGCTCGATCAAAATATGTTAGTACAATATGGGTAACAAACGAATAATATCACCGCAGAAATCAAACGAAAAATCACTTTTGCAAACATATGCTACTTCGGACTAGTGATGAGCGATACAGCTATTTTTCAATATCAGTGGAAAGGGTGATAACAATGTTGAATCGGTGTTATTTTTTATAGTTATCGCGATCGCTGGACTTTTCTGAGTGCTCATACAAAATGCACCTGCTTCTTGCTATATGCTGTTGTTACTGTCATGGATTTCATTTATTGACTCATACGATTGCCATATCTCACTTCTTTTTTTACCATTATGTATTTGCTGCCATGTTCACTTCGTTGGCTTTAATAAGCAACCGAAAATCTGTCACGAGCAAGCAGATCAAACCGTCATTCAAATTCAAAATAACCCTGCCTGAAGGCGAAACTACACATACACATGTAAGTTATCACAGGAAACTGCCAAGAACAGTAAAACACATCACTATTGTCTAAAAGCTACTAGAGGTAATTTCGATTCACTCTGAAAAATATTTCAAGCTTGAAGAAAAATCGTCAAGCGCTGTTAGTGCTGGCTTGTATTAGCTATAGCTAGTAGCATTTTCGCTATATGAGTGATTAAATCATCGATAGTGAAATGACTGAGTAGGCAATTGAGATGTAAAAGCATCTCTTGACAAACGAAACGAAAATAAAACTCTGTAAGACACTAATCGTATCCGCCCTGCTGTATGGTGCAGAAGCTGTGACACTGAGTATTCGAGAGTAATTTTATGAGATAGATTTATGGACCCCTACGGCGAGTGCTGAAGAAGATTTAATAACAAACTGTGAGTTGCAAGCAGATACTTAACGACTAATGTGACGAGCAAAACTGTAACAATATATTGGGGCTCATAAAGCAAAGGCAAAGGTATAACAAACAATAATTTTTAGAATTTTAGTTTTGATTTTATTAACATGTTTTTTCTACTACATAAAATCATTAACAAAATAACAAGAAATCATCTGAATTTAAACAAAAACAACAACAATTCATAAAATCCCAAGTATTACACTTTTGCACTCTCTGTAAAACTGAGGCAAATTTTCAAAAACAACTTAAGAACTAATGTTCCGTCCAAAGACCTTTTAATTTTGTCAATGCCTCCAAGCCAACTGGCATACTCTTAGTATAGGTGGCAACAAAATGATTTTCTTGCATCGTCTCTGTCGATATCGCTAAAGTGCCTCTGATTACATTGCCTACCTGCTGAAAATCTCGAACTCCCCCTACCGCTCTGTACTGCGTCACCATTTTTGATTTTTCGAACATGTACAGAGATTTCTTATATTTTAGTTTCCGTGTATTATGGCTGGTTGCTGGGCACCTCGTTTGGTAGCTACCTGAGATTTGTGTTGTGGCTGCTTGTGATGTGGCTGTACTATGAATGGTACTACGAGTAATACTTTCAATTATCTCCTAATTGGAGGAGAGTAGTGTATCTTTCTCTGACTCCGCGACCTCAAGATGTGGAGTTCTGTACACGGCTAAAAATTTGAGCCTAAATTTTAAACCATTCATTGGTTTACAGCAATTTTCAAACTTTTTCAAATTTGTTTTCAATTTAAACTTAAATGTTTTCAAACTATGTAAATAAAAACTTCAAGGGAGCTATTGTCTTTATTTGAAAGTTTAAACCAAAAACATTAAATTAAAAACATGTTAATTTTGAAACATGGATGTTTAAACTCGAAATTATATGGAATAAAAAAACTAATAACAAGAGGTTTTTGGTTAAAACTTGAAGTTTAAAGTGTTTTAATGTTTATAGATATTTGATTTGAAACTTGGGGATTTTAACTTCCAACCAAGGCAAATTCATTCTTATGGTAATGTTAAGTGAACAGCTGACTTCCTCTTCCCGTTTTTAACTCGCCGTGTAATGTAGAATGTCATAAAAAGAAAGATTTTACTGTTGACTTTGCATATTGTATTTTGTATTTATTTTCAAAAAACCATTGCAACTTACCAAAAGGATACGATGACGATGGTTTTGACTAAATTTTATGCACGCATGAGTTGTCCAAACACGTATTTATTGTTCCAGACACCATTAGTTCAATTTAATTTTTATGAAATATAAAAAAACAATCGATGGTTGTCATTTCAAATTTTTTATCACTATGACATTCTAGGTTACAAAAACCTGAAGCGAATAGAGGCGAATATTGCCAAATTCGCTCTGCCATTACCATAACAATCAATTTGCCTTGCTTCCAACCAAATGAATGAAGTATAAAGCAAAAATTAATTGAATGAAGTATAAAGCAAACATTAATTGAAAAAAATCGTTTTAAACTGAAACCAATAAGTTTTAAACGTGAAAAATTTAAGTTTTCGTTAAGTGTACGTTAAAACAAATTCATGCCATTTAACTCCGGGCGGTATTTTATAATTGTAAGTACCCTTCGCAACTAATAATGGTGGACGTGTCCAACAACAAGAGTGATTCCATCAACTTGCACAGGCTCTCTGGCTTGTATCTTCCTTGCTATTCTTCATCTTCGCGTTATGTCTTCTCAATTCTAAAGGGTTAAGTGCAGAATACAGACTCCTAGCACCGGGAAACACTAATTATAGAATTAGAATTGTCAATATATATATGAAAATACTGAACCGATTCTTAAATGACTGACGTTATTATACAAGTACAGTATATTATTACCCCTACCTATACTAAGTTTTTCCTGGAATCAGAATAGACCAAGTATTTATTATTAATTAAAATTTCTTTCTTATATACCTAAATGTTAATTAGTATGTAGTTTAGGGCGAGTCGATTTAAAATTCGCTCATTTCTCTGTGAAAATCGTATTCTAGGGATCAAAATAAGAAACTTTGCCGAAGGAACCATACCACTAAAACGAATTCTGATGTCCCCCAATTTGGGTCGAACTTTTGGGTAGGTATCATTTGTAGTCCTAAGAGAATCCCCAAAATGTCACTCATACGCCATGGCCCCCCCCCCCCCCCCCCCCAAAAGTTCAAGCCAAATTGGGGGGCATCAGAATTCGTTTTAGAAGTATGGTTCCTTCGTCAAAGTTTCTTATTTTGATCCCTAGAATATGATTTTCACAGAGAAATGCATGGTTTTTTTGCCTCCCCACAAATCGACCCGGTCTAATGTAATTATAATAGGATTAGTCCACATATAAATCAAACATGGTTTAAGCTTTAGTTCTTTTAGGTTTTGAACTAAATAATTGAATGATTTAAAATGTAAACTTCATGGATTGAATTCAAATTACGGAATGGTTTTATTTGGAATCCGAAAACACTTGTTTTAATAAAACTATGTTCGAACTTTAAATCAATTGGGTTTAAATTTAAACTTGGGATAGTATGAACTTCAACACACAAAGGCTAATTTTTAGTAAACTCAGGTTTGAATGAAATCGATGTAGACTTAAAATAAAAGTTTAAAAGATTTATATTTCAAACAGTTTTAAATTAAATAATTTTTGAGTCACATAATTCGACAATCTAGGTGGTCGTAGTTTGAAATAAAAACCATGTTGGTTGCATTTAAAACCAAAATGGTTAAAATTTAAAACCATTAAAAATTCATTTGAAAAACTACGGTTTAGTTTCAAATATTGTCTGATTATAAATATAAAAAGGAAAGCAAATAAGTTCAATACCAAAGCGTTTGAAATTCAAACCTAATGCTGACCGCTCTATTTTATGAAAATGTCTAAGGTTTGAATTAAAAAAAAAATTTAATTTATACTACAACTTTTAGCCGTGTATAAAGTCTTGTCTTGTCTTGATGACAAGGCACATCGTATCAAACTACTTTTACTAGCCGTGTTTTTTTTTATCTGCGTCTGCGTTTGCGCTTAATATTTGTATGGACCGCTAAGCGCACAACTTTATCTGCAACTAAGAAATAGTGGCTGATAAAATCAGTACTTCCAGCAATCTGTTTATCATCCCTTAATAATAGCCGGAATGTCAACAGATGACGCAGATGTATATGCGTGTAAAAAAACAGACCTATTATTAGCTATTTTCTTCACGAGATAGAAGAGCCGCACTAGTTTTTCAGACGATAAATAAAAATAAGTAAAAGCTGCTACCACAACCATCTTAAATAACCAAGTACCATGACATTTAGATGAAATACGATTGCTCACACTCGACCAAAAGCGTAACTGTGTGACAACTTCAACTTTTAACCCTAAGGAACGGCTGTGTTGTAGGAAATTCGTGTGACAAGAAGAGGTCATAAATATATTGAAGGATAACATTTTCTTTTGTCGAAACAAGTTACTTTTATTAAAAAAAAACTATTGAATTTTCAAACTACCCTCGTATACACTTACCGTCGTTATGACAATATACATAACTATACTACATACTTATTCAGTCGATATATTTGTGTGTAGTTGGGATGCTAATCACGGGATCCCGTGATTTTGGGTAAGGAAAATACCGGAATTTATGTTATTTATTTATGAGGATTGTCGCCATTTTATATTAATGTGCAATATTTTTTTAAGGTTTTTTGTGGATTGTGTTACTTAAAGACTTTTATGTCAAATAACTGTGGAAGGAAACTGCGTGTCTACCGCATCCACTATCAAAATTAAGAAAACAAATTTTTTATTATTTCGTTATTTTTATTTTGAATTTATCAGCCTGATAATTACAAACTTTTTTCAAAGCACACAAACTGAACACACATTGTGTGCAAAAAAATATATTTATCAAATGGATCAATTTTAAAAGGAGCATAAACAAATTAAAAAATGTGACCCCTTATTTTTTTTTGATTTGCTGTTAATAAAAAATTTCATTAATGGTATTCATATAATCGTAGAAGTTTACGAAGTTTGTATTTTTATATATGTAAATAACCTCGTAAAGTTGTCAGTCAGCGATGTTTAGATGTGTTCAGTTTATTTATTTTACTCTATTTTAATTTATTTTATTTGGTTCTATTTATTTAATTTTAATAATAAAGTTATATTTAAATAACAACTTATAATTATTCAATGCTGGTGTGTTTGCAAGGTTGCAATTTTTTTACAGCATTGAGTTTACGAGCATTTACGCACCGAAATCTGTTGATAAATTTACGAAGCTTGTGTAAACTTCTTTCCATAAAAATTTCGACAGTTCATTTACGCACTTCGTAAATTTACGCGTTTATGAGCTTCACACGCTGTATACACGATTACATGAATACCATTATTATAAATAAAAAGAATATTCAATTATTTCCTAAACATTTTAAGGTAATTTAGTTTCAAACAGTTTTTTCTCTTTCTTTCCAAACTACTCAAATTGTTCTGAGATTGGGAACACCTAAACCTCGAGACTAATCCTGGGATTGTAAAATTAGATCCCGACAATCGAGGGAGTGCTAAAACTAATAACATTACCATCCCTATGTACGTATGTTCATATGTATAAAATTAGTGTGAGGCATTTTTCTTATCAGCTGTGTCAATATCGGCAATTCACGAGACAGGTTGCTATGTTAACAATTATTTCACCAGTATCACGTGTTTATCATGAAGTAAATTTAGTTTTCTGACAATACTCACGAGATCACGGGCATGATATAAATAACAAGATTAAAAAATCTTTAAAAGTCACCTCTAACGCAAATTGCTGCAGTAAATGCTGTTGTTTTTCGAGATGAATACTTACTTAGTAATAAATTTATATTGAGGGAAGGAATTATCTTATCTTTTATTAGCATACACAGTTAGCAAAAAACTGCTTAAATATATATATACAGCAACAATAAACTAATTGCGTAAAGTTGAATTCAATTTCGAAACGCAAAGCGAGTACTGAGCTCTCATTATATCGGGGTACAGGAAAGAAAAGTAGATCCCTTTTCATTGAACAGAGCAGCATTAAATGAAAGTAACCAATAATTTGATATGTTAACATTACTCATTTCAAAAAAACAATTGACGTTTAACAGAAAACTGTAATATTTACTGACCAAGCTCTATCTTAAGATCGATGTTATATTATAATAATAAATATAACGATAACGATATCGGGTTTTGGGGGCCAAGGGGTACAAATACAGTTATAAATAAAAATACCAATTATGTACGATTTCATAAATTCGAGGTGCTTATTTTATCATTGGTTCTTAATATAAGTTATAGTTTAGATGTGTAATAAATTTCTGTAAGTAATCACAGTTTGTTATACTTGATATTATTGTCCATTTATTTATAGTTTTGGTGCAACCAATTTTTTTTTAATTTGCAGGCATGTTAGATTCGTATACATATATCAAATGGTACAATAAACTTGTAAGTAGGTACACATATATGAGTGGCTCAGTGCCATCCTTGCCTAACCCTCGAAATTTCATATATGGAGTTATTATGCTATACTACTTAGAAATACTCCAAACTATCCGTGCCAAAGTTGCAAATCCCTAATTTTTGAACGAAATTATTAATTACATTAATTAAATGTTTCAAACTTTCCTAAGAAGGCTGTTTAATTTTTAATTACCTATTAACTTTGTCACTAATTATTAGGAAATTACTAAAATGAGGCTTAGGCAAGGATGGCACTGAGCCACTCATATAAAAGAAAGATAGAGAAATCAATCTAAAATTTGGTACGCGGTGGTGATTTTGAAATGTTTTAATTATTTGTTGGAACCTGAAACATAGCCGCCAATAATAAACTATTCCGATAAGCGGGGTGTGCGATTATACCTTTAATATTTATCTGCTCACTATTACAACATTGATCGATCCGGTTGTACCTTGGGCAACTTGTGACGGGGAATTCAGATGTTGAGTGGACTTGGCATGCTATTGGTGTTTGCTCAGGATCTAACATGATGGCTTAGAAATTGTTACACTGAAGAAAAATACCAGGTCATTCCAGCACTGAAAACCGGCTGTCGTGGGATTGTGTTCCAATTCTCGTTTGATGTTGCTTGGGATATATCCAGTTCAGTTTGTTATTAGGTTATTATTGTTGTAGCACTTGTTTATTGCTAAGCTCTATAATAACTGCAATGTAATGCCGCATCCGATGTGTTTGGACGTGACAGTGGATGAGCACGTGCGGGGGCGTTAACATTGCTCATTACAACTATAATTCTGCTAAAGTTCTAACTTTTATTTTTGCGATTACTGTTAGACTCTGTTTGCTGTACGTATAACATCTACATATGTACATATGTATGTATATATGCTCGTTTGTGTCGTTGAGCTTCAGCAAGAGCCGACGTTTCGGGCGTCATAATGCTCGTAATATAACATCGTCGGTGTTTCGAAAAGATCACAGTAGTTGCTCAGACCCCAGCAGATACAAAACGCTGACAACATCATCAGCAAACATAATTCATACAAGTAATTCTATTCTAAGTTTCAACAAAAGAATATCGTATATGTATATAGGCTAGCGAAATTGTGTCGATTAGCTTTAATTAAAACGCATTTAAAAGCTTTCGTCGGATTTAGAAAAAGACCGTTGTGCTTAAATTAAAGTAAATTCGCGTTTTGCGTAAGACTTTTAGATCATTGTGCTCATAGTATTTACTTCTCGTATAACTAAAACCAGAGTAAATACAATTTTTGATATCAAAATGCTTAATTTAAAATTATTCTACGCGTGTGCCATATTAATTCAATATGCCGCATCGGCTTCGGTGCTACCACAATCCTCTGTTCAAAGTACAGATAAAACTGATCTTGGTTTGGAATTCGTGCCATTGGAAGCATCCACAAGGGAAAAAGTCGGAAAAAGTATTAGCGACGCTAAGAATGCCAAAAAGCGCGTGGAAGGTAAGTGAAGGCATATTCTCAAATTTAGAATAACCAACTACAATAACCAATGTATTGAAATAATTTGAGCGGTGACCTACTATGTTTGTTCAACTCTCTGTGCAAATCAGGAGAACCGAGTTTCTCCAAAGCATTTGAAATTTTGAAAAAAACATTTTTGTGAAATAATATCAACAGAAATACATTGCATTTAATTATACCTTCTCTATGACTGGATTAGCTACTGTCCTTTGCAGATACTGCGCCTCTTTTGCTTTTGGCTTTACATATGGAATGACTTGGGCTTACTACAGTATAATACTTTTACGAAGTACAACAACATATAAATAAACTTTTTGTAGCGATAAGCCGTATGTGGCATCTAGGTGGACGCATCGCCATACATAGAAAATTATGGCTGCCGATCACCTTGTTTTAGTGCAGGCATTTCTGCCATGGATGGTTTGTCAGCGAAAATTCATCTCTTAGGTGCCGCCAATTTGTAGGAAAATTAGAAGTTACACACCAACAATTGGAAGAGAAGTGCGATTGTTAGACCGGGAGGAACTCTGAAAATAGCAAGGAAATTAGTCTGATTCGAGGTCGCGTAGTAGCTATAGACTGGCATGAATTTGTGTTGTGCTCATGAAATCTCTGCCAATTGATTTTTGAATAGATGCTATGTATAGCAACAGCGCAAAGCTTCGGAGCTCAAGGCTTCTACAAGCGTGCAGAGATCTAGTACGGTTTTCTACCCAAGTACTTTTGTTCAAAAAAAAGAGCCTCAAAAAGGTTGTTAAAAGTAGCAAAACCCGATTAAAAGGTATGACAGCTTTGATTCGTGATTCACAGACAAAAAATTGGTGATGCTTCTTGGACGTTAGAGTGGAGCTAACAAAGATGAATCAAAACTAGTTATTTATTTCAAAATTACACAAATTTACACACTTTTCGAGTACTCGTATAGATTAAAAGCTGTAATGCGAATAGCTTATGTGAGTCGCTAAAGGGGTGGGGAGGTACGGCCAGAAGGTTTCTGCACATTTTTCATTATAATAAATACCAAGCGATATATTTTGTTTGCCTTTGTTTCCTTTTAAATACCTCTTTTTAAAATAATTACAGAAAGGCAGTTTGCGATCAATTGCATACAGTTGGACTAAATTATGCTTGTCCCTTCCATTGGAGTGGTTGTTTCCCTCATCCTCCGCTTCGAACGGAGAAAAGAAATTATAGTCTTCAAAAGTTCGATTCATTCGAATTCGGACTAGTAACTGTGCAAATCGTGTAAAATACCACATTTTCCATATAAGTTTTAAGGTTTGCACGGCCTACGAACTTTAGTAGTTATCACGAATTTTGCTATGGATCTCAATAACTAACAAAACATTTTACGCTAATAAAAAGCGATAAAAAGAAAATTACGCTAGTTGTAAACAATCGTGATGTGCCCGATATCGATTGTTGTAAATATATAATTAGTACCAATCAGTTAAAAATTGTAAATTTTGACAGAGATAAAGATAATTCTGACATTTGTTGCGGTGAGTATGAACTTCAGAATTTTAAAATGAGCAGATAAAAAATTTATTTAGACTATTTTCTTTATCCCGCGCTTTTGCAGGTGTTAAAATTTACCTTTTCATTTGGCACAAAAAACTCATTTTTCCTTGGAGTAAAATGTTTCAGATTAGTAAACGGCCTTATAGCATAGATATTATACAGAACTGTGATTTTTTTTGTAAATTATTGTGGTAGGCGGACTCTCACAAATTTATATTGAAAACTGTTTCTATTTACAATATTTCCATGATTACAAGGTACTCCCGAACTGGAATGCGACCTACTTTAAAATGTGTTTTTTTTTATTTTTTGCCAAATATAATTTATTTAAAAAAAATTTTTATAGCAAAACATATGTATTTATTGTGGCAACTGTATTGGTCTTTTGTTAATTGTAGAACAATTTAATGTGACAAATTATTGACAAGATACCCAGCATTCATTTAGGTTAGAGGACGATTAGAAAACGACTTGAATTTTAATGTATTTCAATAAGGTTGAAGGTTAGAGAATTGTTTTAGAAACTCTTGAGAGCTATAGAACTCTATCGATATAGAAAAAAGGTTAGTTATTAAATCGAAGTCTAAGATAATTAGAAGATTGTAGTATAAGAAGACTTGTGTTCGGTTTCACAGTTGGTATAACAATGCCGGTTCTTTATTAATTAGTTATGGTACGATATCGATAACATGAGGTTGCCGTGTCTACATACTTTAGAGGGTTGCCAGGTGGCTTACATATATAATATAATAGTTGGTATAAGGCTGCATTACTACTACAAGATCTACATAATTGATTTCTAATGTGAACTTTTTTCTAGCCTAGTTCTTCAACCTGCTTTTTGATGAGAGATGCATAAGAACTACTATGTATGTATGTATATTAGAACTCGAATATAAAACTGCAATATCCTTCTAACGTTTCAGACTTGCTACGTTTCGTGCTTGCTGGGTATGCTCAATAAATGTGTAAAGCATTTACTTAGTAACAGCTTAGTAAATGCCTAAAGTTTAAAATTCTAATTAATTTTCATAATTTAATTACATTTGCAAATAGAATGTGTGCATAAGTGTAAATGTTTATAGATTGCTCCCAGCCACATCCAACTGGTTTGTTTTAGCATTTACAGCGCAATAAATATAATGATCTTTTCCACTTAATGAATGTAGTAGAACTGTATGTAAGTACACATTTATAACTTTTACTAATTAGAGGCTAGCCTTCCGTGTAAGTATTTAAAACTCATAAACTAACAATTTACATATCGATGAATTGCAATGACACAATTCGAAATTTGAGGCAAAACAAATCTTACTTAAAGCAGGAACGACAAGAATTTCTCAAAAAAAATGTACATATGTACATATGTACATACATACATGATAATCTGGAACCTAGCGTGCTAATTCGGTCCGGCTCCTCCACCGAACAGCACCACAACTAACTTACCAAACCAAGACCCATTTCATCTTCTTAAGACAACATATGTACATAGTTATAGATCGTGTTCTTTACCTACTCTCAGTGGTGGCAATTTTTCCCAACTCTTCATCTGTGTGTAAGGAGAAATGAAGGCGTTTAGGCAGTGGCAGTACAATATAATTTATAATACGCTGTTCACGATAAACTGTAGCCAAAACGTGATATACTGGTATTCAGATATGTGCTATCAGTACTAATTTCGCATTCAATAATTTGAAGGTGAATAAGTTTAAAAGTGCATACACAATATACGAGTATACATATATGTATGTAAGTTACAACTGAACTTGCTTAAAATATTAATTTTAATTCGTGCACAAAAATACTTACATAAGTGTACTAGGGTATCCCGTCAAAAATATTACTATTTTTACGCCGGAAACTTGGTATATCTTTATTTCATGAAGAAGTATTGACGATCGAAATGTGTTAGCAATCAAAATTTCTGTTCGGTTGTTACTTACTTGCTATGTTTTCTAAAGTATAAATGGTACATTCTCAGCAAGATAGTTTTGAAGACGCAATAAAAAGTTTTCTCACAACTACTTACAAATAAATGAGGCATAATTTTAAACACGTAAACATCAGATACAAATATTTGTTCAGACGTAACATGATCCAATAGTAAAAGTGGTAGCAGCTCAAAAGACATACAGACATGCATACATACATTTTCCTCATATTTTGTTTTTGTAACTCACAGGTTTAATATCAAAATCGCACTGAGAAATGAGTGTACTGTCAAAGTTCGAGAAGAAAGTAGAAAACAGCTGTAGTGGAATTCATGTTTTGTTTACTTTGCGACCAAGCTTATTGCAAATAAACAAATATCGTTAAAAAAAGTTAGTGAATACCGATATCGTTATAATATCGTTACAGTCATCGTTGCGACAAAATGCCGATTGAGAATTTCGCTGTGGAAGTTAGTGAATTCTTCGAATTGCACGACTTGTATTATTGGATCATGTTATGGAAGTAAAAAAAAAAAAATCACCCTCGGAAAAGTTAGGTTTTCGAATTGTTAAGTATTCTCTTCCAACGGAAAAATTTAAATATTGAGTTACATCTTAAAATATATGAAAATCCTGTATGTGAGTATCTATGCATTTACTCCATAATTAAAAGGAAAGCTCAGAATTTAGCCCACCCTAATGTACATTTTTTTATTGATATTTTGCCGTTGGCGGACCGCGTAAAGCTACAAGGGTATCCGACGTTTAGGGTAATACTTAAGCCATTGACTCTAATATCGATCACCGACTCAGAAATCGGCTGCTCGTTAGGGCATTTTGGTCAAATAAAGTAAAGACAATGTGCATACATACATATGTATGTACATATAATTATAATTATATTAGAAAATAAGTGCTGAGGGGGAATAAATGCTTCTACTACATACATACTTATGTACAAAGTATTAAATGTTTGTCTAGTAAAAATATTGCATTTTGAATCACATCATAGAGGCGGAGCATATACAACGATTAGAATGTGTGATTTAACTGGCACTGTAATTTTTTGTGTGACAAATAAGCGCAATATAAAACTAATTAATTTGTTACGCTCTGCTTGAAATTAAAAACATTGCAAACTAAGGATTATAAATTTGCCATTAAAAAACAAAAAAAAAAAAACAAAACACAGCGTAAACGAAATGACACATCAATTTGTGTATCGCCTTACTCCCAAATAGAAATAGAAACAACATCGATGGCTGTGTTTTTATTACTACGATAATGGATTTTTTAACCGTTTTTAATATCAAAGTGTAAATTAAAATAATTTATGCTTTGTTTTTCTTCCATTGCGACTTCATTTTCCTAAACCAAATTTCACTTAATCTCAGCATGTCAGCGCGCTTGATTCAAAAAAAAAAAAAAAACCGTTTATTCTACGAAAAAGCCCACGTAGTATGTGGAATGCATATTAATTAATATTATTATTATTGATAGGCCTTTTAAAATATTTGTAAGTCACCGCTTTACGAATTTTAATTTTGCCTTTAAATAATTAGTTTCCAAGTAATACATATGTACATATCTACAGACATACATATGTACTATTGTATGATTGCTTGCTTAAGTACCTTCTCGTTATAAAATTAATAGGATTTGTAGCAATTTTAACACAGCGATGATATACATACATACATACATATATGTACGTGCATATGTACAGGACCAACTCCACGAAAGTTTTGACTTTTTCGATACTCTACCGGGTCACATTAAGAAATAAATAAATACATGTACGGGTGCAGAGTACGTACATATGTACATATGTATGTATATGTGTAGTTCGCTGCACCTCTATCCGCTCCACCACCATCTGATCCATCCCATAGAAGTTAATAACCCGTTTCCAGGAACTATTTCATTTTTATTCAAATGCAAACCTGATTCGAATGGAGTCACGAACTGATCTGACTGGTACGGTTCGAGATGAGTATTCGGTATACCATTCCATTCACTTAATTTTTATGAACCAAGTTTTTATATTTATGTATGTGGCAAATTTAGGGGATTTTCTAACCAACCCTATTATCGAGATAGAATTATCTTCCACTTAAATAAATGTAATATTTTTTATATGCATCAACCGATTTTCTTTCAGACGCCGCTTTTTGGCATGAGATTGGTATGGCACAACTTGAAAAGACCTTAAAGCTGGCAAAAAAGACAAACGAAGTACCACACAAAGCGAAGAATATTATAATTTTTCTTGGTGATGGTATGGGTCTAACAACGATAACTGCTGGCCGTATTTTCAAGGGACAATACTTGAAGCATAATTCCGGAGAAGAAGAAATTTTGGCATTTGATGAGTTTCCTTACACTGGGTTGGCTAAAGTGAGTTTGAAATTAAATTGCTTGCCCACCTATAATTAAACAACAATTTTATATGTATGTATGTAGACTTACAACGTGGATAAGCAAGTACCTGATTCCGCAGCTACCGCCACTGCCTTATTTTGTGGTAGTAAAACTGATTATGGAGCCATTGGTTTGGATACCACACGTTCCGAGACAAATTCCACCCAAGGCCGTTTAACATCTATAATGGATTGGGCACAAGCAGAGGGCAAACGTACTGGCATTGTCACAACAACACGTATCACACACGCCACCCCGGCCTCAACCTATGCTCGCATCTACCATCGCGATTGGGAATGTGACACCGTAGTTCCACCCAAATCCATTGGAAAACATAAAGATATTGCTCGTCAATTGGTAGAAAATGCCCCCGGAAATAAATTTAATGTAATTTTGGGTGGAGGACTATCCGCTATGGGTGCATTACGGATGAATGAGCCCAACACGGTGCGCTTCGACGGAAATAACGAACTGAGTTGTATGCGAGGAGATGGCCGTAATCTGGTACAAGAGTGGCTCAAACTTGGAAATAATGACTCGCGTGTATTTGTGCAGTCGCTAGAACAGCTGAAAACAGTTGACCTAAAAGAAACCGATCATTTATTGGGTCTTTTCCGCAATAATCATATCACTTATTCCATTGGTCGGCAAGTAGGTGAACCATCGTTAAAAGAGATGACAGAAGCAGCTATTGGTGTGCTGGAGCGTGGCGATGACTCAAAGGTATGCAGAATATGAATGACAATCTCGTATAAATATGTAATAATAAAAAAATATATCTACATATATATAGGGTTACGTGCTAATGGTGGAAGGTGGACGTATAGATCAGGCACATCATCAGAATTACGCTCGCGCCGCAATGCATGAAGTTCTTGAATTTGACATGGCCGTGCAAGCGGCTTTAGATCTCACCGATGACGAGGAGACACTAATTATTGTAACTGCTGACCATTCCCACGCATTAACTGTCAATGGTTACCCGACAAGAGGTGCTGATATTCTCGGCTTTGCTAATAAGACAAGTGTACCTTACAAGTATGAAACACTTTCATATGCTAATGGACCTGGTTATTATGATCATTTAGCCAATGGTAGTGTCGGAGCTGTTAGTGCTGAAGTGTGGCTGCCACTTGAAACATTTGCGACTGAACAGCGGATGTCACCAACATATCGTCACCGTGCCACATCGCCTTTGGAGGATGAAACGCATGGTGGTGAAGACGTCATTGTATACGCAAATGGGCCTGGGGCAAATCTTATTCGTGGCGTTTTTGAACAAAACTATGTAGCATATGTGATGAGTTACGCCGGTTGCATGGGTCCAGCTAAAGCTATTGATAACAGTTGTAAGGTGGACTTCAGGGAAAGTTCTAGTGGTTCAGGGCATCTAAGTCGAAATAGTACCGTCTTCTTGGCGGCAATTTTGTTGTTAAGTTTTTTCTATTCGTAAAGTCTGTTTCCGTATAGTATCTATGTTGGATTCCTCTGATTGTTGTAAATTGTAAATTAGATTGTTATTGTTAATTGAATGTTAAGCTAGTCCGAAGAGTTCCTGGAAAGAAGGAAACTATGTACGAATAAAAAACTTATTGTTAGACATTTTATTTGATTTGTGGTTATGATAGTCAATGGACGCCAATTTATATAGTTCATTACGGAAAAATTAAAGAAGAAGGTACAAGATTTTTCCCTAAACACCCTGTTATGGAACCTTTTAGCGTATCCACTATGGGTTGACAATTATTTGCGATTTGTGCCATGTTTAGATGGTGACGAGTAGAAGGAGTTGATGTCTGCCCGTGTACGTCCTGCTGTCCCGTAGCTTCAGCCACTAACGTGGATTCGTTGAAACAGACACCAACCAAATCACCACTTACGACTAACCCAAGGCCTAACAAGAAAAAAATATTTATACGTACACGTAAGGTTTCTGGGGATCTATTTCCACAGCATTTTCAGTGACCAAACAAAATTATCATTTTTTTAGCAAAAGCTACATACTACCTTTTTCCAATTAGGCGGTTGTACTTCCAATTTCCTCACCGCTCTTTACCCACCCTCCATGACTCTTCAGATGGTAGTGAAGAGTCCCAATATAAAAATCACAACAACTAAATTTCAGACCATATTAGGTATTAATTAACAATCCATTTTATTTATATACTAAGTTAATCAACTAACAAAGAAAAATAATGAAAAATTCGAATTCATACTATTTTAGTATTGCAAAGAAAAGAGTACTTAATTTTAAAAAGTCCTAACACTTATAGGAACATTGTGAAAACGGAACAACTTTCAAATAACAAGCCTACTATATGACTATTCATATATATAAAACTATGTGAACACTGTGGAAGTGGAACAAATTTAAATAATAAGCCTACTACTATTAAGACCGTGATATTAGAAAAGTGAAATTTCGCGTGAGGTACTTCGAATTTAATGAAATCGATTTTTAAAAATAATAATGTAATTTAATTACGAGTTTTACGAGCAAAGTTTAATATTTAGTTAAATAGAAAATAATTATGTATACCGTTTCATTCTTCAAATCGTTTCGCTGATTCTCACGCCGCTCTTAACATCCACTGATCTCAATGCGAGACTTAATGATGATTAAGGGCGGTTAGTAAAACATACAAAAAGCTAAAAGAAAATCAAAACTAAAAAAATTAGACAACTTACGTGCATTTTTTGTAGCAGGAACACGTTGAAGGCCTCCGACGATGTGCTGCATAGCTGGAATCTAAATTTTCTTCACACTCACCATATTATTTTCTATTTTATCATTATTATTATTAAGGACTTTGCATACTTTTTAGTATGATTGATTTCGAACTTCCAATGATCGTCGATACGATATTAGAAGTTTCATCTATAACACACTTTTTTTACTGTTCCAATATCACTTTTCTCTCACTACTATATTTTTATGTATCTATATTTTTTTCTTCGGTTTTTATGCAAAATTCATTTTTTTTCGATTTTAATATTTTACAATATTTATGACTATTGCTTTATTTTTAAAATTTTTTTTGAATAGATAATGTATTTTAAACATATTTTTTTTTCCAATTTTTTTTCTGGACGTATTTTTTTGTTCCGTTTTCAATTTTAATTCTTTTACATTCGAGAGAAAAAAAACTTAGCTAGGCGACTTAACTATAAAGAACCGATGATAGAACTAAAGCTGAATTCTCTTGAGACATGGAATTGAAGTAATATATTTATTTTTCTTGGAAATTCAAGTTAAAGAAAAAAAAAAATTCTCTTCGTTCTTTTCTCTATATGTTCAACTATATATACATATATGTATGCATATATATATATTTGTATTTTAGCATAAGAAATATACTTGATATGAAAAAAATTCAATATTTCCTTACAATTGAAATATTCAAATAATTTTAAAAAGAGAAAACTTTAGGAAAAAAATTATATGATGCATGCAACATGCCACGCCACCAGCAACCACACATCATCCGCAGGGTACAGCCACTTAGCCTGGTATATTTCCGAAATCCAAATCCGCCTTCACACATAAAAATTAATTTTGACGATTTTCAGCAAACAGCAAAACGAGGTACAGCCGGAACAATTATTGGGTTTTTATTCGTAATTTTACGCGTGCGATATTTTAAAGGTATTGCGTTGCGACCGAGTTTCCCGCAAGGGATTTTAATATAAATTATTGAATGTCTGTCAAAAACTTAAAAAAATGTTTTGCACGTTTGTACATTTGTACAGCTCGATCGCGTAACTTTAATTATTTTTAAACCGCACGACTGGAACAATACTCGCAAGACTTTTTCCACAGGAAGAGCGCGAAAATGACCAGATCCGCAGCTTATATAGGCCCGGAAAAAGGTGGTGTGATTTCGTTAGAAGAGGCAAATAGATATAAACTTAACGAAGGCTCACTATGGCTGTCTTTTTATGGTGTTTTTAGTAGCAAGTCCTTGGCACAACTTTTTATTAACCCTTGCTTGCCTTAACATCTTTGCCGTGATACCAGCCCATTTTCCCATTACTTAAATCTTTTAATTGATACATATTATTCCCTTTTGTGGCAACAACCGATGCTTTCACGAAGACGGGTGCCAGCTTCGCATTAAACTTTTTCGCGCTATCGCTCAATACAAAGTTTCGACGGTATACCTCATCACCTACTTTAAACGTTTTTAACCTGCTACGCAGATTATACCGTTGAGCTGATTTTTCGAAAGCTGTCTCAATGTTTTGGACTAACTCAGTACGCGCGAGTCGGAGCTTGTCAGTCCTGTCTATTACAACATCCCCTCCCAAAGACTCAAGCGTACGCAGTAGTTTGTAATCATCGCCATGACTAAGCATCTGTTGCCCAAACATGGCGTAATACGGCGTGCAGCCAATAGTTTGGTGGTACGCTGACCTGAGAGCTTCCGCTATCAATTAAATGTTTTTATCCCAGTTAGTTTGATCAGTTTTAAGGTATGATCTGATACCAGCTATAACGGAGCGATTGACCCTCTCGCTCGCGTTAGCTTGTGGGCTATATAGTGCGGTAAATGAGTGCTTGATACCTCTCAAAGACAAGCAATTTTCAAATTGAACTGATTTAAATTGGCTTCCGTTATCAGATATGATACATTCTGGTGTGCCAAAAAGGGGAAAAATATTTTCTTCTAAGAATGTGCATATAGGGGTAGCCGTGAACTTTTTTATAGGTTTAAGAAAAGGAAATTTGGTTAAGTGATCTAGAACTATGAGTATGCCTATATTGCCTTGTTTAGAACGAGGATACGGACCTAACAGATCAATGTATAATCTTTGGATCGGACGGACGGAACTGAAATTTGCTGTCATCGGTGGACGAAGAACTTTATTAGTCGACTTACTCTGCTGGCAAGTATCGCATCGAGAGATAAAAGTTTTGACATCGTTTATCATGGAAGGCCAATATAAATTTGCGCGAAGACGCTCTAAAGTTTTACCCATGCCTCCGTGGCACTTATTTGGTGGACAATGGGCTCTTTCTATGGTATCATGAATTAAAGATTTCGGAACCCAAAGCTTCCAACACAAAACTTCTTGGTCCTCAATACCATTAGCATGCTGTGTTCGTTTGTATATTTTTTTGTCTTTTATCTGTAAGTCTGGCAATTTACTTTGAGATTCACTTATTGTTTGCTTTAACTTTCTATATTCCTCTGAGTCGAAAGCACTAGACTCTAAATCAATTTCAGGAAAAAGGCAAACTTCACCCAACTCGTCAAAGTTTTGTCGTGACAGTGCATCTGGAACAATATTTTGTGAACCACGCCTATGTTCTATTTTAAAACGGTAGCCCTGGAGCTTGAGCGACCAACGAGCTAACCTGCCGCTTAAATCCTTTTGTTTCATAAGCCACTGCAAACTGGCATGGTCGGTAATAATAGTGAAGTCCTGGCCTTCAACATAGGCCCGAAACTTCTTCACACTGAGGATGGCTGCTAGACACTCAAGCTCAGTCACGCTATAATTACTTTGAGCGCGATTCAGTTTTTGCGAAAAATATGCAACTGGTACTTCTACTCCATTCTCATTCACTTGTGCCAAAACTGCTCCGACACCCAGTTTGCTGGCATCACATTGTATAAGGAATGGTTTATCGTAATTCGCATTTGACAATATGGGTGCTGATGAAAGCAAATTTTTAAGTAGCTCAAACGACTTTTGCGCATCTTCAGTCCATTTAAAACTTTTTGACTTCTTAAGCAGATTAGTCATGGGAGTAGTGACTGTGGCAAAGTTCGGTACGAACCGCCTATACCAACCAGCCATACCAAGAAATCTACGCAACTGTTTGATAGTGGTTGGTTGCGGATATTGCGTGACCGCGGAGATCTTATCCGGATCCGTTCGCAATGTACCATTTCCTACGATGTACCCCAAGTATTTCACCTCGCGAAGACAAAACTTACTTTTTTCAATATTAATCGTTAAACCAGCGTTTCGTAAATGATATGCGACCTCGGACAGAGTTTTCATATGAGCATCAAATGTTTCGGATATAATTAATAAATCGTCAAGATAGACGAACACACTATCTCTTAATTTGGGTGGAATCACGCGATCCATAAGCCTGCATAAGGCCTGGGGTGCGTTGCATAAGCCAAAAGGCATTACGCGATATCTGTATAAAGGACGGTTAGGTACCGTGAAACAAGTTAAATCTCGGCACTTTTCTGCCAGTGGAATTTGCCAAAATGCTCGCCTTAAATCGAGCGAAGAAATAAACTCAGCTTTCGGTAAGCGGCTGAGTATCCCATCTATGTGGGGTAAGGGGTAAGCATCTTTGATAGTTACACTGTTTACTTTGCGTGAATCCAAGCACAGACGGACTTTTTCACCTTTACGGACTAAGACGACCGGACTTGACCACGGACTGTTGGGTGATTCTTCAATTATCCCCAATTTCAGCATTTCATCTATCTCACTGTGAACTAGTTTCTCGACGGCAGGAGAGATAGGAAAATATCGCTGTTTTAGCGGACGGACATTAGGTTCCAATTCTATAAAGTGCTCAATTAAATTAGTTTTACCAAGGCCCTCTTTCGCAAACGAAGGAAATAAATCTTTAACTACTTGTAATCGCTTTTGTTGCTCATACGCCAAGGTGTGCATATTATTTTCGCCGCTACTAGCATCAATGTTTACTTCGCTGCTTTCGCAGTTAATTTGGCTAATCAAATGTGGTGCTATCTTAAATTTCAACCAAAAATCTATGCCTAAGATTATATTTTGTTTTAGACTTGGCACAATGTAAAAAAGTAAACGTTCAGTTTTGCCTTTATAGGTAATATCGAAGGAGTATGTACCAAACACAATTTGTTGGTTGCCATCAGCAGTTTGTATACAAGAAGAATGCTTTGTAGTAATACTTTTGTCAGCACATACCTTTTTCGCTAGGCTATTGCCAATACACGAAACTTGGGCACCACTATCTAACAGGGCTAAATGCATTTCATTTAGAAAGTTTATTTCGGCATATGGTCTTAAGTCTGAGGAGTTTTTGTTCAATGAACATATCAGATTAACGAGGTTCTTACGACCAGATTTTACCTTTTTCCAAAATTCATTCGATCGAATCGCCGAGCGCGATTTATAAGGTGTAATATTTTCGGGTTTATCAAAAATTTCTTTTCTTTTTTCTTGGTAAAATTTTAAACGTTCATTATATGGTATTAAATGACGCAATTCTGGTTTATATGGGTTAGATAAATAGGTATTGGTATTGGTAGGTAAAGATTTAGTTACTTTTTGCGAGGAACCGCTTTCGAATCCTCGCTCGCTTTCAAGTTTCCCGGAGCGCACCTAGTACAATTTGGTTTATATATTCCAACACTGCCACAACCGTAACAAAAGATAGTGCGTTCTTCTACACAATCAAAATAACGGTGTCCTTCCTTTCGACAGTTCCAACACATCAGTTTGGTGTCACCCATACGACGTGTAACTTCGTCAATTTCTATTGGATCTTCGACAAGGTCGTTTCCAATTTCTTCTGCTAACTCTAGTTCGCTGATTTGTCGGCGATTAGCAGGATTGCGATATGGTGTTGCCACGCTGCTGGTATTAGTCGCAGCAGGCTGCCTGGAAATTTCTTGCAACAAGCTTTCATGCTTAATACACAACTCCCTTAATCTAGCAACGGAAGGAATCGAGACATATAATAATTGCTGCCTCAAACGCGGTCTTAAGCCTCTCTGTAGAACTTCGACAAGTTCCGTCTCCGGAAGTGGATTACTCAAGTTTTCAGCAATTTTGAAAACCGCATTGCGATAATCATCGAAGCTTTCCGCCATTCCTTGCTTGCGCATGCGTATGGCTTCCTTTATGTCAGTATCGGTACGGTGTTGAGCAAAGTGAGTTCGCAAAGCTTGGCAAAGGTTTGGCCAAACGACGCGATCTACGGAGCGCCTATAGCGCCAATACCAATCTTTGGCTTCCTTTGTGAAAACACTTTGCACATGTTCGCAAAAAAGTGTAAAGTTCCCCCCGAGGGTGTCTATTACCTGCGACTCAACTCTGTAGATGAAGTTTTCTACAGACAACCGGTTCGAGCCATCAAACTTTATATCCCAATTAGATATTAGGCTTGCTATTTTTCCCGCATTGGTTACGTGTGAGATGTCACTAAGACGAGCGGAGCCTACATTATAAGGCTGTTGGTGTGCGTTTGTATGCACAGGCATATGTGCTTGAGGGGTAGCATTACGGCTGTTAAAGAAATCAGGTGGGTCTTGTGGCCAATCAACTATAGGGGGTAAATTTGGGTTACTATTTTGGACAGGTTGCAGCGTTGCGTTCTGCAATCTAGAAATCAGGTTATTAACCGACTGATCTAATCGTTGTTCTATTTGCGTAAATCTTGACTCAAAGTTCTCAAGCAAACTTGCCTGTCGTGCGGCGACCACGGCGTTAACTAGACTACGTATCCTAGTACCGTCGTTTTGGGTCTCATTATGGGACGTTTCATGGGTAGCAGTTTGACCGGTGCTATCTTGTTGTTGTTGAGCTCCTTGTTGCTGGCTACTTGCTTGTTCTTCTGCTGGAAGCGGCTGTGCTGGTTGGATGGAATCACTCGGTCCACCTGCTTGTGAAATAGATGACCTTTCAGGATCATCGGCCATACTGGTTTCCGGGTTTGCTGATTGTGATCGGGTGGTGATATTGTATTGTCTGGGCTTAAAATCTCTAGAGCTACACCGTGCTCTGCACTGCGGACAAGAGGGAGTTCTTTTAAGCCAATTTATGAGACAAGTGCTGTGAAACTTGTGGTTGCAGGCAGTACGAAGTGCATCAGAGTGTAAAGTAAAAAACT
The DNA here is from genome assembly GCA_951509765.1 of Sphenella marginata. Classification (NCBI taxonomy): domain Eukaryota; kingdom Metazoa; phylum Arthropoda; class Insecta; order Diptera; family Tephritidae; genus Sphenella; species Sphenella marginata. The sequence continues at coordinate 85,565,217 of OX608079.1, read as the reverse complement.
CTCGGCAAATGGTACAAAAATTGTTCGAACTTTGACCCGGTGGTAAATATTCATTACTGTGCCTCAGCGGCATATCGATATCCAAAAAAATATTGTATGTATGTACGTGAATTAAAAAATATATGCATATATAAATGAATATAAATAAAATATTTAGGAAAAATATTTATCCAAAAAAAATAAAAAAAAATTTTCTCAAAAGTTCAACTATATGTACTTATGTAAATTTTGAAAAAGTATTTCAGAAAAATATCTACCAAAGAGGTAGGTAAAAAAATTGTTTCCAAAAAGTTCAAATATAGGTAATTATGGTCTTACTTTTTAGTTGTTGTTATTTGTTGGATTATTTAAAGGTAAAAAGGCATACGTTTAACTTTGCTTCTTATAAGCTTATCGTTGTATAGGTACATGAAATTTTCATGAATTCCTACTTGCAACAACAAAAAGCTTGGTGGAAATATGGCCATTTAAACATATTAAAACGAAATCCTATTCTCAAATGGTAATTAAAACATGCATAAATCTTATTGAAATTATATCCAAAATGAGTTTTCAAACTACGAAGAATACGTCAGGTTTACTGACAACTAGGGTCTATACTATTGATACGGTTAGTGCGACGTGAATATATCCTATCGCTTTAAACTAAATTCCAGTTACCAATGGTTAAAATACCGATGTTGCACTTATTCATATCTAACTTGCAAAAAATAATTCCCTGCCGGACAAAATTAATTTATTATAGAACCCCTAAAAGAGATTTATTGAAAACGTTGTTGTTGTTGTTTCTACGTCTAGGGGCCCCACGTTGGGCGCCATTTTCTGTTATGGAACCTTTTAGCGTATCCACTATGGGTTGACAATTATTTGCGATTTGTGCCATGTTTAGATGGTGACGAGTAGAAGGAGTTGATGTCTGCCCGTGTACGTCCTGCTGTCCCGTAGCTTCAGCCACTAACGTGGATTCGTTGAAACAGACACCAACCAAATCACCACTTACGACTAACCCAAGGCCTAACAAGAAAAAAATATTTATACGTACACGTAAGGTTTCTGGGGATCTATTTCCACAGCATTTTCAGTGACCAAACAAAATTATCATTTTTTTAGCAAAAGCTACATACTACCTTTTTCCAATTAGGCGGTTGTACTTCCAATTTCCTCACCGCTCTTTACCCACCCTCCATGACTCTTCAGATGGTAGTGAAGAGTCCCAATATAAAAATCACAACAACTAAATTTCAGACCATATTAGGTATTAATTAACAATCCATTTTATTTATATACTAAGTTAATCAACTAACAAAGAAAAATAATGAAAAATTCGAATTCATACTATTTTAGTATTGCAAAGAAAAGAGTACTTAATTTTAAAAAGTCCTAACACTTATAGGAACATTGTGAAAACGGAACAACTTTCAAATAACAAGCCTACTATATGACTATTCATATATATAAAACTATGTGAACACTGTGGAAGTGGAACAAATTTAAATAATAAGCCTACTACTATTAAGACCGTGATATTAGAAAAGTGAAATTTCGCGTGAGGTACTTCGAATTTAATGAAATCGATTTTTAAAAATAATAATGTAATTTAATTACGAGTTTTACGAGCAAAGTTTAATATTTAGTTAAATAGAAAATAATTATGTATACCGTTTCATTCTTCAAATCGTTTCGCTGATTCTCACGCCGCTCTTAACATCCACTGATCTCAATGCGAGACTTAATGATGATTAAGGGCGGTTAGTAAAACATACAAAAAGCTAAAAGAAAATCAAAACTAAAAAAATTAGACAACTTACGTGCATTTTTTGTAGCAGGAACACGTTGAAGGCCTCCGACGATGTGCTGCATAGCTGGAATCTAAATTTTCTTCACACTCACCATATTATTTTCTATTTTATCATTATTATTATTAAGGACTTTGCATACTTTTTAGTATGATTGATTTCGAACTTCCAATGATCGTCGATACGATATTAGAAGTTTCATCTATAACACACTTTTTTTACTGTTCCAATATCACTTTTCTCTCACTACTATATTTTTATGTATCTATATTTTTTTCTTCGGTTTTTATGCAAAATTCATTTTTTTTCGATTTTAATATTTTACAATATTTATGACTATTGCTTTATTTTTAAAATTTTTTTTGAATAGATAATGTATTTTAAACATATTTTTTTTTCCAATTTTTTTTCTGGACGTATTTTTTTGTTCCGTTTTCAATTTTAATTCTTTTACATTCGAGAGAAAAAAAACTTAGCTAGGCGACTTAACTATAAAGAACCGATGATAGAACTAAAGCTGAATTCTCTTGAGACATGGAATTGAAGTAATATATTTATTTTTCTTGGAAATTCAAGTTAAAGAAAAAAAAAATTCTCTTCGTTCTTTTCTCTATATGTTCAACTATATATACATATATGTATGTATATATATATATTTGTATTTTAGCATAAGAAATATACTTGATATGAAAAAAATTCAATATTTCCTTACAATTGAAATATTCAAATAATTTTAAAAAGAGAAAACTTTAGGAAAAAAATTATATGATGCATGCAACATGCCACGCCACCAGCAACCACACATCATCCGCAGGGTACAGCCACTTAGCCTGGTATATTTCCGAAATCCAAATCCGCCTTCACACATAAAAATTAATTTTGACGATTTTCAGCAAACAGCAAAACGAGGTACAGCCGGAACAATTATTGGGTTTTTATTCGTAATTTTACGCGTGCGATATTTTAAAGGTATTGCGTTGCGACCGAGTTTCCCGCAAGGGATTTTAATATAAATTATTGAATGTCTGTCAAAAACTTAAAAAAATGTTTTGCACGTTTGTACATTTGTACAGCTCGATCGCGTAACTTTAATTATTTTTAAACCGCACGACTGGAACAATACTCGCAAGACTTTTTCCACAGGAAGAGCGCGAAAATGACCAGATCCGCAGCTTATATAGGCCCGGAAAAAGGTGGTGTGATTTCGTTAGAAGAGGCAAATAGATATAAACTTAACGAAGGCTCACTATGGCTGTCTTTTTATGGTGTTTTTAGTAGCAAGTCCTTGGCACAACTTTTTATTAACCCTTGCTTGCCTTAACATCTTTGCCGTGATACCAGCCCATTTTCCCATTACTTAAATCTTTTAATTGATACATATTATTCCCTTTTGTGGCAACAACCGATGCTTTCACGAAGACGGGTGCCAGCTTCGCATTAAACTTTTTCGCGCTATCGCTCAATACAAAGTTTCGACGGTATACCTCATCACCTACTTTAAACGTTTTTAACCTGCTACGCAGATTATACCGTTGAGCTGATTTTTCGAAAGCTGTCTCAATGTTTTGGACTAACTCAGTACGCGCGAGTCGGAGCTTGTCAGTCCTGTCTATTACAACCCTGCAGATTGCTAGCTTATGAGTAATTGCCTTTAACACATTTCCCGTCATAACCCCACGATATTGGTCATATGGGATTATTTTTTCCGCCTCACGCTCCATACAAAAAAAAAAAGGACACCCTGTTTACATCGGAGTTATAAACTTCAATGTATTCTAAGACCTTGGTCAAAATATTTCGAAAAGATATTAAGATTTACCGGAGCTAAACCGCGTTAAAAAACCGCTAAAAATGTCGTTTTTTATGTATAAAAGGAGTATGAAAAAATATTTTTTAATAAAAAGCACCTGAGATGATGAATTAGCTGGAGTACAAAAGGTAAGTACAAAAAAGTATAAATTTTATCAACGTAATCCAAATATTGAGATGTATGATGCTGTTTTTGGTCATATTTCGAGGGGTAGGTTTGTGGACTTTAACAACGGATTTGGACGATTACGATATCATTTGAAAGGTATTTTCGAGACGTTGCCATTTCTGCAAAATTTAACCCTTTTCGGTCCAATTTTAAACATTGCGAATATTAGCACACAGGTTTACAATATTAGTATTGATAAAATTATTAAACTTTTTTATGCTTACCTTTTGCACTCTATCATCTCAGATACTTTTTATTAAAAAATATTTTTTCATACTCCTTTTATACATAAAAAACGATATTTTTAGGGTTTTTTTAACGCGATTTAGCTCCGGTAAATCTTAATAATTTTTCGAAATATTTTGGGGGAGTCCTTAGAAAAGAGTGAATTTTGAAATTCCGGTGGATAGAGTGCAACTTTTTTTGGCGAGGCACCTTAATCTAAACAAAAGGCCACCCATAAAAATAAATTTTTGAATTTTTTCGCTCCATACGCACTTTGGAAGCAGAGCATAGTCCCGTAATAAGTCTTTAACAATTCCTATTCCTTCCCACAACAGCCGGTTCTTTTTTAAATGAAATAAGTCAGGTCTTACCCGAAAAAGGGATGTCATTTCGAGGTAGCCCTGGCTAACTCGTCACCTTGGCCCCTAAAATTGTCATCCCACTAGCAGCTCCTTGCAGCAACGCAGCTCATTATTCTCTTGCTACGGGCCGGGGCGAATCCAACCCGAGACCAATGGACAGGATCTGCTGCGTGTGCTGGAAGACGATGTCTGTCAAACGTTTGTACTAAATTTCTTGTTCAAAATGTAAAATATGGCTGCACAAACTTAGTTGCACAAACCCTCCAATTTCTTAAACACATTCGAGGCTCCTTGCTGTAAACGCCGTGGGGCGTCCAATGTTGATCTTATATCGCACCGCCACATATTCCAGTCTCTGCGACTAGCAGTTTCAACACCACCCAGCAAGACTTATGTAACGCCCGTTGTCGCTCACGCCTTACGTAGCACTCCAAGTTTAGATGAGACCAATGTTAACAACAACAACAACAACAGATGAGACCAATGCCGAGGGTAGCCCACCCCCATCTCAATAACTAATTCCCTCTCTTCCAGTACTTGCACGAATGTACGAACAAGAGTTGCGGTAAACTGCTCCAACTCGCCAGACATTGCCATTTTTTAACTGCATTGACTGACATAGCTTACACTAGATTTGTCCATTTACCGATAGTTCTCCCAATCGATCGCCCATCCGGCTTTGTTACGTCTCAAAATCGTACCTAAGCTAACGTTAACAAAGCTAACTGGATATGTTTTCGCGACTTTGAAGAGAGCTTCTTTGCTGATCCATCTACTCCGCTTGACGTGCGAGAAGGGGAAACCCCGTTTTGCATGGTCATAGTTTCTGCCTCAATCCGACTGTAGCTAACGACAAAATATCTATGGCCTTCGGCGATAAAGTTCGGTCGAACCAGGGCAGTTTATAGGACAAAAAAATGAGACGGGAACAAACGGGAGAAAAGTCAAGCGTCCACCTCGGAGGTGCAGGAAGCCATCAAGAGGTCTAAAAACACCAAATCAATAGTCCCAGCCGGTACATCCATGTTGATGTTAAAACATCCAGGCGTAGAGGGTGTAAGATATGAAAACATCGAACATACCTTACTATACTGCTATTCTGCCGCCATCAACATGGCTTCAGAAAACTACGTAAAATTACCACCCCTTTAAACGTCATTACCACTCAGATAAATGCCGGTCTAGACTAAAATCCACCTAATAACGCAACCAGCACGTTGGACGTATCAAAAGCCTATATGGTCCTCGCGGCTAGCAGACACACACTGGGGGAGATTGCATACCCTCATCCACGCAGAGCCGGTAAACCCCTTGTTCAGCTCGCGTCCGGTAAATGCTGCCATTCAGACACAAGCTTCACCTGTTGCAGAAGAAGAGCGCGAACTGCCTGGGGAGGCAAGAGTTATGTTGGCACAACTTCGCTCTGGATAACCATCTATTCATCTGCTCAACTGAACCAACACTTCTAATAATCTCTCTATGGTTTACCCTCTTTAAAGCCGCTAGGTATCTGGGACTTCCGTTAGAAGATTTTGATGACAATTCTAGGTAAGATAGGTGACAACGATTTCTATCGTTAATACAACAACAAAAATACCTTCCATTTCCAATGACAATACGTTTTCTTTGGCTTCCTCGCCATCTCGTCAGTAGCGTAGTTACTAGGTATGCCACTGTGGATTGGAACCCATACCGAAGCTAGTTCATTGAGCGTGTGTGTGGCACCACCGCTGAACGGCATTTTCACAGATTAACGGGAAGTAGGTGGAGCATAACCTTCAAAGCCTTGTTTGTCGTTGATGGAATCGACGATAGAAGTACGGCGTTAACTGCTAGATTCCAAAATAGAGGATGTACGTTATTTAAGGCTTCGTCAATGTCGAGTAAGATACGCAGAGTGAAGTCCTTGAAGGCCATCCCTTTTTCTATCTTCGTGGCTGTAGCTTGAAGAGCTATTTCCACGGACTTGCCCTTGGAGTATGCATGTTGAGCCTTCCAGAAATGTTGTGAGCGCCCATTATTGTTAATATAGCTTCCAGTATTCTCTCCAAGGCCTTGAGAGTAAACAATGTAAGGTGAAATTCCTGTTGTTGTTGTTGTAGCGCTACTTTGCACTGCCTAGGTAGTCAGTATCTTACCCAGTAGTGTCACCGAACTCTTCTTACGGAAGTCCTCGAAACCTTTCGGCTTCGACAGGGGTGTACCAGAGGGAAATGGGTGTTAGAAGAGTAGGCTCTATTGAGCAGACAAAAAGATGGTTAGTGTCTTGTGGGGATAGGCCGCATGCCGGACAGATATTCGGCAAGTCGGGGTTAAGTCTGGATAAGTAAGAGTTTAACCTATTACAATATCCAGAGCGGAGTTGGGCCAGCACCACCCTTGTCTGTCTAGGCAGTTCAAGCTCCTCTTCGGCAACTGGTGGAGTTGTTGCCTGAAGAACGGCGTTCGCTGGGAGAACATACTGAAAATACTGCAGGAGTCATTTGGCTTCAAGTATGTAGCTCTATCTCCCTTAGGTATTAAGACTATCTTCGATTCGGTCCATTTCCGATTCCGACTGCTCATGGCAAAGGTCCGTGTGATGATGGTATTGGTGGCATTACCAAACGATATGCAGCAAGATCAAGTCTCTAACTCGCGGTCGTGCCATTCGGCAGGAAAACTTTCAAATTCAAAAGAACAAAGAATTTGTAAAATATTTAAACACCAGAAAATGAATTTATAATTTGTTACATTATTTTTAGAAAACTTAAATTTTTACTGTGTCAGTCATTAATCCTGACTATTTTAATCGTAGATTAACATAGTAAATAAAGAAAAGAATTCCTAAAAGTCATTTGCATACAGTTTTTTGTTACATAAATAAAATTGATAATAAATTTATTATTTTAAAATTTTTTTTTTTCAATTAAAAAAAAAAAATTTTTTGTAAGTTTTGCAAGCTCGAGACCAGAGAAACAATAATTCGTAATGAATTTTAGTTGTCAGTTTTTGGGAAAACTTGATAATTGGAGAAAAATTACAAAGGAAAAATCAAAAGCGATGGATAGGATTACATGTTTCAGAGTTTCCAGGCTCATCATCAGATCCCTTTTCGGACACTGGGATGCGAACCAGTGTCTGCACCAAAGCCGCTGTTAGAAAATTCTAACACTAAGCTCAATCAATTGCAGCAGGGTTGCTCCAATGTCTCTTGCTACGGGCTGGTATCGAATCCAACCCCGGACCGAGAGACTGGATCTGCTGCGTCTGCTGGAAGAAAATATATGTAAAACGTTCACATTCCGTTCAATGCAGTAAATGCAAGAGATGGTTGCATAGATCTGGATGCTCAGGGCTTAACCCTGCCATCCCCAGAACCCGTACTTTTTTCAGTACTTTTGAGGCACCATGTTGTTCGCGCACACGCGCGTCCCGCGGTTCTCGTCGCTCCGGCGCACACACACCGCACCTACCATCATCAAATGGCCACGACAGTGGCCCGGTCTTCACGACCTGCAGCCTTGCTGCTCCCGCCTCACCTCAGTCCCCACTCTCGTCCCCACCTACTTCCAGCATGCACGTGGGTCAGGAACATAACCTCCTCGTACCTTTCCCCACGTGCACTGTTTGTCGGCAAAGACTATATACGCCTGCGGCATCGGTTAAGTGCAATAACTGCCTTGGCCTGTGCCACATCCATATGTGCTCTGGGCTCGCAAACAGGAACCTTTGGACGGATGCATTTATTGCCCCTTGCTGCAGTACTCAGCCGCCCTCCACGCCACACAACATCGGCCAAGACGCGCTGAACCCTAGACTGCGTCACAGCTTGGGACTATGCCCACCTCCACCTAGGCAACCGCATCCGTCCCTTACCCCCAGCATGCCTCCACCCTCCCTCCCGACACACTTCAAAATCCTACAGCTGAACTGCAACGGGTTAGCTGGTAATATCGCGGAGATAACAGACTTTATGAAGTCGAACAACATTAAACTGGCCGCCATCCAGGAGACCAAACTGAATGCTAACTCGGACTTACGTACTCGTGATGGGTACAATGTACATAGGAAAGACCGTCCCAGCGGTCATGGGGGCGGCCTCGCATTCATTACACACCATACTGTACAATATAATCTGTTTGCCCCTCACGTTGACCCCAGGGACTCTACCCTTGAATGCCAGGGCATAGCAGTCCGGACAGGCGACGTCGACCTGCGAGTGTTAAATATATACATTCCCCCTGTTACGTGCTGTCCCCGTGATTATCGCCCTGACATTAATGCGTTGCTAAAGCGATAACTGCCTCATCTTAGGTGATTTCAACGCACATCACGATCTCTGGCACTCCAACTTGCCAGCAGATAGCAGAGGGCACGCACTCGCAGAGCAAATAGATAATTCGGCATTCTGTACATTGAATGGAGATGCCCCCACTAGGGTGGCAGGTAGTTCGCCAGACATCTCCATTTCAAGTGCGGGCCTTATCAACCACGTTAACTGGCAACCTATGCTTACACTGGCATCTGACCACCTACCCATCCTACTAGACATCGAACGACCGTCCGACTTCATAACGACAGAAAAACGAACGTACATCAACTTTAGTAAAGCGGACTGGGACCGCTTCACGGACTTTACAGAGCACTCCTTCGCTGACCTACCCACACCGACGGACGTATGCAAAGGTGAGAAAGAGTTTCGCAAAGTCATCGATTCAGCCTCTGGCCGCTTCATCCCTGCTGGCAGAATCCCGGAAATTCGGCCGAATTTCCCTGCGGAAGCAGCGGCAATGGCAAGAGAACGTGACCAAGTGAGACTCTTGAACCCCGCAGATCCAAGAATAAAGGATGTCAACGCAGAAATCCGTCGGACTGTCAATGATCATAAATTGAAGAAGTGGAAAGAACACCTAGAGTCATGCAACCTCTCCGGCGGGGTCGGCAAATTATGGTCGACAGTCAAGGCCCTATCCAACCCGACCAAATACAATGACAAGGTCGCCATTGCTTTCGGCGATAACGTCAAGTCGGACCCCAGGAAGTGCGCGAGCCCATTCTGCCGGCAATTTATACTGCATTCTCCTGCGGATAGGGCTAAGAGAAAAGCCATCCGACGCGCGCACAAACACAAACACACAGCCGCGCCCATTGTCGTCTCCGCTGCAGAGGTCAAGGAAGCTATAAGGAAGGCCAAACCTTCAAGATCACTCGGACCCGACGGAATTGCCATAAAGATGCTGAAACACCTAGGCCACGAGGGGCACAAGTACTTGGCGGCTCTATTCAACCTCTCACTGTCCACCTTCGTTATACCAGATATCTGGAAACATGCGACTGTGGTCCCCCTCCTAAAACCTGGGAAGCCGGCAAACCAAGGAGACTCTTATCGTCCGATATCTCTCCTTTCGCCGGTAGTGAAGTTGTTAGAGGCTATTCTACTCCCATATTATACTGCAAACCTGCAGCTGGCCAATCATCAACATGGCTTCCGTAAAAACCATAGCACAACATCAGCTTTGAACGCCATCACGACGCAGATTAACTTCGGTTTGAACCAACACCAACCAAACCACAGGACGCTTCTCGTGGCACTTGACCTGTCGAAAGCCTTCGACACAGTCAACCACGCCACACTCCTTGAAGACCTGGAGGAGACACCGCTTCCTGCCGGCCTAAAAAGGTGGACCGCCAACTACTTGAACGGTCGGCTGGCGTCAGTGCAATTTCGAAACGAGAGATGTAGACCTAGAAGAATTAGACAAGGGGTTCCGCAGGGTGGTGTTCTTTCACCCCTTCTGTTTAACTTCTACATCTCGAGCCTCCCTCCCCCACCAGAGGGGGTCTCCCTCGTTTCGTACGCTGACGACTGCACTGTGATGGCCACGGGCAAAGGACTTTCGACAGACGAACTTTGTACTAGACTGAATTACTACTTGCGCGACCTTTCCTGCTTCTTCACAGAGCGGAACCTGACTCTTTCACCGACTAAATCTACGGCGACGTTGTTCACCACGTGGACTGCGCAGATGGGGCAGGAGTTGAATGTCCACGTAGATGGTGTTCCACTACCTACTGTCAACCACCCCAAAATTCTAGGGGTTACATTCGACAATAGCCTCACCTTCGCTAATCATGCCACCGCGATAGCTTCAAAGGTACAAAGCCGCAACAAGATCCTCAAGTCACTGGCCGGCAGTACTTGGGGCAAAGACAAAGAAACGTTGCTGGTCACCTATAAGGCTATTGGCCGACCGGTTATTGATTATGCTGCGCCCATATGGTCGCCTAACCTTCACGACACCAACTGGAGGAAATTGCAGGTCTGCCAAAACACCGCCATCAGAACTGCGACGGGTTGTTTGCTTATGTCTCCTGAGTCTCATCTCCACCAGGAGGCTCAAATGCTCAACGTTCGCGAGCATGCGGAACTTTTAAGTAGGCAGTTCCTTCTGAACTGCCACCGTCCCAGTCATCCAAATCGACAGCTATTGGATGAAACTCCGCCCCCTAGAGACATAAGGAAGCATCTCCGGAAGCATTATGATGAGATCCGGCATCACATCTCGTTGCCGTTTGATCTCCGGGACCATAGGCGGGCCCTAAAGGACCTCCACACTGAGTCGGTGGACAGATCCCTCAGATCCCGGCCTGTGAACCCCGTTATTGGTGCCCAACCACCCGTTCTTGCTGAGGAAGAACGTGTCCTTCCGAGGGAGACTAGAGTCATGCTGGCTCAACTTCGGTCTGGATATTGCAATAGGCTGAACTCCTATTTGTCCAGACTGAACCCTACCATACCAAACACATGCCCTGCATGCGGTATGGCCCCCCACGACACGCAACATCTCTTTACGTGTTCTTCGGAACATACTCTTCTAACTCCCTTATCACTTTGGTCCAACCCTGTTGAAACAGCGCGTTTCCTTGGACTCCCGTTAGAAGAGCCCGATGACAACTAGGAGTGTTCTGGCCCTTTGGGCAGGGCGAAGCACTGCTAACAACAACAACAACAACAACCATGACTTCGCAATGATATAGTCCCTAGAATCTCATTTTAAATTTTCTATATCAAAAAAGGGGGCGTGGTTTTCATCCGATTTTAAATACCAACATGCCTTGGCCAGAAAGTAAACTGTGTACCAAATTGCATGCGAATATCTCAAGTTTTACTCAACTTATGTTAATTTATGCGATTTTCGATATCGAAAAATTGGGCGTGGTTATCACCGGATTTCGAAAATTTTCACAGCAGCTCACCTTGGCCAAAAAGTAGCCTGCATAACAAATTCCATGCATATATCTCAGTTTTTACTCAAGTTATCGTGCATACGGACGGACAGACGGACAGACTTACGGGCATGCCTTAATCAATTCCTCTTTTCAACCTAAGAACTTTCATATATGGAACCCCATATCTAACTTGATTATTTTGCGCCGTTACATAGTACAGTTATGTGGACAAAATTAATATACCCTTGTACTAGTACTAGTACGCTGGGTATAAAAATCGGCCCACTCCGGGATTAGTGGGGAAGATTGCAGAATTGATAGAAGTTTTTTATGAGATCGAAATGGGATGGAATACGATGCAGTGATATAACGCCCAAGGAAATAACGCCCATGGGCCTTCAAAAAGGAAATTACGCCCATGGGCCTTATTTCCTTTTTGAATGGAAATATCGCCCATCTGCAAAAAGAAATAAAGCCCATGGCTCTTATTTCCTTTTTAAAAGAGAAATAACGCCCATAGGATTCTACGCAAGCAACACGAACTGTTGATTAGCATTTTTTTAAATCAAAATATCTGCAATACTATATAACCGATTTTTAAAATTTTGTTTGCATTGGATAGGTAACTAAATTACCTTTCATTTGAGATATCACTTCTATGGGTGCAAAACCGCGTATGTGCAAAATTTAAAACTTAATTTTAAAAACAAGCCTGAACTACACCATGCTAATTCCTTCTGCGTTGGCGGCCTTCGGCCGCGCTTATTATAAATAACCCTGGGCTACGCCATGCCAACTCCGGGTGGTTGTCCTGAACGGTGGCAACATGCCACCCTGCCCACTCTATGGGCGGGATCCATGGTATTTTTGTGCAGAACACCTTTCTGAATTGGCAATAAAGATAAAATAAAGGGAATAATTATTAATTCTAGAGGTTGTGGTATTCTGCATTTATGCCCTGAACCGTGGCAACGTGCCACGGTACGCACACTTTTTCACTTTTTAATTCCAAATTCAGCTTGTTTTAATTCGTTTTTAACGTCCGTGGGCTTTATTTCTCTTCGAAAAAGGAAATAACACCCATCAGCAAAAGGTGATAACACCCCCCATACCCCTTTTTAAAATGGAAATAAAGCCCATGGGCATTTTTCCTCTTTTGCGTTATTTCACTGCACCGATGGAATACCCCATATGTATTTTTTTTTAAATGGGCAACATGGATTAAAACAAAGTACATAAAACATAAAGAACGGCTGTGTTCCTTACAGAAGGAGGGTTGGCATGGCCTAGAAGGTTGCACTGACCATACCAAGTAGGTAAAAGAGTACTGTCACTTTCGACAACACATCCTCAAAACCGTCGGGGAATGTTTTTGTCGCTACACAAACAAACAAGGTTCAACGCAACGAATTGTGAGAAACCGTTAACCAGCAGTTCGCTGGTAGGAAATGGCGTTTAAATCGTGGGCTTTGATGTTATTAACACTTATTTTGTAACAATATTCGAAATAAAAAGTTTTTAACCCTAACAATCATTTATTTGTGTTTATTTAAGTAAAACACAGTGAACTCAAGAATTTTACATGCAGGTACGGTGGGTAATACCTACCATCGATTTATGTATCTACTTGCATTCGTTGTTGGATATTCTCATAGTTGATTAATTTAGTGATTTCAAGTTTCTATCATGCACTTAATTGAAATTATATGAAACAGACCTTCAAAATAACATTTATATTAAAATCTTGTCTTCAAATGCACCCAACAAAATGGTCACTGATTATTTCGGAATATTACTTATATGAATGTGTTACATATTATAACGTAATAAGGAGTTATAATACATTTTCCATTTTTTTAGTCTTTGGAGCCTGGGATTTCTTCACTAGATGTGCCCTTTTTAGTTCATACTTTATTTTTTATCGTCAAGCCATCCGAAAATGAGCGGGGGAGAAGAAATATATATATCTGTGCAGTTTTAACATAACAACTTAACTCGACTGAAAAAGTTAGACCAATCAAGACTTTTTCTGGCGATTTTGAATAAGAAAATCGTGCAAGTTTCCAAGACTTTTATCGGTCTTTTATTATTTTGTATACAAACGATTGAATCTAACTGGCGCTGCTAAGTTTTGAAGCATTTTGGTTATTTGAGAACGACAGAAAAAGTTTTGACTGGTCTAATTTCTTAAGTCGACTTAAGTTGTTATAATAAAACGACACAGATATATATATATTTTATATATTTCGTATCTATCATGGAATAATTCAGAACAAAGTACTGCTTGCATGTTCTGTCACCTTTATGTATTTTAAATGTAATGTAATATATAACTTAAATGCCCAACCGGTTGAAATCTCAATATTCTAAATATGTATATGTATACTGTAGAAAAAAATCAGCACTTTCGTACATATGTAACTTATTTGACTTTCTGACTATATTGGCTTTAATATTTATCATTCTTTGCTCTTATTTTATTGAAACAAAATCTGATGAAAAACCTGGCTACCACAATATTTAGTATACTGCTCACTTTTCAATTAAACATTGAATACATTAAAAAGCTTGTTGAAATCATGCCGCTTTAGCTGGTGCTTTCGCCTCATCAGCATCAAGTTTTTTTATACGGTTCAAATTGACACATTCTCTAAACGCAGCTACTTCGCTTGCACACTTTAATGTTTGCCCGGGATTAGCACGGTAGCAAGCAATTATTTGAGCCTTAAGATCCTGGCATGGAGGCAGTTGGTGTACCGGAGACGCTGTAGCAAAACGTTGACGAACATCTTCCACCGCTGAAGAGTACTCCTTTTCCATGATTGTATTTGTCTTTTTGAGAGTTTGTTCAAGTTCAGCCAGCCGTAGACGCCACATATCATCAGTCTGTTTGAGTTCAACCTCTTTTTGGCGAGCCATATCAGCTGCAGTTATAGTAAATCCAGTTGGAGCTACGTAAGCAGTTGGTGGTGACTGATAAACAACAGTTGGTGTTGCAGATATTGGTGGCGTAGTTGGCTTCACTGGTATTGGCCGAACATCTTTTTGCGGAGGTGGTGGAGCAACGAAGGAGGAAGCATTTTCTTTAGCTGTAAAAGAATACATTTAATCATTTATTCGATCCATCAAGACGTACATAGCTAAAAATGTTTGTATTGGTTGCATAACCAATGATTTAATACAAGTTATTACGATTAGCACAAGTTATTTATCAGTACCTACAGTAGTTTTCTTTTAATTTAAACCCTATTTATTACATTCATGCACACCTTGCTGTTTGATTCCTTTCTTTAGACGTTGCACAACTTCATCCGATATATCGAGTACTCCAGTGTTTGGGTTGTCCATTGATACGGAGCGTGGTTCATTTGAGTGTGCTGCCCCCATATTAAAGATTTTCGGAATCAATTATCGATCAAGTAAAATATTTATTTTATGGTTTAAACAATTTAATCGGTAAATAAAACGCGAAAATGTCTTTTCACCACCTATAAACCAATCCAAGATGAAGCCAATGGAAACTGCATAAGCTGCACACATGAACATATGTCATAATCAGCTGATTGCTATGCAAAAGTTGCCAACTCCACGTATATTATTATGGGGTGCATAGTGATCAATGTGAAGTATAAATTAAATTTAAAAGAACTCCAAAAAAGCTAAACTGCCGTGTTGGAATAGGCAATGATCCAGTAGGTCGATTTCGTACCTTTTTAACGGCAAGTGTGATCTTTAACTTAGCTTAACACCATTTTTAAGCTTTTCCCGATTCGCTGACTTACTCGATATTAGTTATCATATGCACCTGTCCCGATTTCGATCCATAAGTGTTCATATTCCGTGTCAAATTCGTTAATTTTCTTCGAGTTTACATGATGTGTGTATATCCTATCTTCATGAACATAGACAATACTTATTAATGTTTATTCAAAGAAGTTAAATAACAACTGGTTTTATATGTATGTTATACTAGGTAAACACTATAGCATAAAACCTGTGGTTTCGTTTTAAACATTTCATATAAAACCAGGGACGGAAAATAAAAGTTATTATTTTTTTCGATCTCATAAAAGTCCGGGGTTAGATAGTGTCCCTGAAGAAAATTATTAAATTTTCCGTTGTCCCAGTAGCGCGATTCTGTAACTTTTTTAACACCAAGTGTTAGCGTTAACTTCGCTTAACACCATTTTTAACACTTTTTGCGATTCTGTAACTTTTTTAACGCCAAGTGTTAGCGTTAGCTTCCCTTAACACCGAAAAGTGTTAGCTAACACCTTAGTTAACGCGAAAAAATTTTGTGGTGTTAAAAGTTATAGAAAATAAGTTCTCCGAACACGAAACCGAACTCGCGACGCGCACGTTGTAGTCCGAACGCTTATCACCTGCGCTACTGCGACATGAACGTCGGCGCTGTCAAATGCTGTACTTAAGATGAGAGCAGTTTTCCCCTCAATTTTAACAGATATACATACATAAAACAGCTAACACTAAAAAGTGTTAAGGAAATTTACAGAATCGCACTTTCGTTAAGAGCAAACGCCAAAATTCGGCGACAAGCCTAACACTCGGCGAGGTGTTAAAAGTTACAGAATCGCGCTACAGGACTTCTAGGATCAATATCCTGGCCACAATTAATTTTCCTGGCTTTTTTGAAAAAAGTCCGATAATAACGGACTTTTATTTTTTCTCGCTGAAAATATTGGTTGAGCGAAGTTATATTCATCCTCCTGGGACTGAAACGCGTCTTTTGACACCCCTCCCGACATTTTTGGACGCGTATTAGCACTCGGTAGCCCACGTAAACGATTACCGCACAGAGTATTCAATAATACGACCAAAATATATGTAAAGCTCATAGGAAAGTTACTTAATTTTTTAAAAGTTTTTGTACTTTTATCTGCATACTTTTCGTCAGTACACTTCAGCGGGAATAGGTACTTTAAGCGGAATGTGAAAACAGACAAACGAGTTGTCAGCGTTTTTTTAATTTTCGTAAACAATTACCAAAATGGTTCTATTGTCAAAATATGTCTGCACCATTGGAACGGGCTTGTTCGCTCGACTCAAGAAAACTTAAATCATACTGTTTTGTTCTTTTCCATTTCATTTCTAAGCTATTTTTTAGGTTTTGTGAAGTCTGTTTGCCGCAATTTTTTGACTGGTTTGTTTTCAAATTAAAATATAAATATTTTTTGGAGGAACTTATGTAGAATGTGCAATTTTCTTTTACATTGCACCGCAGAATAATTGAAATGGAAGGAACACCCAAAATCAAAAAGAGAGTGTCTTTATCATTGGCAAGGCATCAAAAAAGAGACGGTATTGCGTTATTGGCTTAATTTCTTTATAAACATAATCAACAGGTTTTTGTCTTGTTTTTCTAACTATCTAGCCGCATCACGTCTTCAAAATGGGAACACTTATCATAAAGTCCGTGAAATTGTTCTTAATAACTTAGAGGACGATGAGGACTACAAACACAGAACTCCCAAATCACCATCTGTATCTGCGCTTAGTTCCGACGGTGTTGCAGCATGTACACCGCCCTACAAAAAATTTAATTTAGACGATAGTGTTGAATATTCACCAAGATTCTGTGATAGCAGTAATTCGCCCTCTTATTTACTCTCTCAAACACTTACCTCCAACAGCCCTGAAGTGGGCTGGAAATGGGGGCGGCGTTCAATAGATGACCAATCAGAAGCAACTGTCGTGGCACAAGCCTCCGCTTTTGCAGCAGACAGTAGTTTCACAGCAGATGGTTCAAGTAGTAGAGATGGCCGAAATTCTTTAGGACGAATAGTAAGTGAATCCAATACTCAGCGGTTTGCATATGAAAAGCAAAAGGAGGAACATCGCCGAAAATTGGAAATTGAAATGAGAAGAGCGGAAATGCTGCGAGCAGATGAATTGTTAAAACAGCGTTGTGCAAAACTGGAAGAACAATTAAGAGAAGCTGAAAAACGCAAGAAAGAAAGTACTGGAAGCAGTAAACAAACTGTTACGCAATGTGAAAAAAGAGAAACGAATAACAACAACACGGACACAAATTCAAATATGGAGCCAGCTGCTGACCTAGCAGCAATAGAAGATATATTCTCGAATGCCAATGATACCCTTGATGATTTCTTTAATGATTCAGTTGCAGATGATATACTCCTTGAGGCAACCCAACATGTAGAGTCAAAAATAATAGAACTAACTCAGGGGGCATCAAATGACAGATGTGTTGAGAAAACTAAAAGTAAAGTCAAAGAGTCTGAATGTGAGACTAAGCAACAAAATATACCTACCTCGGAACAAAAAGAAAAACGTTCGTCGCTCTATATGAAATTTCTCGAAGATGACTCGCCTGATGATTGGTTCCTTTCACTCGACGATGTTATTTTAGAGGCAACACAGCAATCAAAAAAACCTCGCAACTCATTTCAACGACACCATTCTATGCCCACGAAAACTATAACAACTTTAGCTACTGGCAGCGCCAGTTCCACTCGTAATATGGCAGCTATGCCACCAAAAATGTCAGAAACAAGTTCACGAGGCATCACATCAACTACAATTACTACTTCAACGGTTTCGTCGCCAAAAATTAAACGCCATGCTAGTTCGCATTCATTTAATCCATCATCAGGTGCCATGTCTAGCTGTAAGTAAACAATTTGATATAATTTTTCACCAAATATATCACATACATACATCCATGTAATATTATATATCACACATACCACTGCTCCTATATTCAAACTCTTAACAACCACATAGGTCATTGAAACAAGCCGACAGTTATTATTAAAGTTTTACGTCATAGATTCTATTTCTAAATATATTTAGTTAGTACATAACAGGCGTGTACCGGGGCAGCGTCTGAGTATCTGTACATTAAACGACATTGAAGTAAAACGGTGCCCATTTTATCTATAATATAAGAACCGAAGCCTGTTAAGTAAGCCATGCGGGTTAGGGGTGCAGCAGGCATATCGATGGTAAGAGGCGACTAATATGCACAAAGCTAGCGACGTGCAACTGACGGTTTAGACAGTCAGCTCTCTCGCAGCGAACGCCGTCCTTCAGGCAACAACATCACCCTTTGTCGAAGAGGAGCGCGAACTGCCTAGGGAGACAAGGGTGATGCTGGCCCAACTCCGGTCTGGGTACTGTAATAGGCTAAACTCTTACTTATCCAGACTGAACCCCGACTTGCCGAATGTTTGTCCGGCATGCGGCTTGTCCCCCCGTAATACTAACCGTCTTTTTGTCTACTCAACCGAGCCTACTCTTCTAACACCCATATCCCTCTGGTCCACCCCTGTCGAAGCCGCTGGGTTTCTAGGACTTCCGTTAGAAGAGTTTGATGATACTACTGGGTAAGATACTGACTACCTAGATAGGGCTAAGTAGCGCTACAACAACAACAACAACATTACAGTACTATTCTGAAGTACATTTTACAGCTTCTGAAGTGGAATTTACGGCTTCTGAAGTACAATTGACTATTCTGAAGTACATTTTACCATCTCTGAGGTACAATTGACTATTCTGAAATTCATTTTACAGCTTCTGAAGTGCAATTGACTATTCTCAAATTCATTTTACCATTTCTGAAGTACAATTGATTATTCTGAAGAACATTTTACGGTTTCTGAAAATCATTTTACGCATTTTACGAAGTACACTTGGAAAAGGTGTAGTTCTTTTGTATGCACTAATTTCTTTAAGTTGTTGCTTACTAAAATTAAATCCATGCCACAAAGGGAATGTAAGAACCGATTCTCTTATCATTAGTTTTCTCTAGGTTTTGAAGTGTCTTGAATATTTGCTCTATATTATTCTAATTAAATAGAAATTATTTTAATCAGACACATATTTTTACTTTTTCAATCATAGATCGCGATCGTCAGGCATACAGCAGGAAGTAAGCTCTTCCAAGACTTAGAACGTAGGACGGTGCCAATATCGGATACTGACTGTTTTTTAAACATTCCTACCTTAAATAAAATTACATATGTATACTCATAGACATAAGCTTGTTGATAAGAACAAAAAACATCTTTCCACTGTTCGATGTTACGCCTTTTTCACCTTTAGTGAAATGTTTATAATAACTTGTTGCCAATGGGATACAAAAGCATACAAAACAACGATAATTTTCGTTAAGATCAGTATACTAATATCATAAAAAGTATTTTTTTTATTCCGCGCATAAAATCAAGTAATTTTTAAAATACATCCATATTAAATTAAACTAATTATATTTTAACGTTAAGCTTCAAGTTATTAGTAGCCTTTTTGATATAAACTAGAATTTAGAAGAGAAATAAGTATTATTTTTTATTGTTCCAGATTAGTTGTAGAGCATCTTGGATAATTTGATAAAAGCAAAGAAATATACATACATATAGTACATAAATCATATAAATATAAAAATAAACATCATACATTAATAACAATAAAACGAAAAGTTCAAAAGGTTTTACGATTTGTATTCTGTTTGCGACATTCCGAATCCATATTAAACTAAATCTTTTTTTTTGCAGTTGGGGGAGGAACATGCGATTATTGCTAGTTCGGATCCCTTTAGATGGGTTGAAAACTCCCGAGATTTTGGGGAGTGTAGTTGGTGGTCTCTTGCCGGATACAAAAAAATGCCCGACTCACGGGAACGATTTGGTATACCCATTGCTCATGTTAACCATGGGTGATGAGAGGCATCATACCCGCGGGTAAGGGGTTTAGAATATGCCCGAGGTAGGTATACCGGTCGTAAGAGGCGACTAATATGTACAAACGTTGTTGTTGTTGTTGTTGTTGTTGTTTTAACAACAAAATCACTCCCCGAAGGTTTTGGGGAGTGTTGTCGCAATAACAGTCCTTGGCCGGATATGAATCCGGTACACTCCGGTACTCCCTTGCGGTACTGCCCGACTGTCGTGGGAGCGATTTGGTATGACCAGTGCAACCTTCTAGGTCATGTCATCCCTCCTTCCGAAAAAAAAGAGAAGATGGGTAATGATAGGTGAGAGGCATCATATCCGTAGATCAACCATCGAGTTGCACATCGTTACCTTTGTGCATATTGGTCGCCTCTTACGACCGGTATGCCTACCGCGGGCATATTCTAAGCCCCAACCCGCAGGGGGCATGTACAAAGGTAATGATGTGCAGCTCCATGGCTGATCTACGGACATGATGCCTCTCACCTCTTATTACCCATCTTCTCCCTTTTTACGGAAGGAGGGATGAAATGACCTAGAACGTTCCACCGGTCATACAAAATCGCTACCACGACAGTCGGGCAGTACCGCAAGCGAGCACCGAAGCGTACCGGATTCATATCCGGCCAAGGACTGTCAATTCGACTTCACTCCCCAAAACTTGCAGTGAGTGTTTTATTTGTTAAAACAACAACCACTGGTATACCTATCTTGAGCATATTCTTAAAACTTAACCATCTTTTGGAAGGAGGGATGATATGACCTAGAAGGTCATAGCAACCACGGCATGTCATAGTGCCAAACAATTGAGACAGTACCCGTGTTGCGGTTTAATGCCTTTAAAAATAGCGCTTAGGCGTAGTGCATGCGGTGTTTCGCGGCATTGCATCGATTGCATGGTCGCCTGTGAGGCGGTAAGGTGAAAGCCGTTGCTGCCCTAGGAGTAGGTGTGCGGTGCTGCAGTAGGTACTGCTCGTGCTAGTGGCCATATTCATAGTTATCTGTTATTGAAGTTATAGACTTTAGCGTCTTAGATATCTCACAAAATATTACAACTACATACAGTAAGAACCGTTACGAAAACAAAGCAAGTGCAATTACATATGATGTAAGTTACATTTTGCATTGCAATTTTTTGTTTTCTGAAACGTGTATTTTTGTTGGCGACACCAAAATTGCTGTTAAGGCTCGATATGGTCAAATATGATTATTGTATCTTTTCGAATGTCCGAGCTACCTCTTTAGGGGAGAGCGATTTATGTATTTCGGGTATCAACATCGCTTCGGTGTATGAATATCACTAGATGACTAAGCCGACTAGGAGGCGAGTATGTTTAAGCGGCATAAGCTATGGTTATTTCTTTCGTTTATTTCATTTGCATTGCTTACAACGTTATTTGAGGCGACCATTCAAATATTATTTTTAATGAAAACAGAGTTTTTTATTTCTTTTATGGGCATTCTAAACAGAACATAAAACAGTCAGATTAAAAAAAAAAAATGTTGTAAACTTGTGAAGGACCGTTGTCATCACAGTAATTTTATGTCTGATGGCAATACAAGAATTTGATACGTTCATCCCAGTCCGCTGAATGCAAATGAACCTTCCACGTCCGAAAACCCCCAAATCCCCGTAACATTCGACTTCTTCTTTACCCGGCCACGGGCTGTTATTGTGATATTTTCCCGCTAAAACTGTCATCCTCCTAGCAGCAGGACTGCCCAAATCTCCTTAGGCTCCGGTGGTTGTTCAACACAACCCGGGACTAATATATTGGATCTGCTGTGCTTGCTGGAAGAAGATTTTTGTAAAACGTTCACACTCCACCCAATGTTCTGAATGCAAAAGGTGGTTGCAACAAACAAGTTTCTCCGGGCTCAATTTACACATGGACCCGCTAGTGTCTTCAAAACTTTTGTTGCCCTTTGCTGTTCACGCCCTAGGGCGACCCGTGGCCAACGTTGTTCTAGTATCTCACCGCCACATATTCCAGATACAGTCCCCAGCACTGCCCAGCAAGTAGTGTGTGAGTTCCGCTGCCGATCAGGCCCCGCGCGTGAAATCCCCATGCAGCAGCTCCTACGTAGCACCTCACTCACAGATGTGAGCAATGCTGAGCGTCATCCCATCCCCGCGCCAATGTAAGCCAATGCCAACACCTCCTAGTCTCTTACACCACATACACTGTTTGTCGGTTGAGATTATATTCACCGGAGGCATCAGTCAACTGTAAGCCTTGCCTTGGCTTATGTCATCTGCTTATACGCTCTGAATTTGAAAACAGGAATCAATGGGCTGATACGTACGTTGCGCCAAGTTATTGAGCTGCGCAGCCTAACCCTCGGGTGGTTCAATAAACTATAAAATATAAAAGTTTATGGCCGGAACCAGTATCGGATACTTCAATTGGTGCTCAGATAAAAATTCACAAAGGAAAGGAAGATTTTTATAGAAAAGACAACAGTTATGCAAAAACGATGCTAACAAGCTCTATTATGGATGCAGTTTATTAAAAGGTAATGGACAAAGAGACGGCTTACGAAACTTGGAATGCGCTGAGAGAGCAATTTGAAGCAACTTCCAGATACCAGTTATTTAAGATTTGTTCTGACTTCTTCACATTTAATTGGGACAAAAATGAGGATGTATCGACACATGTAGCGACCCTGCAAGGCTTGCGGAACGAGCTCAACAACGGATTAAAAGCTACACCGCTAAAAGTTTTAGCCTAAATTTATAACTTGTTGGGGCTATATATATATGTATATGGGGCAGTGAAATAACCCACGGGCGTTATTTCCCCGGGCGTTATTTCACTGCACCTATGTATATGACCAAACCAAATTTGGTTTAGAATTAAATCTACGCCGGTTGTCATAGAGATGCGCGTAATAAAAATTATTTAAATTTTAAACCGAAAATGTTTTTAAATTTTTAAATTTTTTTTATTTTTTTAAAAACTGCTAGGACTCGAACCGACGTGCCCCAAATCAGTGAGCAATGCTCTACCTACTAAGCTACCATTCCTATATATTGGTACCTTATTTTTATACCCAGCGTACTAGTACTAGTACAAGGGTATATTAATTTTGTCCACATAACGGTACTATGTAACGGCACAAAATAATCGAGTTAGATATAGAGTTCCATATATGAAAGTTCTTAGGTTGAAAAGAGGAATTGATTAAGGCATGTCCGTCCGTCTGTCCGTCTGTCCGTCTGTCCGTCCGTCCGTCTGTCCGTCTGTCCGTCCGTGTACACGATAACTTGAGTAAAAATTGAGATATTTGCATGAAATTTTGCATACAGGTTACTTTCTGGCCAAGGTAGGTTGCTATTGAAAATGGGCGAAATCGGATGATAACCACGCCCCCTTTTTCGATATCGAAAATTTCGAAAAACGTATAAAACGGGTTAATTCAATATCAGAAGCAGCTACAATGATAAAATTTGCAATATGTATGTAATGATTTATATGTTCTAAGGCGGATTTTACCAAATTTTTTGAAAAGGGGCGTGGCACCGCCCCCATATATTTGAAGAAATTTTAAAATTTTGACTTCTAATAACTTGAGAACAGTTTATGCTAGTATAACGAAATTTTGTAGAGGGCATACTATTGTTGTGTTAAATTCAGATATAGAAAATAAACGAAATCGCTTGGCGACCACGCCTACTTTTTTATAAAAGTTATATTGAAAGGAGGTGGAAATATTGAAAAGTCCATATCTAATTAACTGATACCGCTATAATAATATAATTTTGTACATACATCAATTTTCATATTCTTTACATTATTTTTGCAAAATTTTGGAAAGTGGGCGTGGCACCGCCCACTTATGAGTCAAGCAATTTTCAAATTCGACTGCTAATAACTTCAGAACGGTGTGAGATAGGCTTACGAAACTAGGTTCCAGGCATGTTATGTTTATGTAGAGTACTACCACAGAAAATAAGAAAAATCGGTGAACGACCACGCCCCTTTTTGGACTAAAGTTCTCTAAACGAGAGTTAGGAAACCGGAATATGCAATATCTGTTTAACTGATACAGATATAATGCTAAAATTTAGTACACTCATTCACCTGATGATGTTATTAGTGATGTTTAAAGGTTTTTTGGTAATATTTTGGAAAATGGGCGTGGCACCGCCCACAAATGAATAAACAAAATATCAACATTTCACTATTAACAAGCCACTGTGAAAGTATCATAAAGATCTGCAATGAAAACTGATCTTCAATAGGGACAAACAACATAATAAAATCCGTGGGCGTGCCACCACCCACTTTTTTAAAATTATGTAAATATTGATTAATGGACACATATATCCGTACATCGAAAAATTTCACAAAATACGTCAAAAGTTATGGGCATGGCACGCCTTCTTTTCCAAAGTTATATATAGGACATGGTATAACCCTTGAAAAGATCGATTCAGTACTTTTGGCTCATGTAAGCGGTTAAAGCTTTATAAGCATGGAGCGTGGCCGCGCCCACCAAATTCGCTATTGTTTAGGCTCGGCATAGATTGGTTTTTAAAATGGGCGAAATCGGATGAAAACCACGCCCCCTTTTTCTAAAAACTAACGCTGGGTATTTAATGTTCGGTTCACCCGAACTTAGACTTCCTTACTTGTTTTTTTTATACCAGTTAAGTTTTAAATCCAAACCGCAAAAAATTTAGAATTTTTGTAGGTAATTGAAAAAAAAGAAAAGTCTTAAAAATTGTGTAAACCAATAAATGGTTTAAAATTTAAGTTCAAATTTTTAGCCGTGTAAATGAGAAAATTGTCTGCCTGATTTAGTTCTTTTGTGCAAAACATTCATGTACAGTTTCATACATAGCATTTTTTAATATACATAGTTTATTAAAATAGAAAAGTTCTGATATATGGTTGCCGGGGCTAGCAGACACACATTGGAGAAGGTTGCATGTCACCTGAACACTATCTTCACAGCGAGACAAAAATGCTTGAAGTTACAGAACATAGTGAGCTTTTGACCAGGCAATTCTTGTTCAATTGGAGCAAATCGCATCACCTGAACAGGCGACTGCTTGACGAAAGGATAACGCAAGCACTTTGATAGAGAGAATTCTGGATGCTTTGATTGCAGATTCATGGCCTCCACATTTTTTTGGTGAAATTAAATTTCCCTCTAAACAATTCAATATTCATTCAGAAAATTTGTAAAGGTCTTTGTGCTTTTTTAAACCGAATAGATCTTTTTCTTAAAAAACTATTTATGTTAATTTCACCAACTTTCCTG
Organism: Sphenella marginata; assembly: GCA_951509765.1. Classification (NCBI taxonomy): domain Eukaryota; kingdom Metazoa; phylum Arthropoda; class Insecta; order Diptera; family Tephritidae; genus Sphenella; species Sphenella marginata. The sequence goes on along the minus strand of OX608079.1, from coordinate 85,539,659 downwards.
CTTGAATAAACGGAATAAAAAATTTTCAAAGATTATTTCATTTCATTTTTATTTATCATTTATTATTTATTAACGTTATAAGTATCTACTTGAAATTTTTAAGCTTACAAATAACCAAGTTAGGTAACATATTTGAACTTAAGCTAAGATTCAACAAAGGTATAAATTACAAGCTTATGTAACTCTATTTGATTTTAACCAAAGAATGTTTTTTCAGAAGAACGATATATTGAGCCCTTCCCGCAGAAATGACTTGAGCGCCAAAATGGAAATTGTCACAAACGATATTCCAATTATGCTTTGGAAAACTTTGTATTTGTTTTTCTATGCTAATAGTATGAGTTTATGTTAGATTTAAGGTAGGAGGAGGTTATACACAGAAATGCTAATTACTATAAAAACTTAAAACATTCATAATATAATTCAGTTTATAGCGAGGGATTAAGGTTTAAAAGATAGATTAGATTAGAGACGAGATTCCGATAACTCTATTCAGACTCTCCCAGCATCTCCTTTTTTAAATGGCCATCTAACCGCCTGAGCGGTTTTGACCGTCCAACATACATAGCTCGCCAGTCATTTCTTCGTTGCGCCAATTGGAGCCCCATCGAAGTGGTTGGGTTCCTTTTCCTCCGCTTCCACCGGCGGGTGCCGATAAGTATACCTTCTGGGCTAGAGCGTCTTCGTTCATTCGCACGACGTGGCCTAGCCAGCGAAGCCGCTGCGTTTTAATGCGCTGAGCTATGTCGACGTCTGCGTAAAGCTCATACAACTCATCATTAAATCTTCTCCCAATGCGGCCTCGTCAGATGTTGTTAGTGTCCACGCCTCCAAGGTAAACGAAGTCCTTCACTGTTTCGAACTTTTTGCTGCCAGCCAAGATCAATAGATTGAACAGACATAGGTTTTGCCGAAGTCCCGAATCTTTCCAAGTCTTCACTTAATCTCACCACAAATCTTACATTTGTTTTGCTTAGCTTCTAGACAATTTTTGCGTACACAGTTTTGCAGAGCAATCAGTTTTGTACAAGTTAAAACTCGCTCAGAAATTTCTAGAATTTCCAATGTATAGACTGAAAAAATTTGAACAATTTATCACATACACAAAAACGTCTGCCAATTCTGTAAAACAAGTTGTGGATTTTGATTGCCTTTTCTTAAAGTTCAACTTACTTTCTGAACTTTGTGCAAACTCTGGAATTTCTGTTTATGTGGGTTATGTTAAAGAATTCGCTACATTTTAAATGAAAATTATTAAAAACATAGCTTCTTCTTGCTTTGTCGAACGAAATCAAAATTAATTTCACTCTCATTATCTCTACATATAATAAAATTGTAACAGGTCGATGTCTGTACATGGCAGATATCAACAAAAAATTGATTGGGGGAAGCATTATTAAACGAGTAGAATCCAAATCAACCATTTTTTTAATTTTTGTGTGTCTGTCTGTCCGTATGTTTGTGGCCGTATCACTCTGAAAGTACTGAATGGAAATGAATGAAACTTTTTTCGTTGGATTGCTAGATACTCAACTTAAAATTTAGGATATTACTTTTTTCGATATCTCAACCGGTTTTGGAGATATCGCCCAGTATGTGGCCCATGTCTGTCTGTATGTTTATGGTCGTATCACTAAAAGTACTGAATAGAATTGAATGAAACTTCTTCGTTGGATTGTCAGACGCTCAACCTAAAGTTTAGTTTTTGCGATATCTCAACCGGTTTTGGAGTTATCGCCCAATATGTGGACCAGGGGTGACCAAAAATGTCTTAGTACAATATGGATGTCAAACGAAAGGTGTCAATGAGTGCTGTAATATGCGATGTGATCAATTGAAATATCCCAAATGGTTTCGGAGATATCTTGAAGTTATCGACGAATATGTATTTGCAAAAAAATGTGTTAGTACAATATGGGTATCAAACGAATGGTGCCAATGGGTACTGTTATATGCGATGCGCTTTATTTAAATATCTCAAATGGATTCAATTATATATCTTCAAAAATTTCGGACGGAAAAAGAGAAGGGTGGGTAGATGCCATGTACAGACATCGACCTGTTACAATTTTATTATATGTAGAGATATGTATGTATTTCAAATTTCGAAAACTGGCCCAAATGTATTTTTTAATTGTTGTTGTGAACTATACAATCAAGTTATAGAAAGAAAGTCGAACTTCGAAAAAGTGCGTATAGGCTATAATGATTAAAATCGGACTCAGTCTGTTATAAGTTCTGATACGCAGCGAAGCAAGCGGGCCTTACTAGTATTGAATACAATTGTACATACGATACAAAACGATGAAATGATCTTTCAAAATGGTTTATTCAAGCAGGAAAGTGGGCTTTCAAATCCAGCAAAATAACACGCTTTTTGGTGCTAGGGGTGGCTACCGTTTGGCTTGGGATGCAAGTATGAAACATAAAACATACATATATTAAGTTTGGTGGCATTATATTTGCTGATAAGAATTAACGTCTAGAACATATATGTAAGTATGTAACTACCTAAATTTGGTATAAAAAACCATCAGTTTAAAAGTTGTACCCTACAATAAATACAGATTAATTTCGGGATGCTGCTATTAACATTCTTCGAGACTGCCGCACTCACATTTTAGCGTTTCACTAAAACAAAAGTTTAAAATGTTCTCACCTGGTTCGAATGTTTACTTGTTAGATTTAATTTTTTGCAGCACCCTGTTAAATAGCGAAATTACATTTTTCTTATAACTTTTCTACTTGAGCTTTGATTTCAATGAGCGATATATAGCCGTAAAGGTGTTGCCATATTTCGTATTTATACCACATTAACCTGTCATATAAACTTTGGTTTTTGTTTTTTTTTTTAAACCATGGTAGAAACAAAATTAATTTCGCAGCTTTTACAGGGTGTCAATGGGATGAGTGTTCAAAGAGAGCACATTTTAAATATTTGTTCTTTATACAACATGATACTTTCTGGTATATATATGCATATGTTAAGGTATAAGTGTTTGTTGTTTTGAAATTAAAATCATCTTTAATTCTATCTTCAAATGCGCATGCACCAAATTGTTCTTGAAACGGTTTTGTTTTTTGATGAAATCGAGTTGTTCATCATTGGCCGTACGTACAAATTGTTCACAAGTGCCATATGTTTGCTTTTTATCTATGTATATCTACACTCCCTAACATCAGAGACATATGTATGTACCACTACGGCGTTACATTTCACTGATAGGCGTAAATGTTGTTGTTGTTGTTGTTGTTGTTGTTAGCAGTGCTTCGCCCTGCCCAAAGGGCCAGAACACTCCTAGTTGTCATCGGGCTCTTCTAACGGAAGTCCAAGGAAACGCGCTGTTTCAACAGGGTTGGACCAAAGTGATAAGGGAGTTAGAAGAGTATGTTCCGAAGAACACGAAAAGAGATGTTGCGTGTCGTGGGGGGCCATACCGCATGCAGGGCATGTGTTTGGTATGGTAGGGTTCAGTCTGGACAAATAGGAGTTCAGCCTATTGCAATATCCAGACCGAAGTTGAGCCAGCATGACTCTAGTCTCCCTCGGAAGGACACGTTCTTCCTCAGCAAGAACGGGTGATAGGCGTAAATCAGAGACTTTGCTATTGTCTGTCCTTTTTATAATCAAACATTAATTTTAATCGTGGCTTTTTTTTTGGAATTACAGAAAATGTCTGTCATAATAGCATTTGGCTCTGAAATGTTATACATATATGTATGTACATATGTACATAGAAGTACAAAAGTACGGCGCAACCCACTGAGTTGATAGCTTCCTAAGCATTTATCAGTTAATTTGTTTTTGTTATTTGCCATTCCAAAAGCTTTTGGCCTGCTGTGTTGTATCGCTATGCGGTGGTCGCCGGTTAATGATTGTTTTCCGATTTTCTCCCTTTGACGTCACTTTGAGCCATACAGAAATTGGCTCCAAAGCGTTTGCGATGTGTTTATCTATGTGTTGAACAATGGCTTTTACTCCATCATTTTAGTACCAACGTGTCAACATATGCTGAGATTATGCTATAAAAAGAAGTTGAATTACATTACTCATTGGGCGAAAGTCGAAGTGTAGGGAATGTGGAAGATTCAAAGTCTTTATAAATGCCTTTTATATATTACAAATTCTGCAACATTTTTCTCAATCACCATATTTCGCGCATCTAGATAATATTGAAATAGATGGCAAAACTTAAAAATATAACATATCGTGGGCCCTTTTATGTATGTATATTGTTCATGAACATGAAATGGTATTATAACTTTGGTCCGATGTTTGTAAGTATGAGAAGAACAAGAGATAGACCCACCAATAAATATACCGGAATAATCAGGGCGAAGAGCTGAGTCGATTAAGCCATGTCCGTCTTTCCGTCCGTCCGCCTGTCTTTTTGAACGCTAACTAGTGCCTCAGTTAAAGGGGAGCGGATACACTACTTTCATTGTGAATATCCAAGAAATAATTTGTATAAATCCCTTTACACTTACAATTCTCTGTTTGACTGCTTTAAAATGTATGTACTTAGCTTTTTCCATGGGGCGGGTCGTATGAGTAACATTCGCTCATGTCTCGACTTTCCAAATCTGTTAAAGTAAATTAAATAGAGTTAGGAAAAAGGTTATTAGATACTTGCCAATCTTGTTGACATAATGGAAATATTTGTCCCTCAAGCTAATCCATTTAAAATATAAAACTTAGGCACTACTTACTGTCAACCACGGGCAGATCCGCAAATCATGTGGCTAAAATTGTCTATCGAAAGAGATTTATTTATTACTTACTCTATATATGTATATAAGAGTGTAAGTATACCAAAGTCCAAGGGTATGCAAATTTTATTTACATATAACTTAAAATGTCTAGAATCAAAGTGCAATGCCACAGAAGACTGAAATAAATATCCAAAGTCTCCAAGTAAAAAGCAGTCACTAACTGAGTCGGAGCTGGATTTATCGGTGTAAACTTGTGATTCATGGGATGAAGTTGTACTCGTGCTGTGTGCGATGTGCTGAGCCTTTTGTAGTTAGGCCGCACCACCTCCTCGTACATCCATAGCACCCTCTTCAGACCCCATTTGTTATCGAACATCGATTCACAATTGTAGAAAACAATGCCTGCACCCTGATGCATCTTTCGAATTTAATTTACAATTGGGGTTAATTGCTGGTCACTTTATACAAACAGTTAGCAAGTGGTTGACTTGTTATGTTTGTTGCCTTTATTGGCAAAAGACCGGCCCACTTAATTATTGACTCATAGATATACTATAAGGTTTTGTCCCAGCACTCCATATTTCCCGCCCCTTTCTAGAGTTGTTATACATGCATAAATACATACATACATACGTAAATGAAATAAGCTAGTCGGTCAAAAATCGGAATAGACGCTAATTTGGTAAGCGCTACTCACTGTATCCAATTTCTTATCCTTTGCTGGTTGCCAGGGTATATGTTCAATTATTATTAATGTAAATAAATGAGCTAACTATGAACAAAAATGTATTGTGTTGAAAATATCAACCCTGTTGACGCAGCTATAAAGAGTCAAAAGCTTAAAGTACCAACAAAAATACGATTAATGTCTCGGAAGTACATAGTTGCAGGGGGGGGAATGTGTAGCCAAAATTGATGACGTCTACGGCCAACCAACATGAAGTGGCGCTGTATAAACACGCATACATATGTACAGTTTATTTGGATATTATGTGTATGTACACGTTAAAGCCACCTGTTGAAAAACCCCAGCTAAAAATTTATGCCCATAGAACACACTCTCTTAGGTGACTTGATGTAAACTAGTTTCATAAGGCCAAACCAAATTTTTTATATTTTAAACTACATACTACTAAAACTCTGCGAAGTTATGAAAATAGTTCATTTTACTTAAAAGTGGTTTTACGGCCAGACAAATGTGGTATATATTTGTACAAACATAATTTATTTTTCACAAACATTTTTATTGCTATAACTCGAAAAGTTAGTAAAGAAGAGTAACGGGCGACAGCTCTTTGTAACGGGTGGGATATGTGTGTATTTAAAGCGCTAAATGAAATTATTTATAAGAAATTGATTATGCTAAAGAGGCAAAAGGGGAGTCTCTTGATAAGTTTATTTCACAGGCAGAATTAACTTCCGTTATATTAAGTTCATAGATTTTTCGTCTACTAAAATTTATACTCAGATATAAAGGCCTTGATAGTGCCTACTTTACTAGTATAATTTGTTTACCTTTCATGAACGTGAAATGGTATTATAACTTTGGTCCGATGTTTGTAAGCTTGAATTTATTATTTTTTGGCTAATATAATGTTTCTGAGAGGGTGAAGTATGTAACCCAAACGGCACTAATTCAAAATTCAAATGAGAAATAACACAAAATTTCGAGGTTTGCTTTACTACCCCTTGGGGGGAAAAAAAATTATGTCTTATTGCTCAAATATAATATTTGATTAGCAAACAGGATCGCGACATCGGTACCTTGTTGGGCTCATATCAAACCTACTTAAGACCGAAACCTAACTTAACAAAAAAGTATAAACGCACGACCCGATGCGGTCGGACAAATCCTTTCTGTATTAGGGTTCACTCCATTATTTATTTTTCATTTGTTGAAAACATTGATTGCAAACTTTAAAATTTTGTCGTTCTCGTCCGCAGCATATAACACAAAGAATATAATTCTGCTGAATTCTGATATACATAGGTAAAATCGTGCAATGAGTAAGAGATTAGGTCATCGTCATGCTAAATTCGCCAGTTTAAAAACAGTAATCCCTACCAACCATGGCTAACCATGGTAAAACTCTGATTCCAAAAATTCACAAATTTTTACTAATACCAACGCATATTTTTAGAATTTGTATGGAAAACGACAAGTGCCTAAAAGTATGCTCTCACACTTACACGCAAAAATCTTTTCAAAATGGGTAAAAAGTGAACCTCTCTGAACAAAATTACCCACTTTTTTATCCTCTTTTTTGGTAAGCGCGACTCAATGATTATCCAGATTTTTATCCGATCATGGTTGGCAGGGAATGTTCTCTACAGGGTATACTACTTATGTTTTTGCATATGTATTATGCGTGTACTTATGTTTTTAAATATTCATTGCATACCTGTAGGCGCACCACCTACCACAAGAGGAAAGTAGGTACGTAGTCCTCCATGCATAACGTGACTGCTGCTATGTGAAGTAATTGACATTGGATTGGCGAGAAGAGGGTGGATGGCATTAATCGCAAAGCTGAGCATATGATTTTTCCTTCACAGTCTCTCCGCCCCCCCTCCATTAAAACACAACAAGTTAGTTTGGTTGCTTGAATGCGACACATCGACAGCTGGTGTTGTGGGCGGGCGCAATAGAAGCAACTTTGTGAAGTGAGCTTTTTGAAAGCTTGTCTGCATATGCAGACAACGTTTTTCTTTCTTTTCTGCACTGCTGCTTTACTTATTTGACATTCATTATGGCGTCGATTGAGCGAATTCTAAACAGTTTCGTTCGGTAAGTGTAGCAGTTAAGTTCGAAGTCACGGCTTATATCGACGCATATATTTTGGACTTTTGTGAATACAGTGAAAGAGAGAGAGAGAGAGATAGTGAGAAGCACCGGAAGAGGGGGAGAACATTTCCAAAATATATTTTGAAACATAAATTTAGTAACTTTAAAGAAGTTTACGATATTCGTATTTACGAAATTTCAAGTAGCATACTTTTAGGCGTTAGATCTTAAAGTTTTTATTAAAAAAGGAGCTGTGTCTGGAAAGAATTGAATGAGTGCTTTTCATAGTTTTACCAAAATTTGGCAATTGTCAAAAATTACTGCTGGAAGCAGGGTTTTTGTGTGTGTTGTTGTAGATAACAGTGTTGCCAAACTAAGTATCAAGAGAGTGGAGAGTGAATTTTCGCTTTGTTGAAAACAAAACAGTATACGCGCACAATATATGCGAGCAGCAGGCAAAATACATTAATATTAAAATTACTTGTAACAAAGCTTAAATTTTCGTAAAAAGTTTGAAAGTAGTGATAACATTTAATACAAAATTAATTGCAAATTTAAAAATTGACTGGTTTAGAGGCAGACACACCGCAAAGAAATAAACCGCGATCCTGAAAGTGTGCAATGGTCTTTGCTGCATGGGGTCATACTTCAGGCTTGCTGATGTTTCTGGTATATGCGCTGACATTGGTTCTAGCGCTTAATGTGCCCAGCATTGCGGCGGTTGCCAGAGGAAAGGGTGTTCATGCCACACTTAATGGCAGGAATGACGTATTTACCAGTTCATTCCTGGTGCGTTTTAGACGCAGCGTTGACAATGACTTTGCTGGCGAAGTAGCATCGCGGTATGGATTCGATAATTTGGGACCTGTAAGTATAATAACAAATGACAATTTTAACTGGAAAATCACTAGTTGTAAGATACAGTACTAACATTAAATTTGTGGAAAAAGTTGCCTGAATTTCGCTAGAAAACACTTTTTTATGCTTGAAGCAATCGAATACAACTCCTCAAAGTATGCTGCACACGTTTTCCAGTTGTATTTTTGAGGTTTCTGCATATTGTTTTGCCTTTCGTCCCTTGCCTATGGGAAAAATCAATTTGTTTCCAGTTACTTGCACAATAATAGCGTCATATTTAACCCTTGAAATGCCGTACTCAAGAGCGTAAAACAGCACAAAGCGAATGAAAATAAAATGTAAGAATATAAATAATAAACACGGGGAAAGGAAATTAAAAGCGTAAAATTTTCGAGTTCTGGTTTAAGTTGGAAGTTCATCAAATGCATTTGCTCTAACATATGTATGTACATATATTTAGTATACGTGCACATATGTATATTGTATACAAACAAATTTTATACGAGTGCTAGAAGCAACACATAACCATTCATACTAACACAAACATAGTGTATATAAGCCCTGCAGGGAACTAAGTAACTAGCATAGCATTGTAAGGCCTGCACGGATTGCATGAGCTACAACAAATTGAGAGAGAGAGTAGTTGGCCCATAATCATACCCAAATTAAAATAGAGTTTTATCTAATTAAACATGATTCTAAAATGAACATCATTTTATGTATGCGATAGTCGGGGTTTTAATTTTAAAATGACGAGTACGTCATTTTATCATTTTAAAATCACGGTATTTGTCTATAGTTGTGCTTGTGGCATCGCTTACTCCAAACTTGAGTGTGGATTTTTCCGCTTATTGTATGGTTTGTGATTAAAATAGTTGACAAAGGGTTACCTCAGAAAACATAAGAACTCTTGACAAACCACCTATGTCCTAACTTAATTTTTTCTCATAAGGGGATCCTGTTATATTTCATTTTAGCTAAAAATCTTTGTTTAATATGACTATGATAGACCAACATGTTACTTGTCTTTGTAGGTTAATTAAAGATTTTAATTAAAACGTGTGTTAGGCAACGATCATGATTGGGGCGATTGTTTCTTAAACCTTTTTATTTTTCACATGTTTAATGAAAAATGTTTGATCGTTTCGATGATGGCTCAGTAATATTAAGGGACCCATCGTATGTCTGGGATGAAAACAGGTTTCAATGGAGACAAATTCAAAGGGGAATCTGTAATGATTTGCTATTGCCAATTCCTTCAGGGTATGCAAGTAAAAGCGTTCGAATATCCCTATGACTGAGATTGGCCGCGCGTGTACACAACCGACGATATAAAGTGTGTATGTGTGGGGTGGACGGTGCAAAAAGTGTCGCTGGCACCGTAAGCATTTTATGATGTTCTTCACATCTATGACGTACGAAATTTGTTTTGCATTTAAATTGCTTTTTATGGTGCGAAAATATGGTTTTGCATACTTTTTGTTTATAATTTGTTTTTTTTTTTTTTTAATAAATGTATGTAAATGTTTTCGCCAAAACATATTTATTTATTTATTAAATTATTATGATCATGGATTTATGAACAATCCAAATACTATATGCATACTTTTTATTTCTCCCATATTTTCTTGTTGTTGCTTCTACGAGTATATGTTAATCTGTTCTCCATTATTCCGATTTTATGCTTTCACTTTCGAAGATACCTGATGACCGCGGGTGTCATATACTTGCATATGTATGTACATGTATTGAACTATAATTTGACTAAATATTAGGTCGAAGTTGGCTGCAAAATGAAAAAGAACCTTAATTTCGTCTTCCATGACAAGCTGTAATATGCAATCAATATCACATTTTCGTGCTAGTGCATCCTTAGCTAACTTTATAGCTTCCGGGCTTATTGTAAACATCCTCAGCTAAGGTAAATTAACTAAACAATCTGTGCTATATGGCTTTCACGACAGCCGCACCCAATTACGAATCACTTTTATTTGCTTAATTTTCTTTAAGATACCTTGATTTCCCTGTAGAAATCGGTGGTTTCTGTGAACGCTCCATTGTAAAGCTCTACAAGTAAGTTATCAATCAGCTGTTCGACTAACAGCTGTGCTCACCTGACTGGGAGCTCCGAATTCAGAGGCGAAATACGCAGGGTCTCATTCATGTGGACTGAAAAAAAAGTACGACTACCTATTGAAAAATGTATGATAACTATGTAAATATAAGAATTTAGTTGGTGAAAACTATTTATTGTTGCAGGTAATTTAATTTAGAGTAGTTTGTACAAAAGTTTTCTCTGTTTAAAGACCATTTTATGATATCTTCTTAAACTTTGTAAAACTTTCCTGTGGTACTCGCAGAAGCAACCGTGTAGTTGATGTTGCCATGGGAATTCTCTTGTTCTTCCTTGTTTACACTAAAATACCACGTGCTAATTTGGTAAATTTCATCAAATACTTGAACGAAATAGTAACCTCTCTTATTTATTTCGTATCTAAATGAAGTTCCCCACCATTTTAAAGTGTTTACAAGCAAAACGCACGCTCAAATATCTTTTTGCATATATGCGCAAAAATGTTCAACTAAAGGTGCATTCACATAGTACTCGCCAGTTTCTTAGGCATCGCTTTATTACAACGCACTTTAAATGTTTGCATAATCTCATAAGCCTGAAAACTCATTCATTGCTATCTATTTTTAGCAGGTGTTAAGCTCAATCATGTATTTACCCAATTATACCAGTAAAAGCAGTAACTATATAATATTTGTTGAATTTGTCTTCAGTTCGGTATGGAACCAATTTTCCTGTTTTAATTAGTTTTAGCACATTGTGTCACGAGGTACATATACATATAAATGTTTAGATATTACGTGCAAAATTCATATTAACAGCTGCTTACACTTCGGTATCCTCACTAAAGCGGTAAAGCATTAATGTCTTATGTCGCTTGCCGTATAACAATTCTGGTCGTTAGTCGTGCAAACGCCTAGAAGATGGTGAAAAATAGTGGATGATGTGCCTCTGCTTATTTCAAACACGTCAATAGCTTAGTAAATTAGTTATTTTGTTGGTAAATTTGTATAATAAAACATATTGGACTCGACAAAATCTGTTCAATTGGGGGAAAGTTAGTAGTATAATAATATTTGTTCGAACGGTTAACTCCTACCAAACGGTGAACTCCTACCGAACGGTTAACTCCTCCCGAGTTTATGTTCATATTGAAAAGAAAACTTAGTATTGAACGGCTGAAGGACTGAACGAAGTAACGATCCACTTCACTTTCAAACAAATTTAGTCTGGAAAATGCCTAGCTCTAGCACAAACGATATTTTAAAAACAACCAATATGTGAATCATAAAAACTGCCGCAAAATTTTTTACGCGACTATTTATTTTAGCTTCAACATTCTACTAGAAACAAAGAAAACCAAAGGTTAATTGCGAAAAAGTGGTCTTGTCGTCGATATGTTTTCCTTCATTAAGTGGATTAGCTTCTCCATAAATTTTTCAGTACTTAAAGCAACATTTTATTCCATTATAAATGCCATATAGTGTTATTTTCTGCAATGTTAAGTTCGAACTTGTCCTTTGACACATTTCGGCTCATATTTCCATACTAAATATGCTTCAAAAGTTAACCTACACAGCAACCCTTCTCTGGAATTTCGCTCCATTTTTGAATGAAAATTACATCCCTGCTGCGATAGGGGTTGCTGTACTATCTTTTTTTTTGACATTTTTCTCAGTGTCAACGGCTGATTTGACGTTTTTCTCAGTGTCAAAAGCCTGTGTGTTAGAAAGAGAAAGGAACAAAGATAACTTACTTGTAGGATTTTACAATGGAACGCTCTGAACAACTAGAGATATTCTGTCAAGGTATTATATCTGACTCAGTAAAATATTCTTCGTGAAAGATCTGCAAGATTTCATTTATTTATTACAGTTTCAAATGGTTCTTACATAGTTTTTTTACGTATTGACGAACATACGTTTCTAACTTCGAATGAAGGTGGAATAAATCGGCCCTGATTCCTTAAAGTAGACAACCTAAGTATTTCACTGTCAATCATTTGTTCTATCCATACCTTCCACGCTACATAACCGGTCATTTTCCTCACGAGATTTTCGACAAAAGAAGGAAGCCTCCATAAAGTACAACGTATTCATCTTCCGTCATCTCACATTGTAATTTAAATTTTGTGTTGTGTCAAACCAAAGCTATATACTTAGATTATCTAACTTCGTGTTACCATCTGTTTTATACACCCGTAAAGACTTTTTTTCATGCACATTTTTTCAATGGCTACGCTTATATGTTTTAAAAAGTAAAATTGCAAATTTAGGTAAGCACATATAACGGATCTTTCTTTGGGGTTGTAATCAAAGTATATTAAACAAAGTAGTAGCGAACTGGACAGTTCTCTCTTTGCTGTGGGAGTTTTAACGTCAAATGAAAAAAATTGTTAACCCGTTCGATTTAAAATTTCTCATTTTTATCAGTTTGTTATTTTTATTTGAGAAATACCAAATCGTGGTAATTGTTTACGACTGCAACCGAGTGCTAAAACACGTCCAAAAATTGCCGGGACAGGTATCAATACACGCTCCCAGTACCTATAAATAATAATCCGATTACGAGATCAATTTTTTGAGTAGTTTGCAAGATATTTGGAAACGAAAGAAACAACTTTTGTACCGAGAAGACGAGATCGCGTTATTTTTTTAAATCGTGGACAATAGTCGGCAACTAAAGATGTAATTCACACAAAAGCTATAGACAACGCCTCCGATTAGTTCTTCGGATTTTTGCAAATATTTTTCAAAATAACAACAAAATTTATTCTCCGGAGGCCGATTTTCATTTGAACCGAAAAGTGACTTTGATACTCCTCCCGACATTTTTTAGAATTTAATGATAGTGGTAAACAGTGACCCAAATCGTTGCTATATTAATATATACATATGTATGTACGCTTGTTCTTTGCGGTAGTCAAGGTCTTTAAAGAGGTAGACTCCAAAGTAGCACTTGGTGGCAAAAGTGAGCTTATTAGGGTGCAGTGAAATAACGCCCATGGACGTTATTTCCCATTCAAAAAGGAAATAACGCCCATGGGCCTTATTTCCTTTTTAAATGGAAATATCGCCCATCTGCAAAAAGAAATAAAGGCCATGGCTCTTATTTCCTTTTTAAAAGAGAAATAACACCCATGGGATTTTACGCGAGCAACACGAACTGTTGATTAGCATTTTTTTCACAAATTACCCTGTGAGAAAAGAGTGGGAAACGTGGCACGCGGAAGGACATCACCGTGGCGGTAGCCACGGCTATGGCACACACCCGGAGTTGGAATGGCGTAGCCCAGGGTTATTTTTTGAAGCGCTGCCGAAGGCCGCCTACGCGGAAAGGTGTTCTGCACATAAAAAACGTGGATGGGGCCCCGAATTGGGGATCTGACCTGGGTAAATTTTCGGTTTTTCACTAATAACTTTTCACAGAAACAAAATATTGCTTTTCCCCCTTCTGCTTATAGTTACGGAGGCCCGATCCACGATTTTTAAGTGCACAACACCTTTCCGTGTAGGCGGCCTTCGGCCGCGCTTCAAAAAATAACCCTGGGCTACGCCATTCCAACTCCGGGTGTGTGCCATAGCCGTGGCTACCGCCATGGTGATATCCTTCCGCGTGCCACGTTTCCCACTTTGGTTAACGTGAAATTTGTGTGTAACTTCAATAAAATACAAAAAGAATTAGAATATTATTGTTTCATTAAAAAAAATGAAAGAGCAATAAGGCCTTTAAGACTTTATTTCTCTTTCGAAGTGTAATAAAGCCTTTTTTGAAATAAAGGCCTTATTTCACTTTGAATAGTGTAATAAGGCCTTAAAGGGCTTATTTCACAAGGCGCTATTGCACCCCACCTTATAAAAACATAACAAATATGTTAAAATTTATTGAAATAAAGAAAACCATATACTTAATTCTTGAATCAGCTTGGTTTAATTCGTTTTTAACGTCCGTGGGCTTTATTTCTCTTCGAAAAAGGAAATAACACGCCCATGGGCGTTATTTCACTGCACCGCTTATTAGATAGTTTATGAATATCTATATTAATAATTTTTTGATATTTGCAAATGCGGTTTAACTTCTTAATACAAAAAAAAAATATTGTACGTGGGCCAGTAAGGGTAAATACGTCGGTTTATACTTTTTTGAAGTAAGAATTCCTACAAAAACAAAATATTTCAGTTGTCAATTCTAACTTGTTTAATTTGCCTTGGCTGTAATTTTAAAAAGGAATCATTGAATTCGTGGTGAGTGATAAAATTACTTTGACTAATGCCTGATGTCATTTACTCAAAGAATTCAGTAAGAGTTATATGGTGTATACACTTAATATTCGACGGAGGTGGACCTAAATAAAAATATTTCCATGCACTTGTCGTAAAACAATGTTATATTTGCTGCTTTTATATTTTATATTATTATGCACTTCGTACAGTCCTTCATAAAAATTTAACTTTTAGTGTGAGATTCAGGTACCATGAATTATTCCAATAGCCATTTAACGAGCAACCGTTATAACCATAATGTGTGCCATTAGAGATGTTGGATGCATGATGGTATGAATGTTTGCATGATGGTATCTATGTTAGCCCATCGTAACCAAATTTGAAATGCGGACTGGGCGTGGCATAAAAGAATATGTTATTATGAGCGTAGGTTATCATAGGATAAAGTTTATCGTAACCAGATATTGAGTAAACGGGCCTTAGAGATTTATATCGAAATATAAAAATGTGAAGTCCTTAATACGGCAAACATATTTATATATAATTATTTTTTTGAAAGCGTCGAAATAAAACACTGGGACTACCTTTATTTTATTAATATACAATATGACCGCCATCTTGGAAAAATGACAAGAGACTTCTTTATTACAACATGCACACCACATGTCTTTTGGCATTGATTTTCACCAAACCTTCGTCAAGGCAATCACAATAGATAAACGCATCTCATGTATAAATATCAAAAATATCGGCCAGCGCCTCTCTTAACACACTGGCTACCAACGAATATACATTTTAGGCTCGTTTTTATTACTGCCTTTATATTAAGACGCTTTCTTGTTCATCCGCTCATTTTCAAACGAATTTTCGGAATCCTGCAAAGTTTTTAGGGTCCTTCTTATTGAGCTAGACACTTGAACCTTGGAACATCGTTTCGAATTCGGTGACAATGCAAGGTGGACGAAAAAAATATCCTATGGATTGAGATATACGCAAAATTGATTTTTATGTAACTTCCCGCTAAGCTAGAATCGTGAAACTTGACATATACTTCACAAAAAATGTGGTTTAGATGGTAAAGATGGTGTGTCTCGACCTTTATATTATTCAACCTCAGAAATTTATTTTAATTGGTATAATTAAAATTTCAAAACTAAGAATCACAGATATGAAGTCTTTGCTTAAGGACGAATTTGCTACTATACTTCGGCGATATAAATATAAAGGTATGCAGTCTTTAAAGTTTTTGTATAATTTTTTTATTTAGATAACTTTGCAAAACATTAACACTGTTTTATTCAGCATATCCGAATTATAATTAAGCTTATGTCGCTTGAAATCAATTTTAAATTCTTCCAATTGACCTATTTAATGTTCTACAAATGTGCACTTTCTGCACGCACCCAATTCTAATGTCACCTTCCGTGAAGGAAAGTATACGATTGATCAGATGCGTATCCAGGAAATATTTTGGGGGGGGGGTCCAAATTTTTTTCCAAATACAACCGTTTTGACATGAAAATGGAAATGACTTAGATAAAAGTTATTTTTCTTACTACTGCAAGCGCAAACCAAATTTATCAAAACCTTAACTTTGACCTCAGATAACTATTGATTGAGCCGAAGTTTTGCACTTCAAAATATTATGGAAAACGCCTTAAAAATTTTGTATGGGAGATGGTTACGCCTCAGGGAATTTTTATAGGTAGGTACATAAAGCTTCGAAAAAAATAACCGAAATAGCGGTTAGGTGTATACAAGGCAAATTAAACAAGGTAGACAAATGAAATATATTGTCTTTGTAGGAATACTTACTTCAAAAAAGTATAAACCAACGTATTTACCCTTACTGGTCCACGTTCAATATTTGGGCCCCATACCATTTTCTTATTAAAAAATTAAACCGCATTTGCAAAAGTCAAAAAATTATTAATATACATAGTTATTTGTAAACTTTTTATCTAATAAGCTCACTTTTGAAAAATATTTGCAAAAATATGAAGAACTAATCGGAGCATTTGTCTATAGTTTTTGTGTGACTTACATCTTGAGTTGCCGACTATTGTCCATGATTTAAAAATTAAATTAAATTACTTTTTTCTGTATAATAAAGTCACATATTACATAGATATCTATTCGATATTATCAACTTAAGTTCCTACCCACTTTGTTTTGTTTTGGAGTTTGGCCGTTTTTTGGGAACACTGTTGATCTCGAAAGTAACCATTATGTGGTAACCATGAATGTGAGCTAACGTATTCTTCTGCTTTTCTATTTCAAAATGCTAGCTACAGGCTGTGCTGCCAGTTTGAGAGATTTATCCCTTTTTTTTACCTATAAATATTTAATTTTTATTATTATTATGGAGTGAGGAAACCGCGTTTTGTACTCTTTGAATTAACGAAGTAGTGGGAAGAATGAGTTCTTTCACTCTAACTTCCGTTTTCAAAAAAAAAAAAAAAAATAATAATTTTCATTGCAAGTTTTACCTACAGCATAATTTTCTAGCAACGTTTCAGCAGAAAGTATGCAATGCCAGGATAGATTGTTGCTTCCCCTTGGCTGTCATAAGTTGCAGTAAAAATGAGGTCGCCCAACCTTTCGCTAACAACACCGAGTTGACTGTTAATTTTTTTTTTAATATTTATTTACTGTTAATTAAATTCGATTTTTCCCGCTACAGGACGAACACATCACCGGACGTTTGCTTCCGTAGTCCACTTTGTGCATGATTTTGTTGAACATCACCGCCGAGGTTGACCTATTTATGTCATTGCTTTTGTTGCTGCTTGGGTGACAAAGCTGATTACAGCTTTAGTGCATTAGAAGAGTGTGTTGAATTTTTCATTGATGATAATATTCCAATGGGATACAACCATAGTAAGGATTGCTCGTTGACATCGCTGGGCAGCTGCTATCTGACAAAGAAGGATGGTTGGGTTACTCTCCATCTTTACGTTGGACAATATTTATGTCAACATTTGTCTTTTAGTACAACTTTAAAGTTTCGTTTTTGTTCCAACTCTTATGCAAGTGTAAATACAAAATACATAGTGAAAATCCCCTTGTGTTTGCCATAATCCAAACGGTCTCTTTGAACTCGTTGCATCCGCCAAAGTTTAATTTTCTGCATTTATCTTATATACTTGAGCTTTTGTGTTAGTTGTGGATGTATGTATGCCTTTGTGCTAAGATTTTTTTTTCAAGCTTTACTTTAATTAAGTGCGAAAGTCCGCAAGATGAAAAAGAACAATAAAAATATGCGATATCTGAGTATTGCCGGCTCTATTTGTACGAGCTATATATAATCTTTGTTGTTTTCTAATACTGTTGTCAGCTATAAACATGAATAGCATCAACGTAAAATAATACTTCACATCTGCCGAGTACATGTAGCACAACATCTTTGATAGGATTATAAATAAGTTTGTGACTTTAATTTCGCGTTAGTTTTCTTTTTCTCATAACCAACTATAAATACGATACCTCAAAAAAAAAGCGACATGAAGAGCAACTGCGGAAACATAAATAAAAGCATAAATTTATTCCACTTTCAATTTTAACTCAAAGCTGTTTGAACGGAAAATTAAACTGGAAATTTGTTCAAAGCTAACAATTTTTAGTTGTAAGGATACAGAAGGACATTTTATCTTCACATGCCGATAGCTGGACTCATTTACTGCTTTTAACGAAGATTAATAACCGAGATATGCTGTCACCTAAGCACGGTGTGATACCCTTCAAGAACTGCAAAGAGAGAGTTAAAAAAAGCCGCTTTCTTTACTTATAAACTAAGAATAGACAATTTTCTCATTTAACCTAGTAGGAGTGCTGTATTTAGGTATGCGTGAAAAATGTTGCAAGTGGGCGTGGTTGTCATTAGATTTCGCCGATTTTCACACGCAACCTACCTTGGCCAAAAAGTAACCTGTATGCAAAACTTTATGCAAATATCTCAATTTTTACTCAAGTTATCGTGTACACGGACGGACAGACGGACGGACGGACATGCCTTAATCAATTCCTCTTTTCAACCTAAGAACTTTCATATAAGGAACTCTATATCTAACTCGATTATTTTGCGCCGTTACATAGTACCGTTATGTGGACAAAATTATAATACCCTTGTACTAATACTAGTACGCTGGGTATAAAAAAGTTTGAAAATTTTATAAACGCAATCCAAATATTGAGATGTATGATGCTGTTTTTGGTCATATTTCGAGGGGTAGGTTTGTGGAAAACTTGAATAACTCAGCCAATTATTGACGGATTTAGACGATTGGGATATCATTTGAAAGGTATTTTCGAGACGTTGTCATTTCTGCAAAATTTAACCCTTTTTGGACCAATTTTTCACATTGCGAATATTAGCACACAGGTATACATACAACAATAGTATTGATACAATTTTCAAACTTTTTTATGCTTAACTTTTGTACTCCAGCTAATTCATCATCTCAGATGCTTTTTATTAAAAAATATTTTTTCATACTCCTTTTATACATAAAAAAGGGTATTTTAGTTATAACGCGGTTTAGCTCCGGTAAATCTTAATATTTTTTCGAAATATTTTGGGGGAGTCCTTAGAAAAGACTGAATTTTGAAATGCCGGTGGAAACAGTGCAACTTTTTTTTGGCGAGGCACCTTAATGTACATGAATTCATACAATTCCTTTTCTTATTTTGTTGAAACTTTCTCCATTTGTTGATATTTTTTCCGTTTATTGATAGAGAAATTTGTCTTACTCAAAAAGCGGCTGAAATTGGAAAAAAACTCTATTTTCCCTCTAAAATTATATAAAAATGAGCAATCTTTTATTAAATAGTTGAGGAGGTCTCTTTATTGCTCCGAAAGGATGTTGAGGATACTCCTGTCTTATTTATCCTTTGAGGATATCTACTTGTGCTCCACAAAGAGTAGCATAAGAAACAGAAAACAAAAGAAATATCTCCTATGATTCCAAAAATATGTCAAGGAGAGTACTATTTTATTAATCCCCTGGGGAGATTTGGGAATCGTATCAGTTCAAGTTATTCAATCGTATTCCTGTGGGCTTTGATGTCCCAAAGGCATTCTCGCTTTGTAAAGCGTAATGCAAAATATTTGAAAGATGTGTTTAGGGAAAGCACCTTTTTATACCCAGCTTACTAGTACTAGTACAAGGGTAATAACGGTTGGTTGTACAGGTATAAAGGAATCGAGATAGATATAGACTTCCATACATCAATGTGATCAGGATCGAAAAAAAAATTTGATTGAGCCATGTCCGTCCGTCTATCCGTCTGTCCGTCCGTCTGTCTGTTAACACGATAACTTGAGCAAATAATGAGATACATATCTTCACCAAATTCAGCATGCGTACTTATTTGGGTTCAGAATAGATTGGTATTGAAAATGGGTAAAATCGGACCATAACCACGCCCCTTTTTCGATATCGAAAATTTTGAAAAACGTATAAAACGGGTTAATTCAATATCATAAGCAGCTACAATGATAAAATTTGCAATATGTATTGATTTAGATGTTCTAAGGCCGATTTTATAAAATTTTTTGAAAAGGGGCGTGGCACCGCCCACATATATTTGAAGAAATTTTCAAATTTTTACTCTTAATAACTTCAGAACAGTTTGTGCTAGTATTACGAAATTTTGTAGAGGGCATACTATTGTTGTGCTAAATTCAGCTATGGAAAATAAACGAAATCGCTTCGCGACCACGCCTACTTTTTCATAAAAGTTATATTGAAAGGAGGTGGAAATATTGAAAAGTCCATATCTAATTAACCGATACCGCTATAATAATATAATTTGATACATTCATCAATTTTCATATTCTTTACATTATTTTTGCAAAACTTTGGAAAGTGGGTGTGGCACCGCCCACTTATGAGTCAAGCAATTTTCAAATTCGACTGCTAATAACTTCAGAACGGTGTGAGATAGGTTTACGAAACAAGGTACCAGGCATGTTATGTTTATGTAGAGTACTACCACAGAAAATAAGAAAAATCGGTGAACGACCACGCCCCTTTTTGGACTAAAGTTCTCTAAACGAGAGTTAGGAAACGGGAATATGCAATATCTATTTAACTGATAAAGATATAATTCTAAAATTTAGTACACTCATTCACCTGATGATGTTATTAGTGTTGTTTAAAGGTTTTTTTGGTAATATTTTGGAAAATGGGGGTGGCACCGCCCACAAGTGAATAAACAAAATATCAACATTTCACTATTAACAAGCCACTGTGAAAGTATCATAAAGATCTGCAATGAAAACTGATCTTCAAATAGGGACAAACAACATAATATAATCCGTGGGCGTGTCACCACCCACTTTTTTAAAATTATGTAAATATTGATTAATGGACACATTCATATATCCGCATATCAAAAAACTTCACAAAATACGTTAAAAGTTATGGGCATGGCACGCCTTCTTTCCAAAGTTATATATAGGACATGGTATAACCCTTGAAAAGATCGATTGAGTACTTTTGGCTCATGTAAGCGGTTAAAGCTTTATAAGCAAGGGGCGTGGCCGCGCCCACCAAATTCGCTATTGTTTAGGCTCGGAATAGATTTGTTTTTAAAATGGGCGAAATCGGATGAAAACCACGCCCCCTTTTTCTGAAAACTAACGCTGGGTATTTAATATTCGGTTCACCCGAACTTAGACTTCCTTACTTGTTTGTTATAGATTTAAGAAGCGCTTTGGACTTAAGAAGGAGGCATTCAATTTTATCCTTTCTGAAATAAAATTTGAAGGCCATTTGTCAAACGCTGTACCACCAGTGCTACAACTAGTGGCAACTTTGCCTTTTTTGGAATCTATCAATACTTAGTCGGAAACGATTATTTGATAGGGATTTGCCGAAGTTCCGTATTAAAAATTGTTAAACAGTTATTCAAATCGATACTAAAATCATTAGTTATGTCTATAATAGAATTAATAAATTAAAAGTTAACTTATACATATTTTAGCTAAGTATTCTCATTCTTTTTTAAAAACTGGCCTTCAGCTCTATTGCCAATTAGCTAACGAATGACATTTCGCACGATATGTATGTATGTACATATGTATAAACCCTCGCTCGATAGAGCCATCAATTCTGAACGAAGACATTTTTCCAATATGTTCAATTTGTAACAGACAGACCTGTTAAATTCCCATTAGAATTGAGTAATCAATTGATTGAATAGCCTTTTCAATCATTAATGATTATTTTAATTGTTTTCAGAAATTTCCAATTACTAATTGATTAGAATTAGAAAAAAATCAAAAAAAAAATCAAAAATAATCAAAAAAAATCAAAAAAATCAAAAAAAATCAAAACTAATCAAAACTAATCAAAAGTAATCAAAATAAAATTTTTTGATTGTTTTTGATTACTTTTGATTTTTTTGATTTTTTTTGATTATTTTTGATTATTCTTTGATTTTTTTTGATTTTTTTTGATTATTTTTTGATTTTTTTTGGTCTTTTTGCTGAGTATTTTTGAGAGTATTTTTATGCAGTCTAAAAGGAATGCTTGCGACATTTTCGAAGTTAAGTGTTCACCGACGATACGTATCGGTTTGATATAATGGTTCAGCGACACAGTTTTCACAGAGTATTTTTATTTATCTTTTATTTTCTTACATACATATATATATACTTTCTTTGAATATAATACAATACCATTTCAATATTTTCTAAAACTGCAAAAAAACTGTAAAATTTGTACAAAAACGAACTTTATGCATCGCTCATGCATATTTCCATCTATCGAACAATACAAAAAATAATCAAAACAATCAGAAATAATCAAAAGTAATCAAATAATCAAAAACAATCAAAAATAATCAAAAGTAATCAAAAATATTTTTTTTGATTACTTTTGATTATTTTTGATTTTTTTTGATTTTTTTTCTAAATCATAAAAAATCATGATTGTTTTTTGATTGTTTTTTAGAATAATCATTAAAACAATCATTAAAACCCGTAAACAATGGGTAATCAATCATTACTAGGCTTTTCCAAAAAGTAATCAATCAAACCGGTAATCATCAGGATTATTAATCATTACTTAACAGGTCTGGTAACAGTTAAGCTCTGATCTATACCTTTAAAAGAAATATGTTTCATACAAAAATCAAATCATAATTGGGAGTGTCTTTTGCCTCCATTGCAACAATTGGAGGCTCCGAGTTTTTCCTAGATGAGAGATGCGTTTTGGGACGTTGTCCGAGCAACATAACTAGGTATTGGAGAAGCCAAATCGATAAGTTCGAGGGCTTGAGAGATGTTTTTTTAATATTCCAGTGAAAGGATACAATTTCATTGTGAATACATCTATTTGAGAAGTGGTTTATGGTCCTTAAAAAAGCACTTTTATGAGCAAAAGTCTTTAATAATTTCGTGTGATAATAGATTTTTGTTTGGAAGAACACAGTGCTGACATGGGTTCGGCTCATAGATTTCTAGTTACTTACTATCTTGTTTTTTTCATATTATATATATCAATAAATTAATAACTTAATAATAAAAACTCCGATGTAACACTATTCAAGATCAGAAACGCCTATTTACAATCAAAGGCCACCCACGCCATGGCTTATACGTAACATTGATTTGCTTATCAGTGCGCACTCCATGTGATGCTCTTTACTTTTACTTTTATTTTTTGCACCGTCTTGACTTTATGTATATTTACATATATCTCACTCACATAAGTATCAAATAAATACCTTTTGTTAAATTCTATAAACCTTCTTTTATGTACTTAGCTCTTTCTAATCTCAATAAGCGCATTTGCCTGTAGTTCTCACAATTTGTTTAGCTCCAAACTTTTATAGCCAACAACTGTCTCTATTGTTCATAGTAAAATTGTGTTGTAAAGTTGCTTGTTTGATGGCAATGGTGAGAGATTGTTACATTCTGCTGCTTTTGTATTACTTAATGCTGTTCTTTCAATGTGCATGCGTATGTACATATATACATAATATTATGTATGCAGTAGGTAAAGCATTGCCTCCGGCTCTCCAAAGGAATCGTCTATCTCTTTGTATATCTGTGAAGTAACGATATGTCATAGATTTGTGATAGTACATAATCTGATGCTGAAAATCCTTTGACGCGCCACAGGATAACATTAGGTAAACAATCTCACCTGCTGTATTGTTCTTTTTTCCTTTACTCTTGCTTTCTGATTTTTTGTTGTTTGCTTCAGTAACTGGTGCAGAAAGTATCTTTGCAAGGATTTTGAAAGATTGAACTGAATTATTAGAAATGATTACGAAATAAGTAAGGAATTCCAAGTTCAAGTGAAACCCAGCATACTTTATTGTGATTCTATTCGAGAGAATCAAGTTTCCTATACAAACGCAATATAAAAAAATCGAAATTTCCCTTGTCACATTATATTATTTACATTGGGTATATTAATTTCTACAATTTTGGCCCGTATGAAAATACGCAACAAGTAGTGGCTCATTCTGTTGCGAAAAAAAAGTTCAACAAAATTTGTGGTACGAACCCGGGCACTACGGCTACTACGAGTTGGCAAACGGGAACGAATTTCCAACATAATATCCAATTGGTTTTGTGTATAAAAAGTTGTCAACTACACTGGTAAACTGAAACTAGGTTTTTTTTCATTTTATATGACTGTGAGCTGTCTAAAGTGACTACAAACGTGCAGCTTTTGCTTTTTTCATCGTTAAAGCTTAAACTTAAAGTTTTGGTTGTTGTTTAGGCCCTGTGCCAATCGGCTGAAAATTGTAAGTTTTGACAGACCAAAAAAAAAAAAAATATCTGACATTTAGGACGGTAACATGGGCAAGGTAAAATTTTGACAACTGTGATTGTAAAATATTTTTCCAGCATAGAAAATTTGTTCTCCTCACTTTTCCTCTGAGTAAAATGTTACTGATTGGAACACGGCTTTACTGAAATTTTTCCAATAGAAACTTGCAACTCTCTCTTGTTTAATGAAATGTCAAAATGGGTTCTCTAAAGAGAGCTCTCCCTGCAAACGTTTTGTGTCGCTGAACACTTTTCATTAATATTTATAAAGCTTTATATAACCCCTAGCTGAATTTTAGAGGTATATCCTAAATACATAAAGGAAATGGGCTAAGAAGAGTTTCATTCTTATGGGAGGTTCCACGCCCCCTTTTTGGTTATACCCAGTTCTCATGCAGGTGTTAGGGATTACTCTCATACAACCCCTAACCAAAATCAGTGGTATAACCTAAATATTGATAGAGATATGGACTATAAAAAATTCCAGTCCCATGGGAGGTGCCACGCTCCCTTTTTCGTTATCCCCACTTTATTTTGGAGATGGTGGAAATTAATCCTATGTAAGTCCTCTCCAAATTTCAGTGGTCCAATAATTTCTCTTCTGCCATACTGACAGTTTGGAATTAACATATCGTAGGCCAACTACCGATATATTGCTTCTCACTTTTTCTGCTTAAGCGTAAAATAGTAATGTAATTTTTGAGATATCGCCTTTAGCAAAATTTATTGAGCCTCTTTTTTAAATATAAAATATGCACGGCCAGATCGTCAAACTGGAACTTATGTTGATTGCACAAATGTTAAATATAAATTTTGAAGTTTTTTTAGGGTGATCTAAAATTTTTCGTACAATATTGGTATCATTTCTATTTAATTGCCAACTATTCCAAATAAGCGCGCTAAGGATCAAATTATACGTGATCGAATTAGCCCAACGACTGAAACGAATGAAGAAATAAGTTCGGCTTATTCTTTCGTTAGATCTCTTGACTTTTTCATTTAAACAGTACTCCAATTGATAACAACTTAAATTAATTTCGTTACCGTAAATTTTTAAAATCTCAGATATGTGTGATTTTGCATCTTTTCATTTTATGTTGAACGCCTTTTAATTATAACATTACATTCATTGTTGTTATACATATATTGATAATAATTCGTAATGGCGACAAGTGTGAATTGTTGGAGGAAATAAATTTGCTAAAACTTATTGCAGAGCATTGGGCTCCACCTAAAATCAACTATTGGAGATACCATGTTTAATGTTTTTGGAGATATCATGTTTAAAACCGATTCAATCTGTTACGAGTATAAGTTCTGAGATGAAGCGTAGCATGGTTCGGCCTTGTACTTGTAGTAAATATAAAAAATAGTTATTGATTTTAGATAAAAATCGCCTTTTATAAATAGAACCGGCCAAAGTAAGAACTAATTTTTTTTTTAAACAAAAAATTCTCGGTCCACTCACCATAAAGTTTGCTTATTTGATTATAATTTTATTAGAGGGAGTACAGACATCACTTTAAACAGCTTCTCTGTCATCTCTCCAGAGATAACTGATTTGAAGCAAATTGTTCATAGTGCAAAAACTCTCCAACCGTGGGGTAGGAACATGTTGTCTCTAGTATACACCCATACACTTTTGTTTGTTTTACTTTTCTACATTTTTGCCCGCATTTTACCCACGCAAGTGCCAATGTGTCAATGTCATTGTGCATATTTAATTCGTGATAATTATGTTCCGGAGGTTGACGAGCGAGCAGAACTATTTGTTCTAAATAGTTTAACTAAAAATATATATTTAAACTACGAATTTATATTTGTATAAGAACACACAAAGTGGACTCTCTTTCACTGATAACTTGCAAATGTTTGTTTCACAATTTGTGTCAAGCCGCTTATATATGTACTTTTACATGAGTGTGCTTCTTATTTGGGTGGAAAGAAAATTGTTTTGAAATATTTATGAAAATTCAGGGACCGAATTTAACCGTTTTTTCCCGAAAATTTTAACTTAAATAGTCAGATAGAAACAATATCTTAAGAACTAAAGAATTGCTTATATCTCTACTAGTAGCGCAACTTACTCCAAATCTGCACACACACACAAACGATACAGAGCGCGTTGCATTCAATATTAAAACAAATAAATTTAAATGCTGCAATATTGAACTTTAAGACTTATAATTCCAAAATTATTGAATATAAAGTAGTCAGTTAGTATAGAATGTAAATTAAAGTTTAACACAAAAAACTGTATAGACCGTAAAAGGTATCTTTCCTTTTCATTATTTTTAAAGTTTTATGAAAATATCAATAAAAGCCTCCCTAATTAACCTTAAAAGAGTCAAAAAAACTGCTCAGAAAAGCATAACTAAAGAGCTCCAAAAAGAGTCGAAAAAGTTTCCGAAGTTCATTGAGAAAGAGTTAAAAAACGATCAAAATTCATCGGATTCCGTCTCTTTTTTATGACTCCATTTGAGATTCTCACGGTTTCATTAGAGCTCCGAAAAATTTTGTTTTAATGGCTCCGAAACGAGTCTTTATTTACAGTTTTGGTAAGCTGTATTGTTTTTTCATTGGTCCGTTACCAACTCTTCGCACTCACATGCATGCCATGTCTACTCACACAATAACGGCTAGGGGTAGTGTATTTTTGAAACTGATTTTCCTGCATAAAAATTAGGTTTCTTTTCATTTTTTGGTTGACTGCTCTTCAGCTTGGTCATACTTATCCATACATATAGAACTGTTTATACCTTTGATGTATAGTTTGACCGTAATGTGGGACAATGCAACTTGCGCATGTAGGTACTCGTATATTATAGATACTACTGTTGGTTACGATAAACGGTCTTTCCGACATACAACTTTTGATCAGCTAGCTGTCAATATACAATTTTGTAGGTTTCCTAATTTTTTATGAAAACGCTTCATGTACGAGGAGTGGGCGCTGAAATTTAACACAAAAAAATTTAAAAAATCATTTTGACTTTAGTTTTTAACTTTTATCTTCACTTTGCAAAACGGTGGAAGATTCCTTATGATGATCTCAGATTGAGATCGAAATATTGAAAATAAATAGAAAAAAAAATGTAGTTGTTTTATTTAAAATAGGCCTACAGTACTTATTACATATGATAAAATTGCACCAATATGTCCTATAGCCCCATATAACACATTTTACTGATAAATGAAATGAAAGAAGTTGGTTAGTGGTATGAAGAATTTCTTTATGTTTTTTATTCACAAACCGTTGCATATCTGTGGCAACCATAGACACGTAGACACATACTGTGATTTTAAAATGTTAAAATGACATCGTAATTTTGAAATTAAAACTCCGTCTTAGACATAAAATGTATTTTAAGTTGACTATGAAAGACGTGAAATGATATTTATTTTAGAATCATTAATTAGATAAAACACTATTTTAATTTGACTCTGACTATTGTAAATAGGATCGCACACATTTTTTCCTTTAAAACATATCCATCCATCTCTGTTCCAATAGTCACAGTTTGCAATCATTTACTTACGGCTTCTGAAGTAATATGTATTTAAATATCCAATCAAATTAAATAAAATTGTAATTTTACATTTTTGACGAATCCAATTGTATAGTTAGAAATCAGAAAAATGTGTCACGAACTTAGACCTAGGTCCTATGAGGACCACCTACTCAAAGTCTCGCTTTGCTGTTGAATACTCTATAGAGTAATCCAATGGAAGTATTTTGAGAGAACTCTCATGTAGGTGATCTATAGAGTATTCAAAAGCAAAGAAATGGAGTACTCCCAGTTGGATTAGGTGATCCAATTACCGGACATCGCCATGTAAATTGGACGACCTTTTTTGTATGAATAATTCCGATACTCCTTTAGGAGTACCCTATGGAGTATGGAAAGGAGTATTTCGGGTTTTTTGGATGTCTGTTCGGCGGTGGATTATCCGTTGGTTCTTATTATTTTTAATGAAAAAATTCCGGTCAGCCCACCCATTCACACGTTAATTTTAGAACAGATAGAAGTTTTAAATTTCTAACAGAAACGTCAAAGAGAAATTTATATCTGACATTCGATTTGCTTTACCGTTATAAATCGACTCATTAGTCCCATTAGCCAAATAATCAAATATAATTGTCATATGTTTTTTTTTCGTTATTCGATGTTTGGCACAGTGACTCATTTCAATATGCAGTTTCGTTATTATTTTCAGTCGTATTTGCTATTTTAATCCCCATGTTTGCTGCAGTAGCCAAATCCTTCAGTTATACCTTATATGCTACGCGGGGTCGTCACATTATGTTGTTCGTTTCTTATACATCTGTGTGCTTTCGGTTTGAGCAAACTTGAGAAGTCAGCAATGATGTCTCATTATTTTCTATTTTACTGCTAATGACATATTTTCTTTTGCGTACATATTACGCTATGCAACAACATGAAAAATGTGTGAAATATCCAGGAATCGTTAAAGAACGCTGCATTTGCAAGATGTCAGTCTGCACCCTGTAGATGCATCTTAAGCAAAACGTGTGCTTTTTAGTACTATTTTATGTTTGTTTCTACACGGAATATAAGCAGATAAGATTATTTATTATTAGAGAGAACGTGTAAAACGATAGGTAATAGATTACCTGAACGAAAGGAACTACGTAAGTGCAATGACAACTAATAAAGTAGATTCTGTTATCTGTTAAACCGTGTACAACAAATGCAGAATATTTATGTGATGGTATATGTATACACATACATATGTATATACCCTGCAGCAGAAGGTTTTAGTACTGAGCTTATACCCTACCAACCATGGCTAACCATGGTGAAACTCTGATTCCAAAAATTCACAAATTTTTACTAACACCAACGCATATTTTTAGAATTTGTATGGAAAACGACAAGTGCCTAAAAGTATGCTCTCACACTTACACGCAAAAATCTTTTCAACATGGGTAAAAAGTGAACCTCTCTGAACAAAATTACCCACTTTTTTATCCTCTTTTTTGGTAAGCGCTACTCAATGATTATCCAGATTTTTATCCGATCATGGTTGGCAGGGTAGTTCACCAGTTTGTACAAAGCAGTTACCCTGCCAACCATGATCGGATAAAAATCTGGATAATCATTCAGTCGCGCTTACCAAAAAAGAGGATAAAAAAGTGGGTAATTTTGTTCAGAGAGGGTCACTTTTTACCCATGTTGAAAAGATGTTTGCGTGTATGTGTGAGAGCATACTTTTAGGCACTTGTCGTTTTCCATACAAATTCTAAAAATATGCGTTGGTGTTAGTAAAAATTTGTGAATTTTTGGAATCAGAGTTTTACCATGGT
Organism: Sphenella marginata; assembly: GCA_951509765.1. Lineage (NCBI taxonomy): Eukaryota > Metazoa > Arthropoda > Insecta > Diptera > Tephritidae > Sphenella > Sphenella marginata. The sequence goes on along the minus strand of OX608079.1, from coordinate 85,509,890 downwards.
TAGCCATGGTTGGTAGGGTATTTGACCGCAGTTGGCCTAAGGAGTATTATTGTGGTGAAATGTAGTGGAGGTGAACTATGTACATGAGCAATGTTTTAACAAATGTTCAGCAAGTTGAAGATGCTGCCATTGCAGGGACGTTTAGATCATGCCCCATAGAGCCTTTGAGCGTGATATGCAATATACTGGGAATATCTGATCACAGCTGTATTTTTATTGTTAACGACTCCTATATTAAAACTAAAACACTAGATCTGTCCCAGGTAGTCTTTCATACAAACTATTTTTTTTTTTGCTTCATTTCACGGACGAAAACAAAATAACCGTTCTTCAACCCATCTAAAGCTGAATTGGGATGATCTATTCAGATTAGTTGCGCTGCATATGGCATGGATAAGCCCTGAACACTGCGAAATAAAATTTTAATTACTTGATTGAAATATTGTATTACCCTGGTATCCTAAACTTTACGATCTAGTACGGTAACCAGTAAAAACAGCAACCACCGTTCAAAGTCCGTTGCGTGGTATAGACGTTCATACACACAAGCTCGTGCGTAAGCTTTTTAAACTTAAGTAGCTGCAACTGTATTTGAGCGTAATTTACGTTGAATCTATTTGGTGCGTGACGCACTTTGAAAGTTCCTGTGAACACTGATTTGTCATTAGCAATATCTGCTATATTATTTGACTTATTATGGCATAAAAAAAAGTCGTTTGCTTGAAGCAGAGATTAGCTCAGTGAAAGCGAAACGGAAAGTGTGCAAGAATCTTTATGAAAAACGTAATTTAATAGATATTCGTACAGACCTTAAGCTGCACCTTATTTGTTATAATTTTTTTTAAGTACGTAATCATCTTGCCATTAAAGTGACGCAATTATGAATCCTTAAAGCTATCACTTACAGTCAGTGTTTTTCAAAATTACAAATTAATACAACTCAAATTTACAACTCAATAATCCGCAAACCTTGCGCTCAGAGAATCTTCAAGGTCTTAATTTCGGTGGAAAATTGTTTTTTGATTAAAACACAATAAAATAAAAACTAATACTTCAGTTTAAATATTTATGCTAAATTATTGACGTCTATATAAATCCATATAAATCTCTTAGCCTGGGTGTAGCAATCGCCCCGTAAAAGTCCCTTGCAATGAAAAGTTAAATGCCTCTGACAGGACTAAGCTTGCTCGTTGACTACCCCTTTTTCCCCTCTTTATTATACTTATCCACCCGAATTAATAATAATGGTTGTGTAAGTCTGAAAATACTTTGCTCTGTGGCCGGCTACTATACATAACAACTAACTTTAAGGCGCCTTAAAATTTTATTTAAAATACTTGAGTAACAGATAAAAATACTTGAATTAATAAATTTAAATAAATGCCTCAACATGGTTATGGCTTAAGGCATTGGTTTCTGACAGACGGTTTGAGAGCTGGATATCCAAATATTTATGCATAATACACACGAACGCACATTACCCATAGTACCATTAATATTAAAATGTTAATTAACTAGTAAGTATAGTAATCACAAGTACCAAAAATTGCCTATTATTGAGCTGGCTAAAAGTCAAACTAAAAGTAGTCACCTTTTAGTCAGCTAAAAAACACCTGACTCATTCGATGCCATCGCCATGTCAAAGTAGTTAGAATCTATGTAAAGTAGTCTAGGCCGAGCCACAGCTACATACATATGTACATACATATGTAGGTGAAAAGTTAACTTTTAGTAGGTATACAAATACATTAAAAAGTCTTCATACAATATTTACAGTATACAACAATTCTATGCCAAAGTTATGTGGTTGTTCCAATTTTCTATTTCAAAGCTACAGTGTATCACTAAAGTAAGTATGCAGCCCTTTTTCGCAGCTCTCACCATTTTTGGCTTCAACAAATTTATTTTAATCAATTTAATTTAAATTATATTTTAACAAGTAAGGAAGTCTAAGTTCGGGTGAACCGAACATTAAATACCCAGCGTTAGTTTTCAGAAAAAGGGGGAGTGGTTTTCATCCGATTTCGCCCATTTTAAAAACAAATCTATTCCGAGCCTAAGCAATAGCGAATTTGGTGGTCGCGGCCACGCCCCTTGCTTATAAAGCTTTAACCGCTTACATGAGCCAAAAGTACTCAATCGATCTTTTCAAGGGTTATACCATGTCCTATATATAACTTTGGAAAGAAGGCGTGCCATAACTTTTAACGTATTTTGTGAAATTTTTGATATACGGATATATGTGTTCATTAATCAATATTTACATAATTTTAAAAAAGTGGGTGGTGGCACGCCCACGGATTTTATTATGTTGTTTGTCCCTATTTGAAGATCAGTTTTCATTGCAGATATTTATGATACTTTCACAGTGGCTTGGTAATAATGAAATGTTGATATTTTGTTTATTCACTTGTGGGCGGTGCCACGCCCATTTTCCAAAGTATTACCAAAAAACCTTTAAACATCACTTATAACATCTGAGTGTACTAAATTTTAGCATTATATCTTTATCAGTTAAACAGATATTGCATATTCCGGTTTCCTAACTCTCGTTTAGAGAACTTTAGTCCAAAAAGGGGCGTGGTCGTTCACCGATTTTTCTTATTTTCTGTGGTAGTACTCTACATAAACATAACATGCCTGGTACCTTGTTTCGTAGACGTATCTCACACCGTTCTGAAGTTATTAGCAGTCGAATTTGAAAATTGCTTGACTCATAAGTGGACGGTGCAACGCCCCATTTAGCACAACAATAGTATGCCCTCTACAAAATTTCGATATACTAGCACAAACTGTTCTGAAGTTACTGAGAGTCAAAATTTTAAAATTTCTTCAAATATATGTGGGCGGTGCCACGCCCCTTTTCAAAAAATTTGATAAAATCGGCCTTAGAACATCTAAATCAATACATATTGCAAATTTTATCATTGTAGCTGCTGCTGATATTGAATTAACCCGTTTTATACGTTTTTCGAAATTTTCGATATCGAAAAAGGGTCCGATTTTACCCATTTTCAATACCAATCTATTCCGAAACCAAATAAGTACGCATGCCGAATTTGGTGAAGATATCTCATTATTTGCTCAAGTTATCGTGTTAACGGACAGACGGACGGACATGGCTCAATCAAATTTTTTTTCGATCCTGATCATATTGATATATGGAAGTCTATATCTATCTCGATTCATTTATACCTGTACAACCAACCGTTATCCCAACAAAGTTATAATACCCTTGTACTAGTACTAGTACGCTGGGTATAAAAGCGGTCTGTAATTGTACGGCATTAAATTTGTTATTGATATTACGTGAATAAGTTTATCTCTTTTGTATATACATAAGTATGTAAGTATATAAATTAAGCTTAAACAAGATAAAGTGATTGATGGGCCATGTGAAATTTGTATAGCTTTCATGAAAATGAAATCGTATATTAATAAAGGAAGAAGTGATGCGCATACTAACGAGTGAATCGTAATTATCAGAAAACCAGCTGGCGAGTAACGATAGGATAGAACTCTTCCTGAACTGATTTTGCCAAAATTCGTTATCTATTTGTGTATAAAAGGAAGGGTGTGGATGTTGATAGTTAGAAAAAGTAGATGCGGAAAAGGAAAAGTTAACACCAGGCGACAGCGAGCGAAAATAGCGAGGATCGAACTTGCTATGGCTTGTATACTGCTGGTTGTTCAAATATTGCACAAACCTTCTGTAGATTTTAATTCGACAAAACAAGTGCCCATAAGTACGAGAATATTGTAATATCTGATAGCCATGTCCGTATACAGTGCTGACCTTAGATCCTTGATATACAAACTTTTTACAAAGTCGCTTAGTACAAATGGATGGAGCATCTCCCAATCAATCTGGAAATAAGGTGGGTAAGCTGGTAATAAACTAATTAATTGAACCAGCCAAAAAACGTTATTGATTTTCCTAAGCCATGCAAAATTTATGTTTTCTGCATTAACGATATTGGAATGTAATACCATTTCTGCAGTTAATATTCATTTGACTTGAGTTTTCCATCGAATATTTTTAAATTACTTTGTTTAAATACCATATGGAAAACCTTATATACGAGTAGCTTTGCGAGTTTCTTTCGACGTTAAGGCTTTGATGGGGCAATTTTATGGAAAAATATCAGCATATGGAGTCGCAAAAAAAAACAATTTTGTATTACACGTGAGAAAAATATAAGTAAAAACAGCAAAATATAGAAGAAGAGATGAAACCATTAGTAAGAGAAATTATCAGGACAATCAGCTGTTTGGCTATGCCCGTGTTTTAACCCAAAACAGTCCTTTAGTTTTAGAGATATTTGACTTTAGTTTCTTATGTGGCCAAATATAGCCTGATACAACTGATTGTTCCTATAAATGATGCTAGAGCTATATATCTTTCAATTAACAAATTAAAATCGTGATACGTGTTCATTAAACGATAGCGCTCTCCATAATAGTTTGTATTTTAATAAGTCGCCATTTTCGGGAAATCATAGTCTATAGCTTTTAGTCACATAAATTAACAGCTGTCTATGGCTAGACAGTTATAATACAAAAGTTAAAACTTTCTGCCGCTTTGTTGTTTTCTTTTCTCCACTTTAATAAGAGTAGTAGCGCATATCTAGTGGAAGGTATTCATGGGGAATATCACGCATAGCGACAGCTGCAAAACGTTAGACCTTATATGAATTAATCTTGGGTGAACACTGGGGTCTCTGAGGTATATGCACCTCCGCATTCTTTCTTGGTTTCTAAAGTCTGTTTATAGTTGAAAACCATAAATGTTATGGATTAAAATTGCCGTTATAAAACAATGAAGACACGAACTTTGTTTTTTCTGTTTGGTCTTTCAATTTAATGGGCCATTCATCGTCGTTACTTAATACGCGTTTTAATCAAAATCTTTACTTAACTTAAAAGGCATTTAAAATGTTGGTCAATCATAGTCATGTTAAACAAAGATTTTAGCTAAATATATAAAATATGGTTGGTTGGTGGTAAGAAGAAATTTTTTGTTTTGTAAGGTCACCCTCTGCCAATTATTTTATTCACAAACCATAGCATAGCTGTGCCAATCTATAATACAAATGCGCAAGTTGAGGGGAATGGCCGAAGAGTTCTACGGTTGGAAATAATCTTAATACTTAGATGTACATACTTTAATTTATTGACATTAAAAGCGTGGGATGTTATCACTTAAGTTCTGGTGGGTAAGTACGGTAATGGAGCACATCAGGTCTTTAATTGGGCAACTACCAGGGTTTTCTAATTTTTTTTTGTTAAATCATTTAAAAAGATACTTACATACATAGTAATACGAGGAATTGTACGGCGAACTTTTTTTTCGGTAATTTTTTATTGAATTACTAAAGTGATGCCCAAATAAGTAAATTTTCAGGGTATTTATTCGTGCCCTTTATTATGATTTTTAGCAACTAAAGCTAGAAAAATCTCACATGTAGTAGCATTAAAAATTTAAGTATGCACTAATTAGTTTAACTAAATAACTGAAACCTCTGTTTTCTTTATACATTTCAAGGTTGTTTTGTGCAATCTACGTAATTCATAAAACAAAAAATAGAAGAAATCATAGTAGCAAATTGAAAGCGCTCATTGTATAAGTTAATTGGAGTGAAGCAGGCTTAGAATACACTTGAACGCACACACCCACATACGACTCAACCTGTAAGAAATTGTTTTGTTCTGAACTTCTGCGTTATTATTGTTTTCCAACCACTACTAGTTTACTATACGAGTATATCTATTTTGTGTGGTGGACATTAATCTCGCTTTCTAGCCAAATATTTAAATAAATTCTTGTTTCGGGTAAAAAGCGAACATCGCCGAACAAAATTGCTCACTTTTTTATTAACTTTTTTGGTACGCGGTACTCACTACTTATCCAGATATTTATGGTTGGCATGATACAAACGTATTTAAGCAACAAATCCGATTAGTCGGGGAGCTGTCCGGGACGAATCGCAAAGGACGATGCGACTAATAACAGTGCTACAGGGATTTTTTACTCTTAAAGCGACTTAGTAGATATTGTTTACCTGGTCGAATTATACACTTAACCACGTTCAAAAATTCCTAGAACCCTTAAACTCTTTTTTTACGGTCAAAAAACCGATTTAAAAATTTTCAACAGTTTTGGATAGGTGAATATTGAAACTTTGGAAACATATATAGTGGCGTGTTTTTTACTCGAGAAGTTTAATTTCCAATTTTTCCCTTTTTCCGATTTTAACGTTATTTTTTTGGTACTAACTGTGCATGGGTGATAAGTTTTGTATATACATATATCATCGACGGGGATTCACTACTTAAGCGTACCAATTTTTAGTTTTTAAAAAGGACTTAAAGTTTTCTCGTTATGGAGCATAATCCAAAATTTAACATTCCCATTTCCAGGGGCACCCCGTGTAAGTAAAAAAATGGGCTAACTATAAGGGCATCAATAATAATTTTAAACAAAAAATAGTGATAGAGATACATTTTAGGCCATTTTAGAGCCAACATTTATTGGATTATGCTACATAACTTGAAGTCCTTTTAAAAAAAAAAAAAAATTTATTTTTAAGTAGAGATAGCCTGTCGATGATGTATGCATATCCAAAAAATATCATTCACTCAATATTAGTGCCAAGAAAATGACTTTGAACTCGAAAAAACGGGTTAATTGAGAACGAAATGCAACTTCTCGATTTATAAAACACGTCATAGCCTTTTCAAATGAATCAACCATTATATATGTATGTATGTATATCTGGAAAGCGTAAACATTCACCAATTCAAGACCGGTGGATGTTTTGAAATCGATTGAGAATGTGTTTTTGAATGAAATAAAAAAAGGGTTTTTCGACCCAAAAAAAAGATTTTAAGGGTTCTAGGAATTTTTTGAACGTGGTTAAGTGTATTATTCGACCAGATGAACAATCTCTAATAGATCGCTTTCAAAGTAGATATGTATGTATATTCCCTTTTTTTTATTTTGTAGCACTGTGTAATTCTTCTGATCGCTTTGTATGTGCTGAATTGGTCCCCTTTGTTCGAGAATGCCCTGAGACTAATTGCACCCGTTTATACCCGAACGGGTACGAATTACATAATTTTAGGTTCTACCCGAACTTAGATCTCCTTACTTGTTAATTTTAATTATAAAATATGTAGATACCTGCAAAATTTATGTAGAGTTTTCAGACGCTTATAGAAAAATATTTTTATACATAAAAAGTGAAAAGCAACTCTGAACAAAAATTTGTATATGTATATGTAAATCAATTTCCTTTTTTATCAATGAAAATTCGAAATTCGGTTATTTATATACAAACAATTGGGCTAAGATATAATTCCTTTTAAAATAAAGGACACATTTATTTCCCTCTAATACTTCCTTGAACTGATGAAACTGTCGTATAAAACGACCACCAAATACCAACCAAAAGGATTGGACATTTGGTATGCGGTGCCTTTCAATCGGGTTTTAAATTTATTCATAAATTATGTAAATACTTTGTGACATAGATTAAAGAGATTCGTCAATATGAACGTCGGTGTACATTTTTGTAATTTCATTTAAGTTTCAAATTATGCGTTACCTGATGCGCAAACAGTGTCTACTTTTTCGATGATATTTAAAAACAATTTCTTGTTATTATTGAAATTTTCGGTGCTTAGTGAATGTCATTTCGAATCCTACTTGGCTTGCGTAAAGCACGTGTAGTGCTTCATTCAATTGCCTTAGTTACACATCGTTGGTATAGCATTTTCTTTAGAATACTGCAAGAGTTATCCAATCTCCGCCAATGACTCCCAGCAATATTTCAGGATCGATATGACACTGACCCTTTGCATCGAAATTGCCTTATGATGAAATTGGAGTAAGCAATTCCTTCCTTAAGGTAATTAGATCTTTATTATAATTAGCGAAATACAATTCCCATTGTAAATTTGTTTGCTAATACTTCTAAAATGGCACAATTTAAAGGTATTCACCACAGCACATTCGTTGGCCTAGGGATTTGTAAGTTTAACCACCAATGTCGCCATTTATCATTTCAGACACGTGCTCGTAAAAGGGTAAACGAGCCAAACTAAGCATATGACGACACCAGCTACGTAGGCTTAATAAAATTTCAATTGCGTTGGTCCTTTGTGTATTCTCTCAACGATCCGAATGCTGCGCAACTCCGAATGAGCCATAACTGAAATGAGAACTTTTTGAGAGGGTGTTAAGCGAATACAAAAGTTTTTTGTACGTACACACTTAAATATACATACGGTATGTTGTTATGACAAACTTTGCGATAACCGAAAAGCAACAGATGTCAGTCATAACACTGTACGAGCACAGCTTTCCTTTTGAAGTCTTGTGCGTTATATAGACCGGCAAAGACAGTGTTGGGCGTAGTATTGGTACTTAGTAACGGTATTTTGCACTCACAGAAATAAGAAGTTACCCGAACTATTAATAGAACAGTTGTTATTAGCTGGAAGGTACCAATATATACAAATTGGGTGTATTCCCCACAAAACTCAACTTACTCAAAGAACATTTTGATATAATTCTCTGATTTAAATTTTTTATTTTGCCAATTTGCAATGCAGAAGGAAAATACAAACAGTTCTGAACATTAAATTTTATGGCGTAAAAATAGTAGCCAATCCCATTTTCTAAACTTTCCTTTACATCGAATATCTACTAGAGACAATATTTTATCAAAATGTTTACTAAATTATATGAATAGATCAATAGCTGCGAAAGTGTAGTTTTATGTCTTAAAATACATATAAAGAAAAAGTTGACAGATCTGGTAGTCGATTCATGTATTCCCGTGTATTTAGGAGCGTTGAATCCAAATGTGCTATGAAGATTTTGCTAACGATTCCCTTTAAAAATCTGTATTTATTTTTTTTCTTTGCTAATTTTTTCGTATTTATCTCATTTATTTAGTTTAATTTCACAAAAATATGAGATCAATTACCAGTGCTATTATTTCGAAAGAATTTGTATCTCTATTCAGTGGTGTAACTATACCATCTGGGGCCCATGGCAAATTCTTTTGAAGGGGCCCTATCAGTAAAAATCGTCACGTTGTGCTCAGTTTGATTTTAATAAACTTCGACATTTTCAGCGTACTCAATTACACTTTGTATATGAGAGGGAATGGTCTGTAGTCCTCACGCTAGACCAATGCGTATTGGAGTCTTTACATTCATACATAGAACATAATATCTCAATGCATTCGTCATCTATTCGCTAGCTTTTCGGTGAAGGAACAATATCGTAAGAAAACCTGCATAAAAATAACAATTTAATTTCAATGAAATATTTATTAAAAAAAATCTTTCTTTCGAGCTTTTTGTGCCGAAAAAGTGTCTATAACATAATCAAAGTTTAAAGATCTGGCCATAGAATTTCCAATAGACAGAATAGCCAAGTTACATAACCTGTCTTGTTTCTAGAGTTTCTTAAATAGGGTTTTGAAAAATATCGTTCAGCACTTGTTGTAGTCACAGAAATGTAATCTTTAAAAATTAATCAGCATATTTTTGTTTAGGTTGGTTATTACGGGGCCCCTCTTGGTTCGGGGGCCCGTGGCATTTTGCCACCCTATTGTTACGCCACTGTCTCTATTATAATTATTTCCTAGCTTTGTAGAAGTATAACTCGTCCCCTTAATAAAACAATAGCGTATAATTTTTTCGACATTTCGAGATAATGGAGTTTAAAGTTTTTGTTTTATTAGACATTGGGGAAAACTGCAATATTTCAGAAAATAATCGATGTTTTTAAGTTGAGTTGATTTAAATATGTGGTGGAACATACAGGCTAGTGGTAGATGATATTTCATTAATTTATAAGTGCTTTAATTGCAAATAAATGAGATTCAAAGTATGTACCATGATGTCACTTACACTATTTTATTTGTTTTTCAATATGTATGAAAATCATTATACACTATTTTATTTTGTATGGTATACACTATTTTATTTGAATCTTTTACACCATTTATCACGAAATACTTTTAAATTGTTGGACGAATGTTCATGCAGTAAAACAAAGTAGTCACGCTTACCAATCCATTTTATTTGTAACTCACATTTGTTTTTTGGTATTTAAATGACACGTTGATTACTATTTTGTAATACAATTTTTACACAGTTTTGATTCAGTATAAAGTAAAGTATATGAATGAAAGACAATATTCATGATTACTCATCTACGGGAATATCCTCCTCCACATCTGGCTCATCCAAACAATTTTTATTTCCCCCGGGCTGAAGGTTAAGATAAAAGGAATGAAATTCTCTGGGAATGACATTTTTGGTACACAGCCCCTTAAGATCATTGTACTTCAAGGAAGATATGGTAAGCTGTTGCTTGAATTTGGGGCACAAATCAGTGTAATAAGTGGTTGGTTTCTTTCTTTTTCTTTCCATTGTATCAATTATTTGCCACTCGGGGTCCCAATTCTCTTTGTAGAGCAGCAAATTAGGATTCATTTTCTCCACTTTAACTTGCTTAATCTTCAACCAATTCACTGAGTTGTTTTCGTTATTCTTTTTGAAAGTGTGCCCTAATCTGCTGAACCATTCCTTGAGATCATAAATGTCATACCAGAACATTCTTTCCACAATGTATGGTTGTTTTCTTCGAGCCAATCGCAAAATCGTTGGCCATTCCTCGGGAGAGTAAATGGATATATTTCTTTTGGCCCGTTCAATTGTCGAGTGCATACAATCCGCCTCCATTTGTGTGTGGCCGCTCTCTAAATATTTTAACTTACGAATTAGGTAAAGCAGCAGCGCTGCAATATAACGATTCCTATTCTGTCCACCACAACAATCAGAATACAAAATTACATCTGTAACATTTTCGTCAAGTGAGGTCAACATTTTAATAATTGTGGTCCCAATCTCGTCCGAACCTCTTTGTCCCTGCGTCTCATCCCATAAGAAACAGTAGCCTTCCTTCGACGCAAGATCAAAAAATGTATTATTGAAACTAGCAAACTTCCTTGAATAATACAATGAGCTTACATTGCTGCATGGGCTTGTCAAAACAGATTGTAAGTCATAAGTAAATACTCTTAATTTGTTATTAATTTTTGCCTTTTCTTTATCGGCCTCCTTTTCCTCCCTGGCCCTCTTCTTATTTTTTATATGTTCATTATACGCTTCCTGCAAAATTTCCTTGTCATCAGAGTTACGATATCGTTCGCATGTATCCTTCTTCGGCTTATGAAAAGAATAATTATATTCGTTACAGAAAATACGCCTGTACATACTTTCCTTAATGGAATCACCAACATGCTTTTCATTGAAGAGTTGAAACATTTTTGAAATGTTTAAATTAGAAGCAAGGTATAACCGTTTTGATTTTGAGCGAGTGTAGTGGCTCTCAACAGCCGGAAAGGATTCAATATGCTCCTTAATAATTTTTCTAGTTTCTGCATCAACTTTGTGATGACGGCCATGACGTCCCCGTTTATCTATAACTTCCTTATATTCATTTTTCTTTACGAAAACAGAAATAGCTCCATCAGATATATTTAGTGTTTTCAGAAAGAACTTCTTGCAAACTTGCTTTGACCTCAGAGTGTATGTTAGAGTCTTATTTCTTCGAGAGCCGCCAACAAGAGCCCTCTTGCATTTATTTAATTGTATGCACTGCCTCAAGTACAACTGTTGTTTTGCGTAGTCTGAAAGTTCCCAAAACTCGGCGTTGATCGCAATACGTTCTTCATTGTTAATCTGCTCAATGCATTTGTGACGACACTTACAGCTCACCGATTTTGGTAGTCTTTCCTTAATCAATTTCCCCCTTTTGGTCACATATGCTTTTCCTGATTGCCTTTTCTTCTTCCGGATATTTTGCATCCATGCGTGCGACTCCGTCTGCAACATTTAATTTAACCGTTAATGTAAATTTATGTCACTAATCATAAATAACCCAAGTCGTTTCATCCTGACTTTACCTTCCTCTTCCGAGTAAGTGTCTCGAGCTCGTTCTCGTTATTGTTGACGTCTGCAATCAGACCCTCCATGTGTTGGTCAACTTCAGCGTTTTCTTCCCGTGCCGTAGTGACTATGTCAAGTTCCTCTGCTTTTGACTCAGCATCTGCTTCTACCTCTTCATCTGTTTCTGGAACATAATCGTCCGAGGATCCTGTGGAGAAATCTTCTTCGTCCGTCGTAACAGGCGTGTTATCATTGAAGAATTCTTCTACATCCATAGATGAATTTATTTTGGCTTCAGCATCACCAAAACCTGTCGAAATTCCATTTACATAGACGTAATACGGCACATTCTTTTTATCGTTTCACAGTAAATACTTACCACGACTAGATACATCCATTATGTTTTTACAATAACTCACTAGCAAACCCACAATTGCCCTCTCTATGTCTTCTCTCAGAAAATTCTACAATCTATCAAAAAGTTGACAATAACAATGTAAACATATTTTAAACTATTATTTACGTCAACCGTAGAACACACAGAGAAATTTTGTATGTTATATAAAATAGTGTATAGTGTCATACGAATTGAGTCCAAATAATATATTGTTAAAAAACAGTGTATATCAATATACGATTTTATTTTGTTAAAAATTGATAGAAATAATAAAAAAATTAGTAATAAAAATAGTGTATGCTTTTTATACACTATTTTTCTTTGAAATTATATTTAGAGTAACAATTTATTAAAACAGCATACCTACACTTACACAATTATTAATGAAAAATTTCAAACACGCAATTATACGCTAATAATTCAATTGACCTTTTGACCTACTTTGTGGAAGTAGAATTTCAAGAAATTTTTATCACATTTAGAATCAGTTATGTAGATTCTTATTATGCAATAAAAAAATAATGATGTACGTGCGTATACACTATTGTTTTGTTAAGGGGACGAACTGTATTATTTCGTCTGTCATCGACAGCTCTACCCAAACTAACGAACCGAAATTGTTCGACTTGTTGCTTAGGCTGTATTAACACCATATGTTACGAAAATATGCCATAAACTTTTGCTACAACCAACAAAATAATATTCATCACGTATTTAAATATAATTGTTTGCTGAACACTACCCATTTGTATATGAATTCTCACTCGCTCCTTAAGAGTATTCTCGATACAAAAGCACAAGTGTCTAATGCCGCAACAATCTAAGTACCGTCAAATAATTGCCATAATCATTGTTGTTGTAGTCGTTCAACCTTCTTCTCTACGCGTTGCCAGCACCCATCTACGAGTATCGTTGGGCACTCAATTAAGTTATATAAAATTACAACTTGTCAAGTTCGTTATTGTGTACGCTGTGCTTTCTCTATCGTTTTCTTTTCGTTTTGCTGGTTTGCCGGAGTGTAATGTGTCTCATTATCGGCTAGATGCCACGAACACAAACCACGAGCATATCAGGACATGACGGCGTCTTGGGAATGTGAAGCGTGAAATTCGTTTTCATTGTAGAAAAATGACTTGTATTTTTATAAGTGGGAGTTTACGCTTTAAGTTTAAGTTTCATTAGTTGGTAGGTAACTGTTCGGAAGAAGTGTTTAATTTAATGTTTATTTTCGTATTTGATTTGAATAATTATTATATATAGCTAAGTCTTCAAAAAAAGATGCGACGAACTTCTTAAACATATTTCAAGTCACTTGAAAATTTAACAACAAGATTTAACAATTGATAGTCATGACTCATGAGCTTTGAGCAAACTGGAAAAGCTGGTCACAAAAGCATTCACTGAGTTTGGTGTGTAGTGGCATACAATAGACTTGTAAAGCTATGTAAGTACCAAGCGGAATAAACGGCTCGCTGTACAAACATTTTAATATTTCCACAGTCTCTGGACCTTTAGGGAGGAACTATTCGCGATTTTAACGATTTCAGTTTCACCATCTAACTTAACTAAGTTACAACTTAGTTAGCTTGCCAGCTGACTTATTCTCGACTAAGTCAGTGTTGCGGTCGCTTGAAACTTACATAAATGTTAGTATCCTGCAAAAAATGCGTCTAGGATCAGTTCGGAACGTGTCGCAAAGGAAGATGCGACTAAAACCTGTTCTGATCACTTTGCATGGGCTGAATTGTTCACAATTGTTGGAGCATGCCCTATGGAGAGACGAACTGCACCCGTTTATTCGCGAACGGGTACGAAGGGAATTGGATTATTCTCCTTTTCTCATTCTTTCTACTCAAATGGGTATTTTAACTCCTATAAGTATGCCACAAAAACTAAAGTTTACTAGAGGTGTACTATGAGCTACACCACACATTATACCCAACTATAGAATAAAGGGATCGATCCCGTATCGCTCTTTTTACAGATTAGTCACACGAGCTTGCAACGGACCAGTAGGAAGCTTCTTCATGCATGATTTCAACGGGGTAAGCTTAGATATATGTGAAACGAAACTACCGTTTTCAATTAAGCGCTATTTTATCATATTCCAATTAAAGGCATAATGTGGTCTAAGATCCGTATATTCTTTGGTAAATGGATATACTTTATCGTTTCTCACTGGATACTGGGTGGGGGTACCATGTATAAAAAAGATGACCGGATTTTTGTGTTAAAAACTTTTTAAGTCGCTGAAACCCAAAATTATTAGTCTCGAAACTGTGCTCAGTTTTAGTCTTACTCGCTTTTGTGAAACTGGCCCGTATTCTTTTGTACTATATTGCAAATCAAGATTTATTTTTCATGGTTTAGATATTGGCATACCTAGAACACTTCCAACTGGTACATCACTGTATGCAAGGGTTGGTATTTTATTTTAGGAGTTAATGTTCGATGTACCGTACTAGACTTCGTCTAGCATATCAAGTATTAAGACAAAAATAAATTCAACTATCTGTTTCTACGCTTTTATTGCAGTTAGTCGGAGGGAATGGAAATGAGTACCACTTCAAACACAAGACATTGCCACACGCTCGGACAAGACGGAGCATTCCACATACACGATTGCTAAAAAGTCATCCACTGGCAAGTATCAATTAAAATGTTTATTTACAAAACTTGATCTTAATGCTGGTGCAGGAGTAGTTACGAAATAAGTCTTCGGAGAACAATTAAACAAATTTTACAAAAATATCTATAACAGGAGGATTGGGGAATAAGGAAAATATTATTAGTTGAATGAATGAGAAGGTGGTCGGCAATATTGTAAGCTTTGATGTTGATTTTGTGCTACTTAACTTCGATGAGTTTTAGTCCAAGATTCGCTTCCAATTTTCCCAAAAACCTTGGATATTGTAGGAACACACTAGACACTTAACCGGCCGCCTTGGAAAAAATTAAGGCTGTAAGTGGACTCTTGTCCAATGAAAATAATAACAATGCTTCGGATTGGCATTCACCTTTCTGGTGGCATTGGTAAACCTTTCAAGGCCTATTCCTGGTATGTTTGGACATCTGTCCAGTTGTATGATGTCCTTGTAGAGGATAGCTTTAGGACAGGAAATGTGGTAATCTGTAAAAATATGAAAGGATCTTAAACGCTATCGGGCTGACTTCTGACCAAAGGGCGGACAGTTTCTTGATATTCTAATATATTAGATAGGCACAATGGTTAACGGTTTAAGATATAGTTCTTGCAACTTTTCGTTTGTCTTATAATATTTCTTTCAATAACATTGCCTTATAATATCTTTACATTCACAAGTAAAATAAAGAACAACTTTTATGTGTCACTCAATTTTTTCAGATCCATACGGCAGTTCAACAGCCGGGGTTTAAGCGGGTCAAACGCGGTTTGCGCCCTGCAATTCCAGCAATTCATGGCCTCGAATTCGATTCCACCTATGGTGAGCCACCCATCGGCGTCGAGCCAACGGATCCGTACTTTCCCTTACAGTGGTATTTGAAAAATACTGGACAAAACGGTGGGAAAATGCGGTTGGACTTAAATGTGCAAGCTGCATGGGATCAAGGAATAACTGGGAAAAACGTTACCACTGCTATAATGGATGACGGTGAGCAGGAATTATAATGGAAATATTTAATTTGTTTGTAAGATTTAAAATTGTTTTTGACAGGTGTGGATTACATGCATCCTGATTTAAAGTTTAACTATGTAAGTATGATTAGGAAATAATTTAATGTTAAGTTGGTTCGTTTTTTTGTTGCAGTATTCACACATACTGCTATGGTCTGCTCTGAGCTATTAGATATGCATACTAGCACTCCCTAGCTTATCTACTTAAGTTCTCTAAAATGCTTACTTGTGAAGATTCCGATCATAGTTTTAAAGCATTCAATATATTTAGATATACGATAAAAGGATAAACAATTTCTATTTAGTTCAGTATGTATTGTCAAAAGACGATTAATAATATCATTATATACATATATGTATGTATATCAAAATTGTAAATTTTGAAAATTTTAAGTGATCCGTTTCAGAAATTCTGACCCAACAGCCTAGTTTCTTTTATGGATTTCGGTCGAACGTTTAGTTGCTATGAATTTTTATTGTGGCGTTTTTGTGTTGAGCAGGAAGAGAGGGAAGAGAATACATTCAAAAAGTAATATTGAAGGATCTTCTTTTTGTCAGCACTGCTATATATTAAACACGACTTGTTCACGTTATTCTCCTTCCTGTGGCATTGCTCTGAAAAATGAAGCAGTAAGGTAAATGTCCATAATTTCGTGGTAGTACGTTATTTCGTGGTATTTCGATTTTTTCATTCAAACAAGGAATTTGGGGAGTTTTTTTTAAAACTGAAAATTTCATAATAAAGATTAACTTTTCGGGTGTAATAATGGATATTTTACAAATTTTTTAAAATTAAACCTATTAAATAACAAGCATTATAAAGTTGGAAGCTCAGAAAATGAGCCTTTTGTAGGGAGGCCCCTTAAGGAAACTGTTAAGGAGACCAGTCGATTTTGTTAAGCCTGTAAAAATTGTATCTTAAAATTTTTTTTTTTGAGGATAATTTTTTTGGTTTTATTTAACATTTCTTAAACGTTTTTATTACTGCAAAACTTATTTCAATAACTTTTCATTTACATTTTATTTAATATTTAAATACCACGAAATTAGGGACACATGTTTTTTGTGATGTACCTAATTTCGTGGTACCCACGAAATTATGGGAATATAATACTTTATGGTTTCCTTATTTTCTTTCACATTTCATAAGATACCCTATTATTTTAAGTAATTTGATTATTAAATAAACCCCTGAGGAAGATTTTGACGTAATTTCGTGGTACACTTTTATTAACCGATTCGTCAATATTTTAATCGAAAAGCTCTGCGAAGCACAACATTTTAACGAAATAATGGCATTATAGAACTTTTGTTTATTCAATAATTTTTCATTTAATTTAAAAAAATATGTCAAGATTTATACTTTTTTGCTTTTGTTATGAATGAATAGCGATAATAAACAAAAAAATTTAAATATAAAACTCATATTACCGCTTAAAGCGATACCACGAAATTACGTACATCAATTTTATCGCATGCCCCCTAATTTCGTGGTATGCTGCGCATTACATACATTGTTAACAAGAAATCAAAAAATAAAAAAACCAAATTAAATTAAAAAAAATTTAAAAATTAAAAATGCAAATAAAATTAAAAACACACCAAAAAAATTAAAAAAAAAAAACATTTTTTGAAATAATTAAAAAAGAAATAAGTTACATCAATTGCATAAATTTTTTTTATTGTTTATTTTTGTTGTAAAACTTAAAAGACCAAAAAACACAAAAATTAAAAAAAAAAAACATTTTTAGTAATAATAAATTAAAGTAATTTTGAGAAAAGTAACAAATTACATCAGTTAAATTAATTTTTTTATTGGTTTTTTTTTTTCAATCGTAATCAATTATTGCCTTTTCTCGAAAACCAATTGAAATAATCATTAACAATTAAAAAATCCGTCTAATCAATTGATTACTAAGTACTAATCAAATTTAACAGGTCTGCTTACAAGTAATTTTTTACTTACTTACTTGGTCTTAAAACGCTTTCTTTTCATAAATACAATAACAATAAAAAAATTATTTAAAATTTAAAATTTTTGAACATAAATTTTAATAAATAAATTTGTGTATCTTTAGGAATTTGCGTTGAAAATAACTTTTATTTTCCACAAAATTAGAGTTTAACCAAATACCACGAAATTATGGACACTTTACCACGAAGTTAGGTACATCAGAAAATTTTTGCCACGAAATTAGGGACATTTGAGGTACTCACACATCTTTATTTATTTAAAAAGAAACATTTGTTAGTTTTGTTTGAAATTAAGTGGAAAGCTATCTTAATAGATCAACTCAATGGGAAAAATTTACTTTTTTAGTTTTCCTTCATCCGTTTTTACTCAAGAGAAGTAGAAAATCAGAAAATTCCTTAGTACCACGAAATTATGGACATTTACCTTACTTAGAATAGTTTATTTTTTTATTTTGCTCAAAACTTTTAATTTTCTAACACCCTTTTTATGAAAGAATCAACACCTTCTCTAACATACTATGTAACTTAACAACAATAGACATTGGCATACTTATGCAGCTATCTTATGTTCTTGCAACTTTGTGTTTTATTCTATGCTCTATTTTATTGCAGAATGCGGAGGCAAGTTATGACTTTAGCAGTAACGATCCTTTCCCTTACCCACGCTACACTGATGATTGGTTCAACAGGTGAGTTAATCTCTTGCTAAGTGCAAAGTAACACACAGAACTTACACAATGCATTATTCGATATAGTGCATACCACTACTTAAGCATAAGCAACTCATCACGTTGACAGTGAATATGAAAAATATTTATCACAATTTGTTTTCGATCTGAAATTAAGTTTTTGCGAGATTATAATTAAATTTCTGGTACTCGTATTAAAAATAACATAAATTCAAGTAAAATTCAGATAAATACCGAGGAAAGAGTTATTTCCTCCGAAAGAATTATTCAGAAATTGCATCGAAACTTAGCTATTACTGAATTCGTAGGGGTGGAAGTTCGAATGAATCGGTATTTTTGGAACAGCATAACAAGTTTTGCAGGGAAGCCAAACTGATACATGGAAAACATAGTCAGATCTCCTAGCGTTGTCAAAAGCCTTTTTCAAATCGACAAATAAATGTTGCGTGCCGATTCTTTCGGATTCTCCTAGACTTTGCGTATATTCAAGCTCTGACACTTAAAGTCATATCCGCATTACTTCGCTCTTCTACCATATTTTGTATTAAAGTTATTGTATGCTTTTTCTTAACCAATAAAATCCAACAACGTCAGCAACCCCTCCATTTCCAGATGACTTTTAACTCATCTAAACGATAGCATATTTATATTTCATGTATTTTAATATTCATATTACTGCTTTGTTTTTCTGCTATATTCGTTTTATCCTTTTTGGTTTTTTACTTTAATTCTATGCAGCCATGGGACGCGTTGTGCTGGTGAAGTGGCTGCAGCTCGAGATAATGGAATATGTGGCGTTGGCGTGGCTTATGACAGCAAAATTGCAGGTGAGTTTGGTATTCTTAAACTTAATTTGATTTCTATTACGCACATATGTAATAAACTTGCAGACGATGTTATACATTTCTATAGACATATGTATATGCACGTATGTTGCATACATATGTATGTATGTGTATATGTACAATAAGTCCTGTTGGAATTTGTGTATGAGCCCAATAGGTTGAAAGGTGTTTTTTTACGAGTATGTTTAAAATCCATGATTTATGAAGACACTGCTAAGTGCCAGTTGCGCAACACTTGAGACGGCCTTAAACATTTTAGGAAAGAGTTTCTATTAAAAACTTTAATTTGTTATTCAGTTCAGTTTTATGTGTTTAGATGTTATACCCTTGATACTGGGAGCAACCCTAAGCGTTCCCATTGATTTATTGATAGTAATCCACGAACTCTGAATATGCCTATGGTATGACAAGAATAACAACCTTTGCTGACAGCATTATAACATAAGATAACATGGCATAACACAACATAACATAGCATAACATAACAGCATAACATTACATAACATAACACAAAATAACATAATACAATATAAGATAAAATAACATAACACAACATCATAACATCAACATGAAAATCAAATTTGTAATATGAAATGTTGCAGAATGGAAAAAAAAGCAAGTGAATGGACGCAAAAATCAGCTTAACGGGTCTATGTAGAGGAGTTAATGTATTATTTTTTCTTGAGATTGCAATGTTATAGATTAAGATCAGGACAACTGAGGGAATCACTTGCGCTTGATTCTTTCATAAGGAAACCTAGCCAAAATTGTTCCCATGTTGTTAACGTTACTGACGTATAACACACTGTCTGGTTCGCATTCTTATGTTAAATTTGTAAATCTTTTACAGCTTCCTGCAATAACAAGAACTCACTAGAAGGTTTTGAAAAGTGACTATATTTTATAACAAGGGCTTTCAATTTTATTTTCATATGCATTTCAGCGAACATTTAACACCTTACTGGCACCTGCTAATGACATATCCTACATGCGCTGCCCATAGCAATAAACTAATGACTCCGATAAACCAAATCTAGTTTGCACACTCAATTTAATTGTTTACTTCAGATTTGCAGAAAAAATCACGATGCCTACATTGTTATCACCAACACAATAATCGATTGCTACAATTATATATGTATGTACATACATATGTATGTAGCTGTAAACTTATATGATTGATTGTTTATGTCATCCTCAGCACTAGTAATATGTGGGAATTGCAATTTTATTGCCATCATAAATTAGATGATATAAAAGTTACTTTAATATTTTCGCAGCTTGTTTTGTTTTGGATTTTAATATTTAGAAATGGTTGATTAAATACTCGTACACTTCACTGATCAAGAGTAAATAAATAAATAAAGGAAAAACTGATTTCTAGTACCTACATATATTCGGCACTCTGATAAAAATTTGATGATTTATTTTTTAATGCTTAACCTTTTAAGGCATGTTCTGCCTCATTGTTTATTCTTTCAAAACAATTTCGATGCCGTTAAAAAGCATTTTGTCCCTTTTACCAGTATACGAGTTGTTAATGTACCTTAATAAATGCCATTTAAATTGTTTGATACATTTTTTTATTTTTCAAAATTTCAAAAAAACTTAATATGAAGGGCTCAGAATCAAAAGGATGTACATAAGTGACATTTTTTTTTAAATTGAGTTATACCCATAATTGTATAGTGAAATATGGTGTTTATTTGTCGGCAAAGAGATCCAAGTCATTTAGGACATTGAAGTGCCATCTATTTCCCATACAATAAACGCCCTACCCAGATTTTACATAGAATTTTCAAAAGGCAGTAAACTTTAAACTTGAATATCTCAAATCAATTCTAAACCCTTTAAATATTTGCTTTCTCAAACTTTATTGAAACGATATTTTTTGCATTATTTAGCTGTTGAATTAGAATAACTAATAATAAATAAGTTGGAATCATGCAGCCATCATTTTAGGCTTTTGGCCATCATTCTTTTTCTGGAAAGAATTGGTAATATTTGAAGTTGAAAAAAAAAAAAAAAAACTGACAAATAGTGTTTTCTGAGTTTTTCTTAATATTTCAAATTTACTTTTAAAGTGCAATAACTTACATATATGTAACAGTTTTTCCTTGAAGTTTTTGAATAGTTTACTTTCATCTTTTAAATAAATTAAAACTGAAAAAGCTTACATACCACATTTTGTGGATAGTTTACTTAAAATTATTTTTAAAAACATTTTCAAAGATATGTATTCTCATGAGAAAAGAATAAATATAATCAAATCAACCATTCTTAGAATTCTTGGCGATTCGCTTGTATGTATGTTTGCACATTTTCTTTCTGACTTACTAGGCTCCCTTTGTAACATTTTGTCTTTTTCTGCATCCACAAGGTTTTCAAGCTTGTTATTCTCACGACTATTTATACCTTTGTCGTTGTCTTCATTCTATTCCATTAAGGCCTTCAGTTTTTTTTTGGTCTGGTTAGGGTTGTAGCGTTCTCCATGACCACCGCTTCCCACTTCAAGTTGCCTTATGTCTCCAGCTTCAAGCTCCGCTATGTCGTCAGGTAAGACATTACGTGGGTGCGTTTCCGCGCTGCTGATAATTGCTTGGACAGGTATGAGAATGCCTCATTCAAGAGTGTTAAGAGAGTAGTCACTTTCTCCTCCCACTTTTCACTATCTTATTACTTATTTATAGCTCCAAAATGGCTGCGCTTTAATCCGTAGCGAGGTGTGTACACCATGGTCTTTACTATTTGCTGACTTTGATTTGAAAAATGTATAAATATAGTACATATACCTATGTATATATTCTATGTTATTTTCGACCAAAGCATAAATATTTGTGTTCACTAATAAACTGATAAACTTGTAGAAAGGAATTTATAAAACACTAAGCCATATGTCAAATTTAAGAGCACACACACATACAAATAATGTACGTGTTTCGACACCGTTTATTTACTTTCACTTTAATATTTTGTAGGTATTCGTATGTTGGACCAACCGTACATGACCGATTTAATTGAGGCCAATTCCATGGGTCATGAGCCACATAAAATACATATTTACAGCGCATCGTGGGGACCCACCGACGATGGTAAAACCGTAGATGGGCCACGTAATGCCACCATGAGAGCTATAGTACAAGGCGTGAATGAGGTAAGTGAAAATAAATGAGTAAATACTGTGTGTATGTGTGTACACTTAGAAAGCGAAAAAAAAACAAAAATATGGCAAAATATGAGTACATGGTACATAAACACCCACTTGTGGTTTCGTACATACATTGCCCGTATCTACCCGTAGCTAGACCATATGTTCATCTACTCATCTACTTGCATGTGTGTACGAATGTTTGGAATGTGCTCATATGGCAATCAACTAACTTCATTATCATCTAATAGTATTTGTTATCCCACAGGGTCGTAATGGTTTGGGCAACATTTATGTGTGGGCGTCAGGCGATGGCGGCGAGGAAGATGATTGCAATTGTGATGGTTATGCAGCTTCTATGTGGACAATTTCTATTAACAGCGCCATTAACGATGGACAAAATGCACACTACGATGAGAGTTGTAGTTCAACATTGGCCAGCACTTTTAGTAATGGAGCCAAGGACCCAAATACAGGCGTAGCCACAACTGATTTGTATGGAAAATGTACAACAACACATTCAGGAACAAGTGCAGCTGCGCCAGAGGCGGCAGGCGTTTTTGCGCTAGCACTCGAGGCAAAGTAAGTCATTTCACGTATAATCTTATAGAAATATTAAATACTATATATAAAATTTAGAAAGTTATTTTGCAGCTAATTTTAGAAAAGTTTTTTAATGGCTGATAAATGAAAAAAAAAATTTTTTTTTCTGCTTCTCGCATTTGAACTATGAAAACTAGTGAAAGATTTTGCCAATCGACATCGTTCTACCTCAAAAATTTTCTTGGTGCATTTTAGCGAAATTATTCAAAAATAGCACCTAGTACTAAAAAATTGTTTAAATAGGTTGGATTTAAGAAGTTTTGGATTTTTTTTTTATACAATAACTATAAATATTAGTTACTGTTAATATACGCTATTATTATATCGAAATTGATGCAGAGTTAGAGTCGGCAAAACGTTTAAAACCCAAGACATTTCGGTATATAGAAAGGGTTGTCTTAAAGTTTTGGCGCTGCACACATACATACTTTTTAAAGTCAACCGTGACTTCAAAGCTATCTTTTATGGGATTGTTATTTTGACTTGATTACGATTACGAGCCTCCCCGGTATATGGTAGGCAAATACTCTTGCATCGGATCATGCAAATTTTAAGAAAGCTGACAGGTACGGTTTACACCAGGCAAAGCTCCTTCGCTGCTTTTCCACCCCGACTGAAGTACGTTCATTAATTTACGTTAATGCAATCGTTTTATAAGCTTCAGTCAATTGGACATCTCAAATCGTTCTCCTAATGACCCTTTCATCTAATTGGATGGGTGTTACTTCATAAAGCTTAGCATTAATTTTTCTTCGGTATTTTGTAGAAACTTTCTATTGAATACCCCCAGAGTCGACTCATCTGATTTTAGGTGAAGTATAGACCACTTTTTTTTTTTAGATTTCCAGATTAACATTTTGGTTGGCGAATGCAGTTCTTCTTCTTCTTCTTCTTTAAATGGCCATCTAACCGCCTGAGCGATTTTGACCGTCCAACATAGCTCGCCAGTCATTTCTTCTTTGCGCCAACTGGCGCCAATTGGAGACCCCACGAGATCGCAGGTCGGTCTCCACTTGGTCCTTCCATCGGAGTGGTGGTCTTCCTCTTCCTCTGCTTCCACCGGCGGGTGCCGATAAGTATACCTTCTGGGCTGGAGCGTCTTCGTTCATTCGCACGACGTGGCCTAGCCAGCGAAGCCGCTGTGTTTTAATGCGCTGTACTATGTCGACGTCTGCGTAAAGCTCATACAACTCATCATTAAATCTTCTTCGGTACTCGCCGTCGCCAACGCGTAGAGGCCCATAAATCTTTCGCAGAACTTTTCTCTCGAATACTCCCAATGCAGCCTCGTCAGATGTTGTTAGTGTCCACGCCTCTGCACCATATAGCAGGACGGGAGCGATGAGTGACTTATAGAGTGTGATTTTCGTGCGTCGAGAGAGGACTTTACTTTTCAATTGCCTACTCAGTCCAAAGTAGCATTTATTTGCAAGAGCAATTCTTCGTTGGATTTCTAGGCTGGCATTATTGTTGGAGTTTATGCTAGATCCAAGGTAAACGAAGTCCTTCACTATTTCGAACTTTTTGGTGCCAGCAGTGGCGTGGGTGCCAAGGCGCGAATGCGCTGACTCTTTGCTTGATGACAGCATGTACTTCGTTTTGCCTTCGTTCACCACCAAACCCATTTTTTCCGCTTCTTTTTCTAGTTTGGAGTACGCAGAGGTTACGGCACGGTTGTTAAGGCCGATAATGTCAATGTCGTCAGCATATGCTAACAGTTGCACGCTTTTATAGAATATTGTTCCAGCGCGGTTGAGTTCTGCAGATTGTATTATTTTCTCCAACATCAAATTAAAGAAATCGCACGATAGGGGGTCACCTTGTCTGAAACCTCGTTTAGTTTCAAACGGCTCGGAGAGGTCCTTCCCAATTCTGACTGAGCTGGTGGTGTTGCTCAATGTCATTTTGCAAAGCCGTATAAGTTTTGCGGGGAAACCAAATTCAGACATAGCGGCATATAGGCAGCTCCTTTTCGTGCTATCGAAAGCGGCTTTAAAATCAACAAAGAGGTGGTGTGTGTCGATTCTTTTCTCACGGGTTTTCTCCAGGATTTGACGTATTGTAAAAATCTGGTCGATGGTAGATTTTCCAGGTCTGAAGCCACACTGATAAGGTCCAATCAGTCTGTTCACGTCAGGCTTCAATCGTTCGCACAATACGCTTGACAAGACCTTATATGCGATATTCAAAAGGCTGATTCCGCGGTAGTTGGTGCAGTTTGCAGGATCACCTTTTTTGTGGATTGGGCAAAGAACACTTAGATTCCAATCTTCGGGCATGCATTCATCCGACCATATTCTGCACAGAAGCTGGTGCATACGCCTTACCAGCTCCTCGCCGCCATGCTTGAATAGCTCAGCAGGCAAACCATCAGCGCCAGCTGCTTTATTGTTTTTTAACCGGGATATTGCTATTCGCACCTCATTATAGTCGGGTTCTGGGACGTCAATTTCGTCGTCTTCGATTGTGGGTTCGGGTTCGAGCTCTTCTCTGGTTTCTTGCTCAATTTCTCCATTTAAAAGGGCAGAGAAGTGATCCCTCCATATCTCTAGTATTCTCTGAACATCAGTCACCAGGTCGCCGTTCTCGTTCTTACAGGAATTTGCCCCGGGCTTGAAACCTTCCGTCATTCGTCGAATTTTTTGATAGAATTTTCGGGCATTATTCCCATTGGCTAGCATCTCAAGCTCATTGATTTCACGCTTTTCTGCCTCTCTTTTTTTTTGCCCGGAAAAGTCGCCTCGCTTCCCTTTTCAACTCGCGGTAGTGTTCACACACACTCCTTGTTGCACTCGATCTTAGCGTTGCCTTGTAGGCTTCGTTCTTTCTTTTCGTTGCAGCTCGGCACTCTTCATCATCGTACCAGTTGTTTCTTCTCGTTCGCCGGAATCCAATTACTTCTTCGGCTGCGGTACGGAGTGCTCCTGTGATGTGCTCCCACTGCTCATGCATTCCACTGGGTTGAATTGTGCTCTCAGAGAGCAGGTGTGGGAGTCGGTCTGCAAAATCATTGGCGGTCTGTTGCGATTGCAGCTTTTCGACGTCCAGCTTTCCTTGCGTTTTCTGTTGCACCTGTTTTGTCGTACAGAGGCGGGTACGAATCTTAGCTGCTACTAGGTAGTGATCGGAGTCGATGTTTGGACCTCTTATTGTGCGAACATCTAAAACGCTAGAAGCATGCCGTCCGTCTATCACAATGTGGTCGATCTGGTTTCGCGTTCTTCGATCGGGAGACAGCCATGTAGCCTGATGGATCTTCTTGTGCATAAACCTGGTGCTGGCAATGACCATGTTTCGGGCACCGGCGAAGTCGATCAGCCTGTATCCATTTGGCGAAGTCTGGTCGTGCAGGCTGAACTTCCCGACTGTGGGTCCAAATACACCCTCTTTGCCCACCCTGGCGTTAAAGTCACCAAGCACGACTTTGATGTCATGACGGGGGCAGCGCTCGTAAGTTTCCTCCAGGCGCTCGTAGAATGCATCCTTTTCCACGTCGTCTTTCTCTTCCGTCGGAGCGTGGGCGCAGATAAACGAGATGTTAAAGAATCGTACTTTTACGCGGATTGTAGCGAGACGCTCATTCACGGGTGTGAACGACAGTACTCGATTACGGAGTCTCTCTCCCACCACAAATCCCACGCCAAATCTGCGCTTGTCGACATGCCCACTCCAGTAAATGTTGCAAGGTGGTTTGTTCATATTACCTTGCCCCGTCCATCGCATCTCCTGTATGGCGGTGATGTCAGCTTTAGCCTTCCTCAGGGCCTCAACCAACCGGGCAGCGGCACCTTCCCCATTGAGGGACCGGACATTCCAGGTGCATGCCCTTAAATCGTAGTCCTTGTTTCGTTTTCGTGTGTCGTCATCTAAAAAGGGGGTTCTCATATCCGAGGCTTTTTTGAATTTCATTGGTACGTTGTTTTATGTGGTGGGTCCCAAACCCAACGCACAACCCGTTCCACGGGAGGTTGTAATTTAAGTGCACGTTTATATAGCGAGCCGCTTGATCCAAGACAGACGCCCGCTTACAGCCGCACCACTAGGTGATCAGACGCTGCTTGCAAACCCCTGATAAGCCCTTAAACCGATTATGTCGGAGTGGCCTTGCCAGGTTGTCGCCTTCTCACGTTTAGCTCACCACCAAACGGGTGTTCGGTGGCTACCCAGAGGATACTTGGACGCAAGCGCCCGGAAGTAGTGAGCTGCTTGGACCGCATGCAAAAGAATCGCTCTGGCCATTCCCAAGTGAATGGCGATCAGAAACTTTCCCCACTTACGTGGACTTCTACACGCGGACCCATCCTCCGGCGAATGCAGTTACGTGGTGTTAATTCCAATGCTAATGTCAACATCTAATCCAAAACGGTGTTTTGCAGCTTGTTTTCTCGAGTCTAAGTTGTATTACTTATTCTGTCTGAGCTGGTGGTATTTTCTAAACATACTGAGATTCCAAAGAATTTAAATGTTTTTAAATTTTCATAATGATAAATTCAATAATACATTTTAAGGGTTCTGTAGTTTCCGTCTTAGAAATAAGCTCGGAAAAATATTGAGTCCCAATAGAGTGAAGGCAAGGGTCTAATATCAGCACCTCTTAAATGTTCACTTTGCCAGTTTGTTCTACCACATTTAGTTTCATAAGTTTATAATATGAAAAATATTTTTTATTGATATTTGGGACACGGATAATTTTGAAATGCATTTTTGATAGAAATATTTTTCATGACATGAATATACTTGGCCATGCGGACCGCTGTCAAGAAATGAACACGGCCTGAAAAATCTCTTGCAAACCTTTTGTGATGTTGGTAAAATATGTATTTCTTATTTACAGCCCATCTCTTACATGGCGGGATATACAGCATTTAACGGTACTGACTTCAAAACGTAACTCTTTGTTCGACGCAAAAAATCGTTTCCACTGGACTATGAATGGCGTTGGATTGGAATTCAATCACTTATTTGGTTTTGGAGTTCTCGATGCAGGTGCTATGGTAACATTGTCTAAACAATGGCGATCGGTGCCGGCGCGTTATCACTGCGAAGCTGGTGAGATATTGGAGCCACAGTAAGTAGAAAGAGACGAGTTTAATTTTAAAAATGTACTGCTGATTTAATTATATTGCCCAGCAATTTACGTTGGCCAAATAATTGATAAGTTTATAGCCGATTTGAAAATATGTAGCTGTTACCCAAGCTCTTCATTTGATGCATATAAAACCTGTGGATAGATTTGGAGCAATATTATCTTTTGTACTTATACTAATTTAATAGTTTAATGAATTTTTAATTTTCGAGTTAAGTTGTTCCGACCAACATTTCTCAACTTCTTTTTTTTTATAAAAGTACACAGGATTATTATTATTTTTTGCTTTGTTACGAGTTTTCATTCAACTACTTTATTGCAGACCAATTTATACTGGAGGATCACTTTTCCTGGAAATAAAAACCGATTCTTGTAAAGGCACTGATACGGAAGTAAATTATTTGGAGCATGTGCAAGCAGTGATTTCAGCCAACTCCACAAGACGAGGTGATTTGGAATTGTTTCTTACATCACCAATGGGCACTAGGTGAGTATAGAAAATATTTTAATTATTTGTACAGATACATACTTCATCTTGTCTGCAAGCATACTGACACAAATACATGTGTAGGTTTTACAAGTCTTATGTTTACCTTTGATTAGCTGTGAACAATATTTGGACACGTCACTTACATAAAAGTCGTCAATCACACGTCTATTGAAGCCTATATAACATTTTACTAAATTATAAACTGATTGGAGTTATTAATCAAACATCAAATTTGAATAAAACAAAGATCGCAGCTCTTATCCCGTTGAGCCTTTTGACGTTATTGTTTGACTGCTTTTTCCAACAGTATATCTAGTCGGTTCATCTTAACTAAATGCTATTTTCGTTTTCAGATCAATGATCTTATCGCGACGCGCCAATGATGATGATCATAGGGATGGTTTTACAAAATGGCCCTTCATGACCACTCACTCTTGGGGGGAATACCCACATGGTACTTGGAAATTGGAGGTAAGGGGAAATTAATATTTATTTTATTTGTAGCAATCAATAATACGTATAAAACTGTTTACTTTTCTAAAGGCAAGATTCAACTCACCTCAACCACGTTCCGGATGGCTCACCGAATGGTCGCTAGTATTACATGGAACCAAGGAAGCACCATATCGCACTCTATCACCTGCTTCACCGCATTCTAAGTTAGCCATAGTGAAAAAGGCGCATGAAGATCGTAAAATGATGTAAATTAACCAAACACAATAGAAAAAATTCCACAAAACCAAAAGCTGAGCAAACCTTTTTAAAAGGTCAATCAAACAAATCAATAGAGCAAACACAAACAAATACAAATATGTCGAAATTAATACAGGTGGCTAGGCCAATGAACCAGAGTTTCAATAGTAAAGCAAACAAAATTCTCCATAATCAAATAATTGAAAAAAAGTGTCAACAAAAAACTTTAACAATGGAATAAAATTCAAAATCAGTAAAGTTTACACAATTGCGGTAGCTAATTTGTTTCGACAAAGCCTGTTGGTGATTTAGAATGCGTGATCAACATTTTTCTCTCACTTTTTTCATCTAAATATTATGTTAAAAAAAATATCTAAAACCAGTAGGTGAAGTTTTATTTCAACAAGTCATTAACGAGTTCTTTAAGGTACTCGTACTGTAAAAATTCGAGATCATTTTTCAATTTGGTTAGTTAAATAAATGACATTTAAAAAAAATATATATAAATAACGCACATGAACTTTGAGATCCGATTATATTATTTAAAAAAAATATGCATTCAATACTTACGAGTTCTATATACTTATTTAAATGCTCCGTACGCGTATAAAGCAAAAATTAAATAAAATAAAAAAATTATCTTTTGATGAACTTCTGTTAATATTTAATTCAAACATTTTATTTCTAACTATTATTTGGAAAGACACTACCTTAAAAAAATGCATTCCCCGCAAATGAAATAACTCTATATTCGTGTTAATTGATGTGTTATGGTTCAGTTATGCTTGCATAGCAGGGCATAGCATAGCAATACACAGCACGTAAAAGAAAATGTTGATTATACTTCGCACAACGCACAGCCCCTCAAAATCAGATATTCGCGAAACATACAGAATTTCATGAGCTCGCACACATTCTTTCAGCTTTTCTTCTTCCATTACAACGCTTTTATTTGTTTTTTACTAAAATTTATAAGAATAATAAGCAAAAGCTTTGACAATAGGTATGTTAAGCTACATAGAGATCAAAATTCAACAGACTTCTATGCCATGCTCTGGGTTGCCATGCGTTGTATAATCGAATACATGTAAAACCCATTTAACAGATATCGAAAATGACAGATCCCATGCAATGTATTGCCATGCTATGCAAGCATAACTGAGCCATTAGCATGCTGTTTTAATCAAACTTCCGAACTAAACTTAGACTCAATAGAAGATCTAGTTTCATGAAGAAATGTATAGTAGCTACACACAAGCAGAGTAGCTTAAAAACATGTAACTAATGAATAAATGTACAATATTTTCAGTCCATTGTCTGTAATTTCCCTGCAGTCACACCAACTAATTAAAAACTACGCTGCACACCAGTCCCAAATAGTAACACACCCCATAACAGTAAAGGGAAATTTAATTAAATGTAAAACATTAGAATATACCAGATATACGCACCAAAAAACTGAAATTGCAGCTCAATCAAATTAGTATTTTTTTTTAAACCTATCTTAAATTTTTTTCTAAAAAATGGTTCTTAGAACTTCATTGAAATGCTTCATACGTTATGCCAATAATCTCATATCTCAGCTGAAGACTTATTTAATATATATACACACATATTTATGTACATATGTATGCTGAGATAGGTAGTTTTTAAAAGGAATTTCTGAGGTAGGGAACTTTTAAAAAACTTTCAAAAAATATGTCGTTAAAGATACATGCTTTCGCAAACCCAGTTAAGATGAAAAAAGCAAGTAATTTTTAGGTAAATAGCCATTTTAAATTTGGACCGGACGAGACTTTTTGGAACTAATAGTATGATTTCAACCAAAAATATAAAGCTGAAAACTAGTATTTTATGTGACGAGCTGGTGTTTCACTGCAGGGTATATACTACATATTTATATACACCTACGTACATACATACATACCAATTATGCTTTGTTTGATACATGCATTTCCTGGACTTCCTTTCTAACTAAGAATTTATATAAATTTGAAAAAATGTACATACACACACACACATACTTAGAAGATTCACCTAAGTTTCTTATTTAAATAACATATGCAAATGATATTTAAAACTTATTGCTGAATGATTCATATTACACACATACAGTGATGGACACAGAACAAGAGATATCAGCCCGCAAGTCAAGCGATTAGTCTAGGACAGTGGTGGCCAGAATTAAAATATCAATGCACGCGTGCATAGGCTACATTGTGCTGCCGACATCGATGCCATCACACGCATAGTATCAATGAAGTCGTGTGGCGAAGTGCGGGAGAGTGGCCGATCAATCTTACTTACTTTTATCAAGTAAGCATAGCGCTGAGCTCTCTCTGGCACACATACAAGCAAAATTGCGCATGTGGTCGTTTGGCCACCACTGGTCTAGGATGATTGCGCGATAGATCGCAAAGGAGCATGCAACCAATGCCAGTTTTGATCTCTTTGTGTAGGTTGATGTGAGCCCTTTTGTTAAAGCATGTCCTATGAAGAGACTAACTAATCCCTTCGATGGGCAAACGAGCAGTGTCGGACAGATTCATTTTGCCCCCCTTTGGTTATGGTAGGGAAAGTTTACTTTCAACACTTAAAAATAGGCTACATAAATTAAAATGAACTTAATCCAACTATGCCTATAACGGAATAGTTCGGATCAATTGTAGTACACTCTAGACGTAAGGTATTAACAACTTCCCTGTCCAATGAGTCATATTTGACTCACGAGAGCGTTTTCAAATAAGTTAATGAGTCACATATGACTCATTCCCCTATACAACTTTAAGAGGCTTTCTTGCTATGAACGTGTCGTTATTTATTTGTGAATTCTATGTGAGCGTATAGCAAAAGACCTAAACTTTAGGCAATTGAAAGAAAATTTCGCAATTTTTTTCTGAAATTGTAAAAATTGTCCATCATGTCTCATTGAGCGGGAATACTTGAAAATTGAGAATAAATTCGTTGCTGGATAATTCGTACTGAACTTTTAGACAAACGCGCCTAAAAACTTATCTGTCATGCAGATTATTTAATTATAATTTACTTATGGTCCTATATGTTCACATATGACTCATTGAACATGGCCAATGAACGTGGCAAAAAAAATTGTTTTTGCCACGTTCGTGAGTCACATTTGACTCACAAAATAAAATAGACTAAAAAAGGTCAATAAAGGTCAAATTGTTTGCAAAAATAGTATTTTATAATATATATTCATATTACACAGTTAAGCAATAAAAAAACTAGTGGACGTGGGGCAGTCACAAAACACTTTGTATGGGGACAGGGAAGTTGTTAATCTCGATTTTTTTTTTTTTTATTAAGGGTTAGCCTTTTCCAAAACCCAGCTATAAACCTTACCTTTTCTAACATACATATGTGAAAACTTATAACAAATTATTTATCTTATTTGAATCGTAAATGTGGGCGTGCTGCTGAAGGAAAATGTGAATATTATGTTAAAAACAACGGAGAAAATCTGTCACATGGAAAATATATTTAAAAATGATTGGCAGACATTTTTCGGTTTTGATAAGCTATAAAACATTTATGTATTTCTAAATTTCTTTCGGGGGCCAAAAAAAAGTTTATATGCATACATAACTACCATACATACATTCCTATCACATGCGATATAATTATTTACAAGTGTGTGGTTTAGCAGATCTAAAAAAAAAAAAAACAACTTAAAGATGTATATGTAGGTGTGTTTGATATTGACGCATTTATTGTAATAATGTACGTCAAAAGTTATGTAAAGAGTCGTGTAGAAAAATAAAATGTTATTTGTTAAAGTTTGTGGAGGACAAAGGAAAAAAATACACGTACATATGTACATATGTACATACATACATACACATACATACGTATATTTGTATGTATTAAAATGAATAAATGAAATACGTATACTATAATATACATACATACATATATATGTATATATAAATATATATATATAAATAAAAAAATAGAAAACAAAAAACAAAACAAACATAACCTACAAAATGAATGGAGAAATAATAAAAGAACTGTGGCATAATAATTGTATAGAATTATATAAGGTACTAGAAGAACTAGAAAATGATACATAAATGAATATTGAAGCATAATAACAATAATAAGACATATACAAGTATAAAGATAATAAAAGTAATCCTTTGATGTTGTAGATATTATTTTAGTTACAAAAATACATACATATATATTTATTTGCAAGCATACCCAATAGCCTATCTAATATTTATTTGAACCATACACATACACATACAATAAACACAAGTACACATCCATAAGTCATATATGACAGTCTCAAGCAAAAACGGCGAGCTTCTAGTCCAATCAAAGATATGAGCGAAGCAATGTGACTAGTCTTTGTCTAGTATACTAGTAATTTTTGTTACGAGCTGGCCATTCATGCGGTTAAACAAAGCACACAAAACAAGAAAATTAATTTTTTGTAAATAAATAAAAATCTATATTTATTATACCCACGAAACCTTTTTAAACTTCTACTTATGCTCTGTGAATATCGTCGTCGGGTAAGCAATAGAACTGGAGAGGCTAAGAGTTAACTGGCAGAGACTGCCGAAAATATTTGAAAGCGTGTTATAAAATCTGGGCTTTGACATCATACACTGAGTTGTGTTCTATTATGAAAATTCACGAAGTTCCTTATTGGTTTGACAACGTCGAGACTACAGATCGCCCCATCTTGCTTACCGTCCTCAACACAAATGTTTAAATTCGGACAGAAAAAAAGTTCTCTCGAATAGTTAGAAAACCGCTAATCTAATTTAGAAACATTTGGTAGCATATAAAAAATAATTGAAACAACTTTCAGATAAGGATATTTCAAAAAAAGCTTGCCACCTAAAATAAAAGTCCTTTGCCAATAACCAACCAAGTGCTTACATATTTCCAACTCAATAAATGTGGTATCGAAGGACAGAGCATTGAAAATCCTAACAAACAAACATGCTCAAGCTTTTGCCATTCATTCTGTGTTAGTTTGAAATAAGTGGTTGGCAGGTTAGAGATTATTTGGCATTAAAAAACTAAATAAAATTGCAAACACATATTTGGAAAATCCTAATAATCTTGTTTGAAATGTCATTCGATACCACATTTATTAAATGGTTGGTTGGTTATTGGCAAGGGGCTTTTATTGTGGCCACAAAAACAAATTTCTTATTTATGAAAAAAGTTAAAAATTACAACTGCAACTTTCCTTTGAAATGTTCTTATTCGAAAGTTTTTTCAATCCTCTTTCATATGCTACCAAAATTTATTTAATTTAGATGGTCGGTTTCGTAGCGGTACTGCGAAATAACTCCCAACCCAAAAAATGAAATAAGTCCCAAAAAAATGAAATAACTCCCAAATGAAATAAGTCCCAAAAAATGAAATAACTCCCAATCTTAATTTCATATGTAATTTATTTAGTATTTCAAAATTCATCCATAAGCATACGTCCATAATATATTTTTACATATGTT